>JABSTQ010009755.1:0-491766 GCA_013358835.2 Ixodes persulcatus | reverse complement strand
TTAAGACACTGCAGCGCCATGCCGGTGGCCACCGGCTGAACTGATTAGTGAAGGCCAATGAGTAGCACTTCGCAGTGCGCTACAGTCTCGGAAATTTTTAATGAAATGTTCATTTCGTTAGTCTAGGGCGTCACCGACTTCCGATAGTTACGGAAGCGCGCAACATCAATGAGTTGTTGTTGTGGAGTGTTGGCTTTCAAGATGTTTCGGTGGCGTCCTCACCTGTTCTCTTAGAAGCCGTAACCAAAAATGTATGTAATCAGTCTACTTATCCGCATGACACGTCGTTATCGCGGGAAATGTTTGCGCGAAACAAGCTGTGTTCGAGAGTGTGTGTTATTGTCGGCGACGACGCCATCGCTATACGCGCGTAAAAGTGGCTGCATTCACCTGCCCACATGGGCGACATGTGGTGTGTCGGAAATCTGCCCACACGGTTTTCAGCTTCTCTCCTCTTGCTGCGTAACTGTATCATTTCACGTCGCGACAAGTGTTAATGTATGGATGTACCACTCCTAGCAGAAACTGGCGGGCAAGCTTATTCGGTCGAATACCCGGCTCGTGGCGACAATTGTTCTCACCTGCGTCGTCGCCTTGCTTTTCAAAGATAAGAACAGGGTGGAAAAAAATTGTTTATTTAAAATAAATTTGATTTCTTTAAATAAATAAATTTGATTTATTGTAATAAATTTGATTTTTTAAAATTTTGTCTCCACTGCACTCGTTGAACGCGTTAAAACGCGGAACAAAGGCATCTAGCGCTTGGCTCTCGCATTCGAACGCGTTCGACGAGAGTGCAGCGGAGACAAAGGCAGCTAGCTTTAGGTCTACCCACTAATCCTTCCAATCAGAGCTCGGCGTTCTGACCTCCCCCTCTCTTCTCCTCCTGTCCCTCGCTTTCTTGGCGCATAACGGTGACGCCAACGATAAAGATTGGTTCCAGACTTGTGCCTATCTCAAATACTCTACTCAAGATACTGTATTTCAAATACTTTTTGAAGTATCTTGGTATCTTCCAAATACTTTTGATCGATAGTATTTGATACTTTATTTTAACTACATTTCTGAGTATCTTGTACTCGTTATCTCAAATACATTTTGGACATTCCGCCATTGCCCGAGTTGTTCGGTATGGGCGTACTCATTAACTTAAATACATTTTTGACATTCCGCCATTGTCCGAGTTTTTCGGTATGAAGTAGCGTGGGCGTGGCATGAGCAAACGTGAACATTGTTTCGAGGAACCAAATCCTCTTGCTAGCTCCGATAAGCTACGGTGACTTAGATCGAGATCGTGAAAAGGTCGCTTCTAAGCCGATTGTGACTCATATTTCAGCCCAAAGTTCGTACAATGAAGGTTTTCCCCTCGCCTTCCCAATGGCGCCTTTTGTTTAATAGCGCTTCCCCAAAAATATCCTCAAACAAAAGGGGTGGTTTTAGGGAAGTAAAGGTTGCCACACTGAGGCGCTACGCAGAACGGGAAACAACCCACGACGACACTGCAAATTTCAGTGTCAAGAAAATAACAAATAGAAAAAAATGAGAGGCAGACACAGAATAAAGACTTTTTTTTTTGCTTGTAATTTTGACCGCGACACTTTTTTTTTTTTTTTTGCTTCTTGTATATTGCCGCGCGCAGCTGGCCAAGTAGGCAGCGCGCGCGTGGCCTAACAGTCATTGTGCCGGCCTCCCACGCGAAAAGCCAGGGTTCGATTACTGTGGGTGGCGCATCTTTTGTTATTCCTGCAATTTAATTTTCTGGTAAATTCGAGAATCCTGTTGCTTGTTCGAGGTCCGAATGTTCTACGCGTCGAACATTCGGCGCCGATTATTCCAGAAGCTCACGCATGTATACATAAGGAGCTCCGTGTGGCGAGCCGCAGTCAGTCTCGCCCCAGCGCTCGATCCTGCGGTTTCGCCGACATCGACGCCCGCGACGCTCTGCTGTTTTCTTCTGTTCCCTTTTTGTTTTGGGCACAAGTTCGCCCCATTAAACGTTTAGTTTCTTCAGTTATTATCGACTCATCACTTGTCATTCGTGACATTTTGGTGGAGGTGCTGGGTATTGCATTCTATGCCCGTTGAGCGTACCCCTCCGAAGACATCCCGGCCAAGCGACGTGCTCAGCCCCGGAAGGCTACCCTTCGTCGAAGACGCCGAAGCCCGAAGAAGCCGTCGTACCAGAGGTCAGTCCCCCGAATCGGGTCTCTTGCCCGAGAAACGGAGGAAGAAGATACCGACAGTGACCACTCCACCCGTCGTCGTTCTACCCGTCGCTGCCCGTACGCCCGCGTCCTTCCATGGTGAGCTCTATGAAGACGTCGAGAACTGGCTGCAACAATACGAGCGAGTGGCCCAGCACAATCGATGGACGGACGAACAGCGCCTGCAGAATCTTTACTTCGCGCTCAAAGGAACGGCCCGGCACTGGTTCGAGAATCGCGAAACTTCCCTGACCTCGTGGACCGCCTGCAAGGATGCGTTGAGACGCACTTTCACCAACCAGTATTGACGGGAGAGAACAGAGGACCTTCTTCGAATGAGGACCCAGGGCGCAAACGAGACGATCACCAGTTTTGTTGAGGATGTTCTGCGTCTGGTCGCTCGCGCCGACCCTCAAGCCGCCACCGACGAAAAGAAGCTGCGGATCCTGATGCGAGGCGTTAAGGATGACATCTTCGGTGGTCTTGTCCGCAACCCTCCAGCCACCGTCGAAGATTTTGTCAAGGAAGCCACGATCATGGAACGTGCCCTCCTCGCAAGAGCCAGCCACTTCCATCAGCACTCGAGCATCGCTGCTTCTTGTGCATTGGGCCACGACATCAGCCCTAGCATCCCCGGCATTCGCGACATCATCCGTGAAGTCGTCCGATGCTCCCCGCTGTGGATAGCCCGTCCTCACTATCACTCGCCGAGGTTTTCCGAGAGGAGGTCTACCGAGCCGTCTATCCTGAAATTTCCACCAACACGACGACGCCAGAGGAACCAACGTTGAGCTACGCTGCCATGGCCCGATGACCGCCGCAAGCTAACCGCCAGGCTACGGCACCACTCCGACGAGACCCTCCAATGCCGCAGTATCCGCGGCGTCAGGAAGGACAGGTTCAGTACGTCCGTCCGGAGCAACCCTCGTCGAGGAAGACCGACGTGTGGCGGACGGCCGACAGGCGACCGCTGTGCTACCTCTGCGGTGAGGCCGACCACGTCTATCGGAGGTGTCCCTATCGTCAAATGGGCCTACGAGGGTTTGCGCCGAACGACCCTCGCCCAAGGTACGGCGAACGCCCTCGTGACATTGAGGAATACCTCCGAAGACCCCTGTCCCCGGTGCCGACTCGACCCCGAAGTTCCCGTTCGCCTTCGCCACGACGCGCGCTCTCGCCCTTCCGCCGCTCTCGTCAGGACAGCCTGTCCCCCCTATCTCGTCGGGAAAACTAGGTGCGGCAACGCCTGGAGGTGGTGTTGCCGAAGACGACCGTAGTAAAGGGCCTCCAAGAACGCCGGAGCGCTCCCACTCTCTCGACGCTACGCATCAAAACCACCTCCCTGCATCGGTGTCCAACAACCTAAACGTTATTATCGACGGCCACGACGCATCGGCACTCGTGGACACCGGAGCAGACTACTCAGTCTTGAGTGGGAGGCTCTCTCGCCGCCCGCGAAAAGCAGTGTTGTGCCCGTTACCGAGAAAAAGTAACGAAATAGCGTTACTCGTTAGTTTGGTAAAAATTAACGCGTTATTGAGCTACGTTACTCTTTTACAAACGTAACGATATACCGTTACCGTTACTTTTCAAAAATAACGAACGTTACTTTTACGTTACTTTTGTGTTCGAGCACATATGCTTGGCAGAGATGTGTTCGCTTACAAACATGTCTTCGGTCTCGTTGAAAGAGAAAACTATTCAATATTAGCCCAACTGCTTAATATATTAGATTATGACCATGGTTTTTTTATTTTTTTTATTTTTATTTATTTATTAATACTGTTAACCGGGAATCGGGTTGTTACAGGAGTAATGGTTACAAAAACATACAAAACACCAATATGACGAAATGCACGCTCTTCAATCAGACGCGTAAAAATGATCAAAACCAGTTACAGCGCAGCAGTAACATCCTAAAGAAAGAGAAACAAAAACAAAAAACAAACAAAAAAAAAACAGCAAGATCGATTGTTTAGGAAACATGAGTATAGAGTTAAATTTACACAAGTGTAGATTTCTAAAGATGCCACTGTACAATACATCAAATCATGTATGACAATAATATCACAGATAAGACAATACAGCACCAACTCGACAATATGTTCCAAGTAACAGTTCGGCATACAATTACGTTAAGGCTCGGTCGACAAAGTGAGCAGATTGTTCATAAAACCATCAAGGCTATCACAATCAACTACGCTCTGTGGAAGATTATTCCAAACTAGGATTGGTTGACATGTTTGCGGAATGCGTTAATGAACTTATTAAGAAGTTCTGGGAGCGCTAGCACTGGCATAAAGCAACGGGGGCCGTGAAACATCAGCAAGCTCTAAAAAATACCCGCGATCTGTGAACATTGTGAAAAGCGGGCTGAAGAGAAAACTAATTATAATCGAGAAACATACTCACCTTGATGTGCTTTTTTAAGTTAGAACTAGACGTCTTTGATGCGCGAAGCAATGCAGAGTACGCATTGAAAATAAATATCTGATTCAGTCTGCTTTAGTTGATACATTTCCTTCAATCCTGGCCATAGCGACGGAGTTTCGTTATTCATGTTCATCTCACACGTAGAATGAGTCGGAGATGGCAGTCAAGCGGCTTTCATAAACTACAGCATGCGAACCGGGACATGCTGGAACACAACTAGCCAACCAACACCCCTCATCTTTACGCCGGTTTTAGTAACAGTCCGGTTCATACTATTACCAGAGACTGATTTACTTCAAGGGACCATGAAACGATTCTGAAATCGAATTCCATCCATCGATCGTCGTAAAAGGTGTGAAAAGAAACACAAAAACACAAAAATAGGGAGCCAAAAAAAATTCTTCGCTATAGAACTTTTAAAACAAAACTGGACTCTTTGCGCCTTCTTTCCTTTGAAAGCTCTCTGCCTTTTCACTACAATGCATCCGCGGAATCGTAGCACGTCAGCCGAATCCACGTCGCCTATTGGGTAAGAGCCTACCTCACCAGCACTGCGATCGTAAACAATAAATAGCCGGTGAATGTTTCCTAAAAGTTTCGTTAAATAATATTCAGATCCACATTTTGTAGCATAATTAGAGATGTGACGAAAATTGCCTAATTTGATAATGCTGAGAGCCAAGCGCCATCTATCGTGTGGTAAACGAAGCAACTACTGCGCGTGCGCAGTATACAGCGGTAGGGCCGACAGCGTCGCTCAGTTCTCGGTCACGACGACCAACGAACGTTTATTTTTCTACGTGTTCTCGCGCGTCCCGACTTCAAGCAGCAAGAAAAAAGTACTTGAAACAGACCACGACGAACAAGAATGCTGGATCCACAAACACCCGAGAAAAGCTGCAGGGTGAAACGAGGAGACGGCAGGCTCTTTAAATCGACCGGAAAATTCGGTTTCTTAACCTATCGCGCTACGACTTTGTGCAGCGTTGCCCACAGATGGTGCATTTTTTTTTTTAAATTTGCAAGAACAAACTTACCTGAGGAAAAAGTAAAGAAAGAAAAAGGCTTAGCTCCTATGGAAACGCAGCGACGCCACCGGTCTTCAAACAACACGGCGCCGTTTCGCACGGGAGACAAGAGATGGCGCAATGAACGCCGCCAACGAACGAGAATGCGGGCGCCGAGAGCCGGCCTCTTTAGCAGACGAATTTTTCGACTCAAAAGCGGCGTGCGTTCCGCAGGCGGCGAGAAGTCGGGAAGAGGCAATCGCAGCATACGCTTTATCGTGTTTCTGCTTACCGTGGTCACGAACACACAAATTTGTTCATTGGAGTATTCATGCGTTTTTTTCGTTCGTGTGAGCGGCAAGTGCATTTTGTTTTGTTTTGTTTTTAGGTGGAGCGGAGATAGAGACACGGAAGGAGGCTTCACGGAAGTGATGCATCCAAATGCATATGTGGTTGGCCCTAATGAGGGCCGTTTGGCACAGCTCAGTCTTCGAGATGCTTGTCAATAAAAGCAAAAAAAAAAAAAAAAGAAAAAAAACGATCAGAGGCTTCAAAACAAACCAAACGCCCCCCCCCCCCCCCCCCCAAAAAAAAAAAAAAAAAAAAAAAAAAGAAACTGGGCAGCACGTTTAACGGAGCTCGACGTGCACTCCACGGAGGTCGACGCAACGACGCAGCCGGCAGAGGTATTCCTCAAAGGCTGCGCCTCGCATCCTGTCAGATATCAACAGGAAGGCTCTCTCAATGCGAGCCTTCAGGTCGGCCATGGTGGCGATGCGGCCGACGTACACCTTGGACTTAATAAAGCCCCAAACGAAAAAGTCACAGATCGTGAGATCCGGGGAGCGTGGTGGCCACGGCATGGCGGAGGATGCCCTGCCCATCCACCGGCCTGGAAACGTGCTATCCAGCCAGGCGCGCACCGTGGACGCGTAGTGCGGAGGCGCCCCATCGTGCTGAAATATGCAGTTTTCTTTCTGCATGTGCAGCTGCTCCAGTTCGGGAAGGAACTCTTCCTGCAGCATTTGAAGATAAGACTCGCCAGTCACTGAGCTATCAAAAAAAAAAAAAAAAACGGCCCGACGACCCTACTGAAAAAAATTATATGAATTTATTTCTGATATGTTTATTGGCACATTTTTCATATCAGAACTTATTATTTCATATCAGTTTTATACGCTGCATATCCTAGGTTAGGTGGCGCTAGGTACCGCCCAATTCAGGTGCTACAAAAATATTTTTATTAGCTCACGCCAGCATGCAGATACATTACGCATACCACTAGCATCAGCTGAACATATACATTGAGCGCATACACATACATGGCACAGCAAACATGAATACAACAGCACACCCAATAACTACTTCTGAGCTCTGCGTTTCCGCCTTTTATACAGGTCGTTTTGTAAGTATGGAGTTTTTCGGTGACCACCTAAGCAATAAATAATATTCTCAACATGTTGGATTGTTTTCAGTAACGTCATACGTCTGACAGTATTTTGAACGGCTCAGGGGGTGAATCTCTTAATAAAAAGTAAACGCGCATGCCGTAGGTATTTGAAAGACAGTAAATCAAGCCGTTCCTCTGCGGTTCCAAGCCACGTCTTTGTTTTCCCGCGCGGCACGTCGTATACAAAAAAAAAATTATATGAATTTATTTCTGATATGTTTATTGGACATATTCATATCAGTTGGAAAATGTTGCATATCAGTTCTTATATGTCGCATATCAGTTTTTGGGTATCTCATATCAGTTTCATATATCGCATATCAGTTTTTGGATATTTCATATCAGTTTCATATATCGCATATCAGTTTTTGAATATTTCATATCAGTTCTTATATAGGTTCATATAATTTTTTTCAGTAGGGGATTCCTTCTCTCCAAATCCCGCACCATACTGTAGTCTTTGGCGTGTGGGCAGCTTCCTCCTGGTGCCAGGGGGGTTGTCCTCACTCCAATATCGGAAATTCTGCTTGTTCACATGGCCATCGAGGTGGAAGATTGCCTCGTCGCTGAATATCAGAAACTGGAGATGGCTTGGGTCAGCTGCAATTCGGGCCAGCTCATCTTGACAAAATGCGAGGCGCTTCGCCTTGTCATTTTCTGAGAGCTCTTGCAGGGTCTGCATCTTGTACGCAAACAAGCGGTTCTTCTTCAAGACCCGGAGAACTTACACTTGAGAAACGTCGAAGAGCCTGGCCCCCCTCCGGGATGACAGGTGCGGGTCCGCAGAAAACGCACCAAGGATCGCATTCTTTAAGAACACCTGCTGCTGTGAGGGCGACAGACCGGTCCGTTCTTTGTCGCGGACGTCTCCGTTCTCTTCGAAGCGCCTCACCCAGCGCAGGATGGCAGGCGAGCTCGGAGGCCGTCGCCTGAACTCCGTTCGGAAGCGTCGGCGGACTTCTTTCGTCCTATGGCACTCCCCATACCAAAGTACGACCTTAGCTCGTTCGCTGGGAGTTAAACGCACCATACCGACGTCAAACGTAAGAAAACAGCGCGAATAACAGCCGCAGAACCAAAGACAGTCGCGGTAGTAAAGACGAACTGCAAAGCAGACGAAATCAGTACCCCGAAAAAAAAAAAAAAACAGTCAAAATAACCCGGCAAACCATTTTTTTAATCGATTATGTGTCCATTTACTGTGTTTTATTAGTAAGAATGATAAAATAATGCATTGCCAACTGATATCAGAAAAGCTCGCGCCGCTTTTGAGTCGAAAAGATTGTCTGCTAAAGGGCCGGCTCTCGGCGTCGTCTGCTCGTTCGTTGGCGGCAGTTGGCGTCGCGACCGCTCGCGCCATCTCTTGACTCCCGTGCGAAACGGCGCCGTGTTGTTTGAAGACCGTTGGCGTCGCTGCGTTTCCATAGGAGCTAAGCCTTTTTCTTTCTTTACTTTTTCCTCAGGTAAGTTCGTTCTTTGCAAATTTTACAAAAAAAATGCACCATATGTGGGCAACGCTGCACAAAGTCGTAGCGCGATAGGTTAAGAAACCGAATTTTCCGGTCGCTTTAAAGAGCCTGCCGTCTCCTTGTTTCACCCTGTAGAACGGCCACGAATTCACCGATCCCGACCAAGCCACGACCAACTCACCAAGCGAGCTCGGCAGATAGGCCTAGCAGGCACTCCGACTCGGCGCAGCGTTGCTTCAACGGTACTTGGCCAAGACCGTCTGCCCACGAGCGGCTGACGTGCTGAATGGATTATGCCCGCGCGACCCTTTTGGACCCTTCCCGTTTTATAGTTTGATCGCTGACCTCAATTTTAGATTAAGAGGTGAGGTCAATCTCTCCCCCTTGTTTTCCGAGGCAGTGTTGACGAACACTGTCGTCGAAACGGGACTCTCGTCGATTCTATCTTCTTGTTTTGTGTGATATAGAGCTCAAATAAACGCCGTATGGATTACCTTCGTAACACGGTATGTACACTTTGTTATTAGTATGCCATTTTTATTCTGACACGACTGCACGTCACTGTCGAGCTATAACAGCTCTTGGGAGCTACGTGCAATGCCGGTCCAACCTTCCTTAGTCGAGTGTCACGTCAGTATCGAGTTGCAATCATAAAAGATCGGTCCCGAAGCGCTTACCAACAGCGCGAATACAGCACTTCCATCAAGCGCGCGCGTCCGCTTCGAGTGTGAACAGGTATTTACGTGGCTCTTGCTGACACTGTCGTAGTTCAAACGTATCTTTTTTAACGTCGGCTCGCTCCTGCTTCTCCGAGGCCGCGAAGAACACCGCGGCAATTTGTTTCCATCTACGTCGCTTTGCAAACGGCTGACACGGGCCGCGTTTTCCCAGCAATGACAGTCGGGTTGACTTCTGGAGTCTTCACCGGAAGACTCGCCGCACTTCCCAACAGGCATACTGGCGTATGAAACTAGTCCCATGCTGTCGCAGTAGCGCAACATATCTCATTGAATTTCGCTCAGCTGCGATGTGTCCGTGTCCATGGCTATCGCGGCGATGAGAGGCGCCGATTCAGAAAATACGTCAGTGACATCAGCGGCGCACCCGCAACTCGCCGCCGCTAACGCTCCCATTCTCCTACAGCCGAGAGAACTTCCGGTTCCTGTGCCAGGGAACGTCACGACCGTCAAAATTACGCCGCAACGTGTTTTGCGGTCAGTTGGAGAGAAAGAAAAAGTCGATATTTTATTAATTTTTTTTTTTGTGTTGAAGTTAATAAATCGAGACGAAAACGGATACCTGTTCGGCATTCAGTGAACGTTGAAGGTTTAATGTAAAAGTTATCTGGCAAAAGTAAAAAGGTAATTTCATGGTCCCTTTCACTATGTGGAAAAGGACACCGGTTACCAACATTCCGGTTATAATCACTTGCTGCCTCTTTTTTTTAAAACTTTTTTTTTATTATAACCTTAGTGAAGTAAAGACTAATCAAGCGAAAGATTCTTTTGTGCACAAAAGTGGTCAGGAACTTTCATGCAGCGAGGGGGAGAGCGAGGGTAAAAAATTCCGCAAAGGGTGTTTTTTTTTTTTCTTTTGTAACTAAAAAACGAGCAAATCGCTTCACCACTATACCCGTTTTCACCTCAAGAAAAATGCAAGTTTTGCGCATTGTTCATACGCGGCGCGAAGTAGTTCTTACGAGATTTGGTTGTCAGAGGAAAGAGCGATGCCTTTGGCGTTTCAGACTGGTGCGTCTTGAGAAGATAGCATAAATCTAATCTCAAATTCACCTACATATGTCTTAATTCTCCACAGAAAGGGGGAAATTAGTAATGCTCCGCGAGCTGCCGGACTTCTTTTACTACGGTTCTTGAGGTGAAAACGGGTATAGTGTCCACTGTTTTTAAACTGATGACTCTCTCTCCCCCCCCCCCCCCCCCCCCCCCGCTGTCCACCTCCGCTGCACAAAGCAGAGGGGGAAGAGGAGGGAGGGGAGGGGGCTGTAACGCAGTCTTTCGTTCAAGCCTTGTGGGGGGTGACTCTATAAAAAAAAAAGAAAGAAAAGGAGGACGAACAGAATTAGCTGGTAGCCGAAGGTTTGTTTCGCCCGAGAAGCGAGATAATGTCGCCTTTCAGCGGATGTCTCTTTTAGTCAGAAAGGTCTTTTTTTTTTTTTTTAAAGTTTACTGTGACGGATGCTGGTTCCGTGCAGCGATAAGCTTTTGCAGGATTTTGAGGTGGATGGGTGAATAGATGGACTGATAAGTGGAAAGCCCACCGCTTTAGGAAATCGAAGGTTCAGAAGTCTTAGCAGCAAGATACGGCATTGCCTGGGCATTGCGTGCTCAAGCGCAAGTAGTTGCCCCTCGAGCAGAGAAGCTAGATCATCCATTGAGCTTAGTGGGCTAAATTTAGTTCTCCTAACGTCTCCAGTTTTATGCAAAATATTGCTATTCTAAACGTCAGATCAGGCGTCGTAACCTTTTGCAAATACCTAATGTATTTCACCGGTTTTGGTCAAAAGTAACGGGTAACGAGTAACGTAATTTGATAGCCGAGACCGTAGGAAAGTAACAAAAATACTTTCCTCGTTGGTCATTCAGAATACTAACGAGTACGTTACTGCGTTAGCGAAAAATGTAACGCGTTACCAGTAACGTCGTTACTATTAACGCGTTACCTCCAACACTGGCCGAAAAGTGGCAACGCCGTGGGAAGGCCCTCAAATACGAACCGCCATGGGCACCTCATCACACCAGTCGGGCGATGCACTGCTCGCGTCGAGATCCACGGTGAGACGTGCCCTGTGAAGTTCGTCGTTCTGCGAGACTGTTCGAGGGACGTTATCTTCGGAATGTACTTCCTCTGCGAGTATGGCGCCGTCATCGACCTCGGTGCAAACCGGTTGACACTACGAAAGCCTTTTTCACCACCGGAGGATACCAAAGCGACGTCATCTGCGGTCCGAGTCCTCGCAAGCCACGTGAACTTACCGCCGCAGTCTAGTGTTTTCGTACCCGTCGGGATCACCGAAGCTTTCTGCGGCGAAATTCTGCTGGAAGGAAGCCTCCAGTTGCTTCTTGGAAAAGGAATAGGCGTCGCAAGAGGAGTTCCTGAACTTCAGGATGGCCGCACTGTGGTCCTCGTGACGAACTTCCGAAATGAAGCGCTACACCTCACAAAAGGTGCAGCCGTGGGCCAGGTCTTGGAACTCCGAAACTCTGCCGAAATCGCCGCCATCACTGACGAATCCTCGCCACCTCAGCAAGACAGTACGTCGCCAGCGCAGCTTGACAATGACCCTAAGCCTCCGGGTCCGAAACGATGACAGCTGATTAACCTTCTCGCCGAATACCGCGACTGCTTTGCGACGTCGTCGAAAGTGCGCCAAACCACCGTTGCGAAGCATCGCATCGTCACCGAGGCCTACGCGCTCCCTGTGCACCGATCGCCGTACCGAGTCTTCATAAAAGAACGGAAGGTCATCCAACAGCAAGTGGAAGAAATGCTGAACGACGACATAATCCAGCCTTCAAGCAGTCCGTGGACCTCTCCAGTCGTACTGGTTAAGAAGAAGGACGGAACGCTTAGGTTCTGCGTGGACTACCGGCAGCTGAACGCTGTGACGAAGAAAGACGTCTATCCACTCCCCCGCATCGACGACACGCTAGACCGGCTGCGCCATTCTCGATATTTTTCATCGATGGACCTGAAGAGCGGCTACTGGCAGATCGAAGTCGACGAACGGGACCGAGAGAAGACAGCTTTCGTCACGCCAGATGGACTGTACGAGTTCAAGGTGATGCCCTTTGGACTATGCACGGCACCAGAAACTTTCCAGCGTGTCATGAACACCGTACTGGCTGGGCTGAAATGGCAGAGCTGTCTCGTCTACCTTGATGACGTCGTAGTGTTTTCAAGCGACTTCGACGAGCACTTGCGACGACTCCGAGCTGTTCTCCAAGCATCACAGACCGCCAGCCTCACTCTCAAGCCATCGAAGTGTCGGTTCGCCTATGACGAACTGAAGTTCCTAGGCCACGTGGTTAGCAACGATGGTGTTCGCCCAGACCCAGAGAAGACTCGAGACGTCGCGGCATTTCCAGCGCCGACAGAGAAGAAGGCCGAGCGAAGATTCCTTGGACTAATATGTGCGTACTATCGGCGCTTCGTTCGCGATTTCGCAAGGATTTTCGCACCGCTCACAAACCTCACAAAGGACGCCCAGAAGTTCAAATGGGCCGAGAAGCAACAGCAAGCATTCGACGAGCTGAAGCGGCAACTCCAGACTTCTCGAGTTCTTGGACACTTCGATCAAGATGCGGAAACCGAGATTCATACGGACGCAAGTAACGCCGGACTTGGCGCGGTACTGGTTCAAGTGCAAGAAGGCACCGAGCAAGTCATCGCCTACGCAAGTCGGACATTGTCCAAAGCGGAGATAAATTACTCCACGATTGAAAAGGAATGTCTTGCGGTCGTCTGGGCCATCACGAAGTTTCGCCTGTACCTGTACGGGAGCCCGTTCCGTGTTGTCACAGACCAACACTCGCTCTGCTGGCTTGCGAACCTAAAGGACCCTTCAGGACGCCTCGCTTGATGGAGCCTCCGACTGCAGGAGTTCAACATGACTGTGGTCTACAAGCCAGGCCGCAAGCACAGCGACGCCGACTGCCTGTCCAGAGCCCCTTTCGAGACGTCTCCCGGTAGCAACGACGACGATGACGGGGAGTACTTCCCTGGCGCAGTGAACACCGACGACATGGCACGACGTCAAAGAGACGATCCTGAGTTGCGCGAGCTAATCGAACACCTGGAAAGACGATGGGGCACTATACCCCGTGTCTTCTCGAGAGCCCTGCCGACCTTCGTCCTCCGACAAGGTGTACTTTACAAGGAGAACTTCGGAGACAACAGCTCGCCATGGCTGCTGGTAATCTCTACCGACCTTAGAGCGGAGATCTTTCAAGCCTGCCACGACGACCCGACGTCCGGACACCTTGGTTACAGCCGTACGCTGGCCCGAATTCGTGAAAGGTATTACTGGCCCAAGCTGCCAAAGACCGTTCACCTGTACACACGATCGTGCCACGAGTGTCAGCGACGCAAGAAACCGCCGACGAAGCCGGCAGGTCTCCTGCAGCCGATTGCTCCCCCAACCGCGCCGTTCCAGCAGATCGGAATAAATCTACTTGGTCCTTTCCCACCATCAACGCAAGGAAACAAATGGATAATCGTCGCTACAGATTATCTCACGCGGTACGCCGAAACGAAAGCCCTTCCTTCAGGGACTGCAGTGGAAGTCACCAAGTTTTTCATCGAGTCCATCGTCCTTTGGCACGGCGCTCCCGAAGTTCTGATCTTAGACCGTGCATCATCGTTCATGGCCCAGCTGACGCAAGAAATCCTTCGTCTCAGCCACACCACCCATCGGCGCACCACGGCGTACCACCCGCAGACCAACGGGCTGACAGAGAGACTCAACAAAACCATCGCCGAGATGATCTCCATGTACGTTGACATGGAGCGCAAGACATGGGACGAGGTGTTGCCGTACGTTACTTTTGCCTACAACACGGCCGTGCAAGAGACCACCGGGGTGACACCCTTTCAGCTGGTGCATGGCAGGAAAGTAACGACCATGCTCGGCGCGATGCTACCCCGCGAACCAGCTGACGTTGGGAGCCCCGACGCCCAAGTCGTTGCTCAACGAGCCGAAAAGTTCGCCAGCTCGCCCGACTCCGAATTGAAGATCAACAACGTGTCGACGCTACCCGGTACAACTTTCGTCGTCGGGGCGTCCACTTCAAGCCCGGAGACCAGGTATGGGTCTGGACACCGATTCGCCGCCGTGGTCTCAGCGAGAAACTCCTGAAACGGTATTTCGAACCCTACAAGGTACTTCGTCGACTTGGAGAGCTGAACTACGAGGTGATGCCCGACGGAACAAGGACATCATCACGTCGCCCACCACGACCTGAAGTCGTCCACGTCGTGCGCCTGAAGCTGTACTACGCTCGATAGGACTGTGGACCTTATATGTTTCAAGTGACTCTTTAGTTTACCGTTCTTTTTATTTGCTTTGTTTTGTTTTGTGTTGCATCGGGGCGATGCACTTTTAAAGGGGGGAGTAATGCCGCGCGCAGCTGTCCAAGTAGGCAGCGCGCGCGTGGCCTAACGGTTATTGTGCCGGCCTCCCACGCGAACAGCCAGGGTTCAATTCGTGGGAGCGACGCATCTTTTGTTATTCCTGCAATTTAGTTTTCTGGTAAATTCGAGAATCCTGTTGCTTGTTCAAGGTTCGAATGTTCTACGCGTCGAACATTCCACGCCGATTATTCCAGAAGCTCACGCATGTACATAAGGAGGTCCGCGTGGCGAGCCGCAGTCAGTCTCGCCCCAGCGCTCGATCCTGAGGTTTCGCCGACATCGACGCCCGCGACGTTCTGCTGTTTTCTTCTGTTCCCTTTTTGTTTTGGGCACAAGTTCGCCCCATTAAACGCTTAGTTTCTTCAGTTGTCATCGCCTCATGAATTGTCATTCGTGACAATATTTGATTGCGCTACGACAAAACGTCAAGTTTTTTTTTTTATTTTTGTCGTCAGTCCGGCTCTCGCGAACTATCTGTAAGCGAACATTGATAAGCAGAGAACAGGACAGAAAACAGAGCACGAGCAGGATGACCTCTCAAAATGCCAACAAAGCGTACCCCAACGCTGAGTGCCTTTCTGAACGCAATCTACTTGAAGAAGGTGCGACCAGTGCTGTGGCTAGTATGTGGGCTCTCTTTGTTATCCATTCACTCATTTCCGTATTCCAAGTTCGTTTATTATGAACTCTCTATATATGGAATATGAATTGCAGTTAAACGACGCCTCTAAGGTGCGCCGCAGGACGTGATATTCAGCGATGTCACTATAGCTAAAGCGACCTTTTTTTTTTTGTCCAAGAAATGTTATGCAAAATATATCAGTGATATCCTGCTCCTTATAGTTGGACTGCATAGAAGAGCCCTACGATGTTTTTTTGTTTGTTTGTTTGTTTTACGTTTTGTGTTGTTGCGCGCTAATAAACCATTTTGGTAAACCAGATTTGCACAGCTGTACAATCGTGTTTGTCACTGACGACGATACAAAATACACAATGCGGAAATATCTTTAAAAGTAATTGAATTACATTTCTAAGTATTTGTACTCTACTCAAGATACTTTACACTGAAGGTAACTTGAGTAGTATTTTAGATACTTTATGAAGTAGGTATTCAGTAACTTAACTTAAAGGGGTGCGGAAACAAAATTCCAGCGCTAATTTGTAGCTTTAATGTGTTGCACGTTGCAGCATAACCTCAAAAATACCAGTCTTTCGTTGAAAGGCACAAGAAAACTAATTTTAAAGCTAATTAAACGATCTTTAAATGTGCACCTGGTAGATGCATGTGGAGCCTATTTGGCAGGTAATCTAGGAACGTTGGGGAACGTGCTACGTGGTCATGACGTAGCAAGTTCCATCAAAGCAGCGCCGCTCTTTGGAATTCAACATTTTCCTTCATAGCTTTCCTCCTCAACCCACAAATCGCGCATTATACCGAACAGTTCAAGAAGACGGACCCTCATTTGTGTACGCGGACACAGCCATTCTCCCAATAGAAGATTCGCCTGTCGCTCAAAATTAGGACAAAAAATGCTTTTCCCAACCCGTACACCCCTAAGTTGACAGTGCTGTGGAAGCTACGTGCATTTTGGGACAGCCACAGGCTCGTCACCCGACGGATACTTCGAACGGCTCGGTTGTAACGAGTTGACGCTATTGACACCACCACAATACTGACAACGCCACCAACGGCAAAGCTCATAACCACGCCAGCCTTGCTACATCACGAATGCGGGGAATCTCTTTTTTCTGTTTTTGTTTGCGCCGGATATCCCATGACGCATCGCGCTCTCCGTTCGCTTCTCTTCGAGCGCTTGCTCGAGTGCACCATTTGGAACAAAAAATGACCGCATCTCCACGTGGTGAAGGATGTTGATTGAGGCGAAGCTCTGGTGGTGCTGATGATACTGATTTTATTGTTCACCGATAGTGCTGATGGTGCTGATTTGTTTTTATTGCTCATGGGTAGTGCTGAGTTCTGGGTTGCGTTTCGACTTATTATTACTGCTTTATGATCGGTGAAATGCAGAGCCATGCATGCAAAGTTTAACGCGATTATATACGCATTTGACCGCAGCGCCCTCTCCTGTATATACGTTGAGCGGCTACATGCAACGTTTCATCCATGACATCCCCAGCTCTTGAGTTACTACCACATCTCAGAGCCCCCTACTCGTCCCGCAGTCGTGGCCGAGTGGTTAAGGTGATGGACTAGAAATCCATTGGGGTCTCCCCGCACAGGTGCGAATCCTGTCGACTGCGCAAACATTTTTTTTTTTTGTGAGCACAGACGCTGGACGGACAAGGCTAGACCCTAAGGAGCTTCGCCCTTAAAAATATAGCCAGTCATTCAAAATACAAACGTGCGATTACCATTTACGGTTATTATTCGTCATGCTTGACTCATTTCCAAACGAAATATTTCAATTTTCGTTTCCGAACTCCTTTAAATACTTTTATCGACTATTTTGTCCAACACTAGACCATGGTTCAGACCAGTGTTGGACAACATAATCGACAAAGGTATTTGAGTTAAGTTATTAAATACCTGCTTCATAAAGTATTTAAAGTACTACTGAAGTTACTTTCCTCGCACGATATCTTGAGTAGAGCACAAATACTTCGAAATGTAATTCAACTACTTCCAAAGATATTCCGCATTGCGTAATTTGCATGCACTTCAGTGATGCTAAAATGCTTCATCTGCAAGCAACAGAAGCTAACAAAATAAAATTGCAGTTCTAATCAATGCAGCCCACAAGGAGTATACATCAGTAGTGCATGTTACAATATATTTTTAGAGAAATGAGCAAAAAGAGGAAACTCTACCTATAGTCATTTGGCTGATAATCACATCTTTTGGTGGTTTTATCATGAACACCTTGAACGCACTGTGTTACTAAGCGCCACGAGTCACCATATCCGGAGTTGACTTTAAAAAAATGTTAAATTATACGCAAAAGAATGACTGAATAACATGGAGGGCTGACATAGAGCACACGCATGGCACGTACCGCACCTTCTTCAAGTCGGGTACCCCAAACGCTGTATTTAAAGATGGCTAAACTTCAAAAAGAAAGGCACAGCTGGACACGAAGAAATAACTATGTCTTTCTCGCCGGCTGTCGATTATTTTGTTCTTCATACTAAGCTCCAGGAACCCCTTCAAAAAGGCATATAACTTTGGGAGGACTCGATGTTCGCATTTTGAAGCTCATCTTGCTCGTAGCTTGTTTTTGGCCTTGTTGCAATCGCTTTGCTCATGAAAGGGTCGGGCTATCGCAATTCTTGCCGCAGCAGGGTCAAACATAAAAAGAATATCCCATAAAATGCTGCGTGTTTTTGTTTATATCCTCTTTTTATTTCTTCCTATTTGTTGTTTCGTTGGCTTTTTGAGTTTCCAACCTGAAGGCGATGCTGGTGACACTCACCGGTAAGCATAAGGATTGGGACCTGAACATATCCGAGCTCGGGTTTGCAACCCGAACGACGGTAAATCGATCGACTGGGCTGACATCCGCGTACCTGAACTTGGGAAAGGAGCTGACGTATCCCTTGGAAAACGGATTCCGAGAGTGTGGGCAGGCTGACCCCCGCCCCATCTCTCGCTACGCATTGGAACTCCGCGGCCGACTCGGGGACGCCCTCCGCACGGCCAGGGAGAACCTCGACGCTTCCCGGCTGGAGCAGGCCGCCCAGTACGACAAAACGCACCATCACCTGGTTTACGCCGTTGGGGATCTGGTCCTTAGGCGAACACACCCTCTCAGGAACGCGGCGCAAGGTTTTGCGGCGTCGCTGGCACACAGGTGGGAAGGGCCGTACCGGGTCGCGGCACGACTGTCACGTTTGACCTACCGACTGGCTCGCCTGGACACGGGCGAAGAGTCCGGCTCGGTGCACGTGAGCGACTTGAAGACCTACTGCCTCCGCGATCCAGACGATACTGACGGGGAGGCAGGCGGGACAAGCAACGCTGGGGAAAATCCCCGGAGATACAATCTCAGGGCCAAAAGGCGCTAGTGTATCGCATCCATTAACCACCTCTTTTTCCCACACAGAATGTCTGCCACTGGCGGTGCACGGGGCCGACCCCACCGCAGCGAACGCAAAACTCAACCCTGGACGACAGAGCGGGTTTACTACCCCCGCTCGCGGTCCAGGGCTGGTCGCGGGTCCTGGAACCGGAGGGACGACAATCGGACGCCGGAGGACTTCGGGCGCGTCCAGTCGGGCCGGGGAGGGCGCTCAAGCTCCCACTCCGCGCAACCGCCTCCGGCTGGGCCTAAACCCCTGGGGGAGCCCAAGAAGAAGATGCGGTCGGCTGCCACGTGGACGGTGGTCTCCGGGAGGGGGTCAGTGGGTTACGCGTCCCACGCACGATGGAGGGACCAGTACCGCCCCTGCCGCGGGGCCAACCCGTCCGAGGTGAGGCCACCTTTCCGTGGCCTGACCCTGGCGGACCGGGACGACGAGCCGCCAGCCGTCTACACGGCGGAGTAGGAGGCGGCCCTTTGTCCGGTCTGCCACGTCTTGGTGGTGTGCCAGGAGGCCCACACCAGGGGCAAGCTCCACACGGAGAAAGATCAGCGGAGGAAAGACGCAGCGGCTGCGGCCGCTGCCACCGAGGGGGACATCGAGGCGGCCCTCAAGCTGCTACGGAGGAAGCGGCCGGAGCTTCTGACTCCGGCCCCAGTGTTGGTGCCCCCTACCGCGCCGACCCCGCGGGCCCTGGAGGTCCCGCCGCTGAGGCAGTCCGAGCCAGTCCGGCTTGCCGAGTTCATCGACTCCTCCCCAGCGGACTCATCTGCCACCGGGCCCGGGGGGCCTACCACTCGGACCCCGCCGTCGCCGTCCTTAATGGACGTTGACCTGGACTCTTTCTTGGCGGCGTCGGGGTCTGAGGATTGAGGGGGGGGGGGGGGGGGGGACCCCGCTCTGCCGCCGCCTGATTGTAACCAGACGCCGGCGCCCGAGTGCGGCTCAAGGGCTAGCCGTCGGCACCCTCGGTGGCCGATCGGAGATTGTCGTGGCCGGCTGGTGGCGGCGGCGGACGTCCTCGGCACCCTCTTCAAAGGAGCCCGACCCCCGAGGGCCTGGAGGGGGTGAAGAGAGAGCCGGCAGGGACCCACGTTGGGAAAAAGGCACCCGTCGGCCTGGCGCCGGGGAACAAGGGGGCGAGGGAGAGACCGGCGTGGCTCGGAGGGTCGGTGGGAACGGGGAGTGGTGTGACGGACTGCACAGTAGACGGACGTTTGGATACTGTGAGGTGCGACCGGCAGAGAGCTCGTCAATGTGAGTTATTAAATGTTGATTATATCGAGAGTGGTGTTGTGTCACTCGGGATGGGGGGAGCTGGACGGGGATAACCCCACACCTTAGATGGAATGGTTTCAGGCAGCGAAATGGAAAGGGGAGAGATAACCTCCAAGCTCTTAAAGAGACGACAGAAAGATGATGAAAAGGGTGGACATCTGTCGGAACAAGATTGGACAAGTGTTCCCAATGAAGGACAGATCGACGTACAGTTTTTACCTCACGAAAGGAATATACTGTACCAGAGGTACGAGGAGAAATATGGCAAACGTTTCAATCAGGTGGTCGTTTTGACCTCGCTGAGCAGTTATGTTTTGGAGGTGGCGCATGATTGCGCAATGACAGGCAACCAAGGAATCAAAAGAACTACTGAGAGAGTACCAGGTACATTTTATTGGCCAGGT
Source organism: Ixodes persulcatus (assembly GCA_013358835.2). NCBI lineage: Eukaryota > Metazoa > Arthropoda > Arachnida > Ixodida > Ixodidae > Ixodes > Ixodes persulcatus. Next base: position 471,333 of record JABSTQ010009755.1, on the reverse strand, counting down.
GTCCAGGCAGACGTGAAGAGATGCGTTAAATCATGCGATGCTTGCCAAAGGGCTACTCCGAAGGGAGTAGCTTAAATTGAGCTTCCCTTGGGAGAATGCCGATTGTTGCTACTCCATTCGAGAAAGTGTCAATCGACGTAATAGGTCCACTTCTGCAACTTCGGAAACTGGAAACCGCTATGTTCTAACTATGGTGGATTTTGCGACAAGATATTCAGATGCGGTTGCGTTGCCCTGCTGCAACTCTCGGACGGTGGTGGAAGGCTTATCAGACATCTTTTCACGAGTAGGGTTCCCAAACAGATTCTGACTGACCGTGGGACATCATTTACACCGGGACTCATGGAGGGGCTTACCCGACTACTGTCCATTTAAACAACTTCTGACTACACCTTTCCACACCATCTGCAATGGGTTAGGGGAAAGGTACAGCGGCACGTTGAGACAGATGTTGAGCAAGATGTGCCAAAAGAAACCTCCATCCTGGAATCGATATATTGCTCCGCTTTTATTGGCCTACCGCGAGTTTCGGCAAGCCAGCCTTGTTTCCTATCCCTTTGAGTTAATCTAAAATCTATGGAAGTCATGTCCGAGGACCCCTGACAATCTTAAAGGGGCACTGACACCCCAACGGTCGTATTTTTTTTATTGTCTAAAACGACGCAGGTTGTAGTCATAGACACGCAAAAAAAACCGCACCGCGAAAAAAAATTTCCCCGCGCACGCGCGCGCCTTTTTATTTTTGGCGTTTAAATCTCCCGCCGCTACCTCCTCGCTTCTTTTGATCGGTGACGTCACAAATCAGGAAATTTAGAAGCTTTGTAGGCGACATTTCTATAACATTTAATAACGGCAATCGTAAAACATGTTTTTTAACGCAATTGCGAACGCACTACGGCCCCTCTTTTTGAAATACCAAAAATCAGAGTTCGGTGAGATGTCCCTTCCTAGATTTGTGTCCTCCCTCAGAAAACTTGGTTGCGCTCGAGCAGATCGGCGAGTCGGCGAAGAAACCGGTTTTTTCCCGCGCGCCAGCTCGCCTCCTCGCATCGGGTCAGCGGAGGTCCGAGAGAAAGTCGAGTCGCAGGAGACCGCAAAATTTGACTGACTGCACTGGCGGGGATCGCGCGGGAACTTCAAATTCGGCATTTGGAAATTGTTTTTTTTAATTCACAAATACTGAATTCCCAAGTTTCGAATTTTGAGGGTAATGTCCCGGCACCGTTTTCAATCGTTTCGGATAATAAAAAAAATATGATTTTGATGTGTCAGTGCCCCTTTAAAGGAAATCTGAACTCAGGATAAGTTAGAAGGAAACGTGAAGGCAAAGTACTCACATGTTCTCGACCCGCGTAACGGCCTTGGTAAAACTACCGAACTGGCAAATCAAAACTTTGCAGAAGCCAGAAGACACCAGAAGAAAATGTATGCAAGGAAATCGGGGGACACGATTTTTAAAGGTGAGAGACTGGCCATTGTTAGTACCAGCAGAGGAGAACAAGTTGGTGATGCACTGAAAACGCCTATGCAGAGTGGGGAGGGAAAGAACGAGGTCTATTACGGGAAATATCTAGGGCATGGCATAAAAGTCTTCTATACTAATGTATTAAAAAATAAGAAGAACAAGATCTAGGTACCACGACAAAAAAGTGTGTATCCTCAATGATTGCCATCGAAGAAACGGAACTGGAGCAGCCTATAGCCTGTATAGACCATTCTAAAAAAGAGCGTGTGGCCGGTGCCATTTTGAGTGTTCGTGCGTATGGCGCGTTCTTTGCTCGCTTTCCGAAGCGACGAACACGCACGTGCTGGACTGTGAAGATCGCACGCTGGACTGTGATTTTCTAAACATTGGAAACGTCTATTGGTATCAAGAACACACAAGGAATCACTGAAGTGGTACTGGACAAAAACTCAATGACGACCAGGAAAAGAGCATCAGGGACATGCTAAATCGATTCGAAAATGTGTTCACTGAATTGCCTGAATGAACGCATCTCTTAGAATGCATTAATTCTAACAACAAACAATTATATTCAGCGCCGCACTGTCCTGTTCCGTTCGCTACGAGGCAGATGGTAGAAGAACTAGCAGAGATGTTGAAGCTACAAGTGATCGGAAAATAGCGTTACCATACCGCTTTTCATTGATATTGGTGAGAAAGGCAGACAGCTCGTACCAAGCCTGCCATGACTTTGGACAGTTTAACAACATCCTTGTCTCTGATGCAGAACCCATTCCTCGGATCGAGGACGTGTTCGCAAAGGTCGGCAATAATGTATATTTTTGGAAGCTAGACCTCGCCAAAGGACACTGGCAAATTCTACTTGCCAGTGTTTCGAAGGAAAAGGCATCCTTTCCCACGGACTCTGGACTATAACAATATAAATACATGCCGTTCGGGATAAAGACTGCATCCGCCGTTTTTACACGATTGATGAGAAAGCTGCTTACAGGCATCCGAGGAGTACAACATTATATCGACGATGTACAGATTGCAACCGCAACTTAGAGGGAGCATCTTCGGGTACTCTACGAAGTCCTGCAAATAATTGAGGAGGCAGGTTTGACCGTCAATCCCAGCAAATGCGAAGTGGGGATGATAACATCACGTACCTTTATCGTTTGGGGCATGGTGAGCTGGCTCCAGTACCGAGAGGATAGAGAACGTTGTTGGATCAAGGCGACCAGCAACTAAGAAATAACTGAAATCGTTCCTTGAACTGACATGATACTACCGTCAGATAATTCCGATGGATGGATGGATGGATGAATCCGGCTGAACCCTTTGGATCGGGCGGTAGCTTACGCCACCTAGCCATTTTGTTTTACCATTTAAGCTTAAAATATTTAAATATTCTAAGCCCAGTTATGAGGGAAAAGCTCCACCTATTGTCAAACTCACCACGACGAAGGAACCCAGCACACTACGGTGGACAAGCCAGGAAGAAAAGGCGTTTCGAGAGCATCAGGGAGCGCTATGGTCTCGACCGATTCTCGGCGCACCCGATCATGGCCTCCGAGAATTTTCGCGCGCTCTTCTCCGGGCTGTTTAAACGCTCGGCTGCCCAGTAGAAAAAGCGAGCCGAGACAGTACTCTATATCTCCGCATGCGGCGCTTATAACCAAACTAGAAACGGAAACAGAATCGCCTCAAAGCACGAGGTGTGAGCTGGTGTGAGCCCGCGGCATGAAGCTTGCATTTTCATTGTTATCATCATCAGAATAGAGACAGGTAAGTCGATCTGTGTTAATTTCTTAATTTTTTTTTCGCTGCTCCGATGTTTGCGTTGTTTCGCTGGACAATATTCTTAAAATGCAAGATTTAATGCGAATCTATATTTTGACTCGCCTTCCTGTTTTTTATTGACTCGCCTTTATGTATTTTACTGAAAGAAATAGATGCGCAGCTTGTCTGAAAACAACATCACGGGCATTTTTTCTACACCTTTCGCGCCTCGAAAAGATGGAGTTTCAAATTTCGATCAACTCCTTCCTTGCTAAATGTCCGTGTTTTGTGGCGAGAGGCGGGGTACAGATTTCGCGCTGCTCCCGAGTTCCGTAGACCGACGATAATGGTGACGATGATAATTCGCGGCTTTTTGTATTGTTTGGTCTGATTGCAAGCGTCACCAAGTGCCTCACAGTAACAGCCTCTTCCAGCGAATCCAATGGCCTGAGGAACGCAGCCAGCGCGCGAAAAAATTTCGGAGGCCTTGACCCGATCTCACGAAGCAGTTCGTGATTCGAACAGACGCGTCAGGCAATTGCCTGGGTGCTATGTTGATGCAGGAACATAGGTTGTTCCTAATTCCAGTAGCTTACGCTAGTAGGGAACCTGCTGCCCCGGGGAAAGGACTATACCTAAAATTGAAAGGGAAGCATTGGTGTTAGTATGAACGATTAAAAAGTTTCACGTATGTGAAACTTCTGAATAGTATGGGAGATAATTTAAAGTGGAGGCGGATCATCAACCCTTGGAATATTTACATAAGATGATGGCAACAAACACTCGAATCCTGATGTGGAGTTTGCTTTTGCAAGAGTACCAATTCAGGGTGCGCTATATAAAAAGGGTCAGAAAACGTGGGAGCAGATCATTTAAGTGCTAGACGTATGCATGGGTGTCTCGCTGTCGTATGTGTTCTTGGATACCTGCGGTTATAACTTGCGACAGTGTCACTGATAAGTGATGCTGATCTGCAGCTTGACTCGTATACGCCCAGGTAGCACACCGCGTCGGCCGGTATAGTCCCGACACCGGCCGACGCGGTGTGCTACCCGATACTTGTTTTCTGTGTACGAGAAAACAAAAAAGATCTTTGGTGGGGGTCATTGTAATGAGCGATCCCACTTGAGAAGAAGAAGTCAAGCAGAAGAGCAGGTAGCAGGGCTGTGATGAGCTATCACACCAGGGGAGAAGAGAAAGAAGTGAGGCAGAAGCGGGTCTGAGATGAGCGATCTTACGGGGAAGAAAAAGAAGTGAAGCAGAAAAGCAGGGGCAGACAGGGGTAGTAGAGAAGGAAGAAGAGGGGTGCGGTGACCAGTGAGAAAGAACAGAGCAAGAAACAGCCAGGGACAGAAAGGCCTGACCTCAGTCGACGTGCCCAGGCGTCAAGAGGACCGACTTACAGCCTGCTTCTCACGTAGCCCGGGCGCCGACCTGTCTGAGGTCAACAAGGCTGCGTGGGCGGCAGGCAGCCTTTAACATCCGCTGCCAAGCACTGTGACTTTGGGACGTTCACAATGTCGGGCACAAGCTTGACCTTTAACAACAACCGAAGGCTGACCTCTTCGGCTTCCGATGTCACCCCTTTGGCTTCCGTCACCACGTCTTCGACTTCCATCGCCCCGCCCTTTCTTGGGCGAACAGTGAGCTAACGAACATTTGACCCCACTAAAGAAAATGACTAAGTCTGAGAATGTCAATAGCTTGCATATCTATATTTCTTTTTCCTTTGATAATATACAGTGAATAATTCGTAACGTATCCCAACGTTATTTACCAACGTTAAGCTAACAAGAACTGCATCACCCCCCCCCCCCCTCCCCTTTTCATCGATCGTTGGGATGTAGCAAAGCAACAAGCCGTCTTCACCCACCATATATAAATCCCAGTGCTCATAAACTTGTCCGCCAGCGTTTCCGGTGTTGACTGCAAATTCCGCAAGTTTTCCACACCCCCGCTGGCAAAACTCGTCTGCTTTCTGGGCCTACAAGCGTTTCCGTGCTTACCACCTCGCCCCAAGTCGCAATACTCTGCTCTTTCGTGCAGCGTCTTAAAACTGCTACGATACCCGATCTGGGAGCCTGCGGTCTGTCCTCTCCACACGCAGCCGTGCTCCAAGCTGTCCTTGGCTGGTGCGGGGGGGGGGGGGCTACGTAGGGAGAGCGCCTTTAGAGCGCGCGCCACTAGAGCGCCGACGTTCGAGCGCGTGACACGAGGGCACTGCGACAGTAGCGCGCTTCACACTAGACCGCACGTCACGAGAGCGCATGACCAGCTGAGCGCGCGACATGAGAGCGCGCGACCAATTGAGCGCGCGACACGAGAGCGCACCCCAGTTGAGCGAACGTCGCAAAATCTGTGATCTACCCGCGGCTCCACAGACAGAACCAAATTGTGCGACTCATCGGATAGGAGCATTGGTGATTTTTGACTGATTGAATATGCCTTTAATAAAAAAAAAATAATAAAACGTGTACGACTCTTTCTAACCAATTGTTTACTGACATCGGAGAGAAAAGGGAGCAGGGAAGTGGGCAGCGGCATATAGGTTCAGGGAATGTTTGCAGTTGAGTGGAGCAGCGAGTCTAAGGGCCGGTTGCACCAACGTCGCTTACCTTAACCCAAAGCGGCTCTTTCCTAAGTCGGCTTAGCGCCCTACACCGAGCTCGGGTAAGCACGGGTTTAAATTCCGGTTGCACCAACGTTAACCCGGCTTTACAGACGCGCCCCTAGCTAAACGCTGGATTTGCCTAGGGAATGTAGGGACAAACAGAGCGAACTAGGGAACGCTCAAAGGGACGAATACGATTGGCGGAGAGGAATCTCGTGATGTAAACAAAAAAACCTGCTGTAGTAGCCATCGTCGCCGTCTGCTTTTCGCTGTATTTCTTCGGTGAGTAACGAGTTAAAGGTCTCCAAATTCAATCATTTTTTTCGTTTAACTTTCAAAAACAGGAGTCAACGCTTTAAATAAACACAAATGCTCTATACATCTGTGATTGTGTGTTTATTATCGGTTGATAACAGAATATTTTGACAGTGACAGTAGTTTTCGTGCTCACATTTTGAGATAAAGGAGCCATTGGGGGCCCCAAATCTCACCAAACGCGAGAAGGATGCTCTACTCGCTACATCGCTGAAGACAAAACATCATTGAGAATAAGTAGGCAGGTGAGATGACTACTAAAATCAAGTCATGCCTGAGACCGATAAAGTTCAAAACAGTGACGAACTCGCCACGGCAGCTGCGAAAATGCCCGGAAATCGTCGAATAGAAGTCGTGAGTTGTCGTCGCCACGAATAGAAGTTGTCGTCGCCACGAATGAAATATATAAAGCAAAATATTCCTAAAAATCGCGATCACCAGAAAAGTTACGGTTGTGAAGCGATACAGTTTTCTGCAGTGTTGGGTAAAGTACATTTCAAAAGTACTTCAAGTAAAGTACAAAGTAAATGAGATGTGATGTACTTCAAGTAAAGTAGTAAATACTCTCAGTGCAATGTACTTGAAGTAAAGTACTATAAATGCAATGTACTTTCAAAGTAAAGTACAAGTATTTTAACACAATCTTTCATGATGCCCTTTCATTTTCCTATACAGTGATTTTTTAACTTGTATGCATTGCTCAGGGGTAATTAAGGGTGCATGACCTATTTTCAAAAACAGCGGCGAATATTTGATAAAGTCAAGTGGCCACAGAGTAGTTATTTTCAGGAATGGAGCCAAATTCAGAAGTCCCTCTTCTAAATTTGGCGCCGCTTGCACTGGATTGTTGCACCGAAGGGGGTTAAATGTACTAGGAGAAAGCATGACGTCTGCCCCGTTGCTTCCACAAGCAATTTTCTCATAGAGGAGTGTCCTCTCCTTAAAGGGTAACTGCAAAAAAAAAAAAAGTTTTTTTTTTAACAACCTAACTGGAACAAGCATGTCAAAAAACAATTTTTCCGCGAAAAAAAAATTTTTTTTACAGCAATATTTATTGCGTGAGACTAATTTTAGTTTGCGGCTATTTCGTCCGTTTTAAATCGCGCGCCACGAAGTTGGGGTTCCGTGACGTCAATCCCAATCGGCTGCTATACTTCTCATTGGCTAAGAGTTTGATTGACAGCTTAGATCTTGGTTGTTAAACCTTTGTTATATGTTGCAATTTCCTTTTGAGCGGCATATTTTTACATTTAAAGAATAACCCATGTGATGAAAGTTACTATTTTTTACAAAAGGTTTACAAGACGGGCACTTCCGTTTGGATTCATACCATAACAAACAAAAGCTTCGCCATTCTTTCATGGCCGCCGAAGTCTCTGCTCCCGCCTGTCTCGCCTACCTCGACTAGTCGTTTCGCCGAAGTGATCAGTGTTTCGTGCTGACCCTGGTGCATGAGTGAGACTTCTTGAAGTGAAGTAGTGTGTGTTTAGCAGCTGTCGCAGGTGTTAGTGATAGGAAGCGACGCGGGGTTTTGGCTTTCATAGCGCGGTTCTTTCGTTTTCCTCTTTGGTTGCTTAGCGTGTTTTGGGTTTTTTTTTTTTTTTTTTTTGCTTGCGCGTGCAAATGCCGACTTTTCGGAGATGTCAGATGAGTGATCCCGACAGCGAGCCTTCCAGCAGCCATGTCGCCCCGAAAGGAATGCTATTTGGCTGGAGGCAATCGGCTGTTCGCGTAGCGACAAACGTGTCCAGTTACGTTCTCGTCATATCGCTCCGGAGGCCGTCGAGATTCGCACTGGGTGCATCGAACGTCCGCGACTAGACACACAAAATAAAAAAAGCACTGTATTCACTACGTAAAAAATGGTCTCAGTTCATGCATCTGTGGGCAGGTACGAAATCTTGCCCAAATTTATTCACACCACACGATGAGCACAACACGTCGCTGTGCAAATGCAGTTTAACAACACGCAGCATAAAAACGGCAGATTTAGGACAATTCGCAGTCCATTGTTCAATTAAAACGACGTAATTTTGTTGAAAACGCCCGCAGCTTTTTACTCACGGTATGCGTCGGGAATCTTCCACAGTTTGAAACGGAACGAAGGAAGATTTACTTTTAAAAACGCTTGCTGTGTCCTCCCGGACCAGTTTGACTGGATCAGCTGATGACGACGGGCTGAACCCGTTAAACATCAACCCCACAAAACCAATTTGCGCTCCGTGTTAGTGTGGGTGTCTACTTCCAAGCACCGCACCACACACACCACAAACATTTCGGCTCTTTGTCGCATCGCCGTGTTGCACCAAACAGAACGAGATCGCCGAAGTCAACGCAGCGCTGTCGTGAACCTTGGCTTGTGGTTGCGCACTCGTGGACCCTGTGACTCCCTTCGCTTTCAAAGCACACTCAACGATTACGAATGATACTTTCCGTCTTCTGCGAACATCACAGGGGCACTTCTCCGGTCAGGTCTTCGCTATGAGCTCGCAAACCGCGCAGATACCGGCGCCATGTTTAACGTGCGTTGTTGCCAGATCTTACCGGAAGTCGAGACGCTGCGTCGTTCAACTCCGCAACGCAAGGAGAGTGAGGGGCGGGGCGTACTTCTCCTCCGCGGGGGTCGAAAGAGCGGGAGTTTCAAATGTGGAGAGGTTCTGACGCCGACTAAATTACGTCCTGTGGCGTAAATATTGCTAAAAAAATTTTTTTTTCGCGGAACATTTGTTTTGTGACATGCTTGTCCCAATTAGGCTGTTTAAAAAAACACTTTTTTTTCTTTGCTTTTACCCTTTAACGAAAAAATAGTGAGTGTGCAAGCGAGCTGGTGATAATTAATGATAATATGGCACCTAAAATTGGAGTGCGAAAAAATTAAGGAACTTTCAAGTAGAAGCAAAAGGCAAAAAGAGAATGCCTCAAAACATTGTGACATTCTCCTCTATAGTCTTTTTCTTCGACTTGAAAGTTTAAGCTTTCCGCACCACAGTCTCAGGTGCTACATTATGATTCATGTTGCTCTCGTAATATTTTAAACCTTCTCGCGTGCACTGATCCACCGAGAAGTAGCGAAGTTCAAAGGGCTATGGGAAAGCCGCCCCCAGAACAAAAGGAGCGATGTGTCGTTTGACGGATACAGGAAAACCTCCCGCAAATCTGTGATATACAAAATCAAAGAACTAATGAAGCTAGGTCATCTGCAATTTTTGTTCTGCGAAAATGCACGCTAAACACAAACACACATATTTATATATATATATATATATATACTTTTTTTATGTCAGCTTTTTGTAACATTTCTTGGTTTGTCACACGCAAACATTTGGTCGACTCATTTCGCAATGTCATTGCTGAATTCCGCGGCATAAATCCTTGCCAATTTTACATAAAACACGCGATGCCCGAGCAAGTGGTCGGTCCGGTCGGACTACTCGCGCTGGACTGGCTGTGCGCTCTCGTGACGAGCGCTCTAAGGACGCGCGCTAACGTCGCCGCGCTATCAGTCGCGCGCTCTAACGTCGCGGCGCTCTAGTGTCGCGCGCTCTAACGTCGCGGCGCTCTAGTGTCGCGCGCGCTAGCGTCGTGGCGCTCTACTGACGGCGCTCTAATGTCGGCGCTACAGACGTGCACTGACCCCCCCCCCCACCCGAAATCCAGCCTTGACCCCCTCCGCACCCCAAGTCATGGACATCACAGTCACCTCAGTTCCAAGTTTTTGGCTTTGTTTTCTTTCGTTTGCGCAGGGGAACGTTTGTTCCTGGCTGTATGTTGTGGCGGAGTTGAGTGAGCGGGTTAGTGTTGTTATTTTTTGTTCTGGGTTTTGATTTTAGCGCTTGCTAGCGTTTCATGTGTGGGTTTCTGTTTGTCACCGTGCGCGGCTTTTTATCCCTCCATTAAGTTTTCTGTCTTCATTTGTTTACCTTTTCGTGCCGTCTTCTCTCCGGACTTTGCACAGGCGTGGTCCTACCGCCTGTCACCGGTGCGAACCTAGCATTTCATTATTTTACAGCGAAGATATTTATGGCTAGGGTTACGTGCATTTTTCGTGTGCGTCAACAAAAACTCAGGCCATGTCTACGCTCGCACCGCCCTCTCTTTGTCGTCATTCCAAGCCCGCTTGCTTGCCTAGTTTCCTTTCCTTCCTCGGGGTGGTGGTCCCGTTGCGCGTGTCCTTTCCGACGGATGGCGGTCCCGTCGCGTGTGTCAAGTTTCCTCCGGTTGTCTACGCTCGCACCGCCCTCTCTTCATCGCCATTCCAAGCCCGCTTGCGTGCCTAGTTTCCTTCACCGGTGTGGCGGTCCCGTCGCGCTGTCCACTCTCCGCCGAATGGCGGTCCCGTCGCGCGTGTCTAGTTTTCTCCGGCTTCTCGGGGCGGCGATAGTCCTCGACATGTGTGTGCGTACCTTTCGTCACGATGACCACAAATCAAGATAATAAATGTGTTCGTACCTTCAAACATCTGTGTCACGTCTGTGTCCTGTGCTAAACAGCTTCGCTGGTTATCCACCTTCACAGAGTGGAATGGCTCATAATTTTTAAGTAACTTTTCGTTTTAATCTTGGAGTGCTTCTTTTATTGGGATCAATACCGCCCCCCCCCCCCCCCCTTGGTGGCAAGTGCGTAGGCAGAAAGGCGGAACGTCACTGCACCGCGAGCTCAGGAAACACCAGGGCGACAGTTTGCTCCTTGCACAGTAGGCGCTACGCTGCAGCGTCAGGCAGAGCCATAGGTCATGGCGGCAAGCCTCCTAAGTTCACGTCGTCTGCTAGTCATAGCAATGAGTACGTTGTTTTGTCGACTAACGACTAATAGGGGGGCACGTCATTGGGGTGCGCGATGACAAGATGGCGGCGCCTGCTGCATCACCGACGGCCAGCGTTAGCGACACACTTACTCTTTTGGAACGCAAGAGGAGGTATCCACACAGAATCGTAGCATCAAATATTGTAGGTCGGAGCTGACTTTATAAAGATCGCAGCCTCTATTACCGCACGTCATGGAAGCCTGAGCTGCCGTGAGCGCAGCCATCGTTGGTGCAATGGCCATGAGGTTCTGGCGCATTCTGCTGAGCGCTTTGAGAATTATTTAATTGTTTGTGCTCTTTCGCGGTCGAAAACAACACGTGTATGCGTTATAATTATTTTTCTAATTTCTTTCTACGCTAAGTGGTGTAATATATGCTTCAACAAGAGACGCTTAGATATTGTACCACAAACAGAACGTCCTGACTGGAGAGTAGGTCCGCCTCACCTCGGTGGGTGGTTCGAGGTTAAGCCCACTTGCACAGGTGTACAGTATTCTAGACCGACCCCACGCACTGCAGAACCCATGAATCCTGGGTTCTATTCCCCAACCCTACCCGTTTCGATCTGGATGAGCATCGTACCGGCGTGCGGTCGTGTATCACTACTGCGTGGTGCACGTTAAAGACCCCAGGCTAGTGGTTGTACTGCACTGGCTAAATTGCTCATCTACAGCGAGTGACCCTTCGTAACTTTGAAATGGCTGACCAACTACACGCTGTATAAATATCCACACAACCCCAATTAATATTATTATTAGACCCCCCCCCCCCCCCCCCGTGTTCTTGTTGTTCTTTTCAGCATACCTAAACCTGTATGGGTTCGTCATCACCCATTTCACTGACTGGGTGTCCCGGCGAGACATTAAAGGTCAGGACAATCCTCTTGTATGCCAGAGCAAACATCGCTCTCTTGCCGGTAGTAAAATTCCAAAGTATGTTGTACCCACGTAGTGCTTCCTCCGAGCACCACAGCCCTTTTACGGCGTCGCTATGATCACTGACAGGACGTGAGTGGCATTTTTTTTTACGGCCTTCAGCCAGCTCTCGTTGCCTTCCAATGTGCTTTGGCAGCACGCGCACGCTCGAAGCTTACGAGACTCCCAACTGTTACCGAGGGTAGGTAGCTCACACCGGAGGCGGGGCAACGAAAAACCCACCTTTCGTTCTTATTGTGCGAATGACAGTTAAGGCCGGTTCACACATTTGTAATGGTTGCGTTCGGATGCGACCGAAACGACCGCAACGACAAAAACACAACAACAACCGTGACTCGTGGATTGCTTCGCGAAGCTACCCCTTGCATCGCTTGCCATGCTATGTACGGCCGAACACTTGCCCCGGTGACTTTGTCATTACGGTCGTCATACGGTCGTTCCGGTTGCATGCGAACGAAACCAACATCAAATGCGCGAACCGGCATTTGCGCTGCATTCACACTGGGGTTCGAATCGCAACCGCGAAGCGGATTCGCTCGATTTCATTATCAAATGCGCGTGAATTTTTACTGGTTCTTTAAGCAACCGCGTTCGCAACCGCTTTCCGAATGCGGTTAATCTGCCAGTGTGAATGCGGCGTTAGTGCCGAAGGTGGACCTCGTATACTAATAAAGCCGTTTCAAAACCCCATGAAGTAGCATTGACGCGAAGGGTGCGATTTCATCCGATTCCTCGCAGAACGCGGAAGCATTACTCGTTTTTGATACGAGCCGAGTCGAGTTCACACCGAGCTCTGACGCAGCCCTCGTCTCCAATACTAGAATTGAGCACGTGCTCAAGCAGTGGCGGACTCGAATGACTGGTGCAGTAGCTTCTATAGATGGTGCGTATTTTTGAAAAGGAGCTTCATTAGGAGTGAACTGAAACATCTGCAATAGAGTATATGGAAACAAAAAAAAAAAAAAAAATCCCCAGAAATGCCTATATCTTCGAAGCAACAGGGCCGATCAAAGTAAGAAACACTGTCAAAGCTCCCCTGAAGCGTACACGAAGCACCCCGGAACGAGGACATTTATTTCGCTTGATGCAGACATAAAGCAGCGCAACAGCTGCTTTATGTCTTAGTGCTGACGGGCCTAACATTCAAATGCGCACTCACAGGCTGCGTACAGATATAACTGGACAAAGCCTGCCAACATTTCAAGTATAAATAGAACCAAACGAGCACAAACATTTCAACTGGAGAGAAACACTCGAATAATAATAATGATAATATTAATAATATTAATAACAATAATGCGTTTTTGTACCTACAATAATTTTAGTCTACGCTGTGGAACATATTATAACTTTTATGCTGTAACGCATAACGATTTGGGATGCTGTAATATCCTAGCTCATGAAGGTGAACAGGCGCCATAACATTAGCTCATGAATAAAGGTGGTAAAGATGAGACAAATCATAATAAGATGGATATGTCAAAATTAGTATTGTTAACGTGCCCCACACGTGTATGTAAAATGTGTCAGTGGTGTTGGCGGTGGAAATGTTGGTGGTGTTTGCGGCCAAAGGCCGGTGGTGTAAATCTCACCATCCGGTAACAATGATTTGGAGCAATAGCGGCCACTGTCGAGGGGCCAGTGCCGGTAACCCATAGGACGATACTGTGAAGAAAAAGAGCGTGTTTGCTTAACAACATTGATGCGAGCCCTGCGCCTGACTGGATCAAACATCAAAGTCGATGGAAGAAAATATATAGCTGGGATGCACTATAGAAATGACTACTGCTTTTGATATTTGAGCAGAAGCTACATTTTCCGTACAACCTTAACAAAAACTGAATTCTATTTAGTGCACATTCAGTACGCCTTTGGATACGTCATTTAAGACAACATGAACAAAACATCTTATTAGTTTTCTATTAGAAGAAATTTATTTAAACAGATTTATCTACAGAAATATAAGCGGGATAATTGGCTCGGGCCAGGCTGTTGTGATCTTATATTTGCTAACACATATTAAGGTTGCCATACAAACACAAAATGAGGTTGATAACGTTCTTGGTGACAATGGTTCCCATAAATCAGGCATGTATTTGCGACAATTTTCTTGGCCCATGATGACGAAAATTTTAGCAACATGTCTAAAAGTGACAAACATTCGAACAAAAGAATAGCAACAGGAAGTCCTACAGCATATATTATTATGCACCCACGAAAAATCAACCAACGAGGATTCAAACCCAGAAACGTTCTAGGTGTTTCTTAGAAAGTTACAAGAATTCCAGACTGTGTCTCCCCAAATAATTTAAGAAGCAGCTGGAGGACAACTGATTTTCGACTACTATGCGTTTTACACACGTCTTTCCATAACACTGTTCACTTTAAGGATGGCGTTTTGCGCATTGTTACCAAGGGTGTTTATCTGTGGTATTTGGAAGTAGACGAACGTTGGGGCTTCGATTCGATTTCATCTTTTAAATGCAATTTGGCTATTGAGTCTTGTAACATAAAGTTGAATAAACAATTTTGCGCAGTCACAGTTTCAAAAGGTAAGTGGATTGCATTTCGTGACACCAAGCGCAAGCGCGTTGTCCCGAATAGCACTTCAGGATGCTCAAGCGCACATTCGATCGACTGGAACCGAAATTTCACCCACTCGACCTCAAACAGCGAACTTTGAAACCAAAGTTATATTTCCTGTTCATTTCACTTCTACCCCAGCGGACAGTATGAGCTGAAGCACCCAATGCGGCCTCTTTTCTTTTTTTCTCATTCTGTTGTTCTCTTAAGCTTCTTTACCTTTTGATTCGTCAAAGAGTTCCAAGACTTTCATTTCATCACTAGTTTGGACCAAATCACTTTTAAAAGCCAGCATAAACGCCAACCAACCACAAGAGAGTGTTTTGGCTCACATTTTCCTTGACAGTACTCCGTTTCAACTTGTGATGAACCGCTGCAGATCCTACGATCTATCTCAGCCAATCCAGCAGTGTAACGGTATCACGTGACTATGCACCCCGGGCGTCACTACGTCTTTCCCGAATGTCACGTGGCACTCGCACGGCATTATATAAGGTTAGACGGCTCGTAGTGTCCTACACGGTTCTTAAGGCTCGTTCACACACTTGTGACCTCTTAGAACCGGGTGCCTTGGAACCTCTTAATATCTCTTACAACGAGAGGACACACTGGCGCCATCTACTGGGTAGCAGTGAAAACTTGGCGGTCCGGCATATTTTATATTCCTCTCGCGCATTATCCTTTCTTTCTTGGCTCGAAAAACCTTTGTCAACGTTATAAACGAGCCTTTCTTATAGGTATTACGCACATTTGATCTCGGAAATCCCGCAAAACCTTCGCTCTTGTGAAATGCAGTTCCAGGGTCCCACGCATAGATGGCGCCAGAGTACCTGTGTGTTCCCTCGTCCTAAGAAATTTTAAGAGGTTTCAACAGGTCTCGTCTCTCTCGGTGTCACTCGGTTGCAAGAGTGTGAACAGGCCTTAAGACGTGAGGTGAAATGTAGTAGTATAGGTAAGAAGGGATCATCAGCAAAACAACGAGTTTATTGCGTACATCCGCAATACAAGAGCAGCTAAAAAGAACTCAGAACCGCCTGAAATCCCCGAGCAAAATGATCAATTAAACATGCTGTTCAGTGTCACTACAGCTATCGAAAGTCAGAAACTGATGATTCATCTCGATCTACTTTTAGGCTGGGCGTATATGATAATACCGCTTGGAGTGCTGTTGATTTTAAGTTATCTTCCACCAGATAGAAAATAGCCGATGAAAATGAGAGAATGGTGGTGAAATGAAAATGGCTTCCTGTGTGCTTGAAAACTATAGGTGTTTGATATAAGAGGTTATTGCGGGTGCCTGTGCCAAATGAATTCTCCAGCAGACATTTTTAATTTCCCTAACTGCCAAACGCACAAAAAAATTCATTGTATTCTTAAAAAAAAAAAAAAAAGCTTTGGACATTGAGTTTTTTTAGAAATATAATTGTTTTTTTTTTGTGTGTGAAGTTTCACATTCTTGTGAAATTCGAATATTTGCAGGAAAATAAGGATAGCATAATTGATAAAACTCTGCATATCAACAAAATAGGTTTTTATTCTCACTAATGAGGCTGAATGGAAGAGAATCCATTTCCTCATAAGAGTTGTGGTATTTAGAAATCTTTCGTGAGTTTTATATTATACAGACCCTCTTACGCAATATCTAATGAATGGCATAGGTTAAGATAGTGCAAGTAAACTAATTAGAAAACATGTATCGAGAACGTCACCTCTCGTATCTGTCATCATAATATTGAAGCCATATGACATAAGTCAGATGTGGACGAAGCGAGTGCTCAAAAATACAAATGTCTGTGCGTGTTGCCTGTGCTGCACGCCTTGAATCCTGTAGGAAACAGTCGTGCACAAAAAGAAAAATCACAAAAATTGAAACATGAGCGTCTAAGTTATCCACGTAGCAAACTATTGTTTCTCAAACGGGAAGTGACAGGCATAAGCTCTTCATGCAACTTATGTACACATTCACCACCAGCGGTGTTCGTATTGACTGTGACTTTACAGAGCTTTGAGTTTGAACATCCGCTGGCGTAGCCAAAAACTCATTTTTGTACGTTGTGAGTAGCAATTTAAGAGATGAGTTAGCTTATCTCCCTGAAACAAAACTAAAACAGTGAAATACCACGGTAAAGAAGACGTGCGTGTCATGACGTATGCCCAGAACAGCCAGGGCGTGACCTGGTCTTTTTTCACGACCTCCTGTCTTGGCCTAGGTCCAGTCGTGCGCGAAGTGTCATACGAGAACTGAGAAACCTCTGTTATGTTTTTCAGCGTCTGCCGTGGTTCGCTAATTGGCCCAGAGAACGGTGCATATCTACTTTTTCTGAGGGTCAAGAGGGGAAGGGGGGGGGGGGGGGTAGATTAAAAGCCTGTGTTCGAGGAAAAGAGGTTCTAAAAACACTGGATTAGTGGCTTCCAGCGTCGGCCCAGCGAGCCCGTCAGCCAGAAGCGAACAGAAGCGTCGCTGCCGGCGGCCATTTGTGATTCGTCGACAGTGCGCCATGGTGGCAAGGAATGTCTAGAAACGTATGTGCTATGGCTGCTAAGAATATCAAAATTCGCGGCGTCCTGGTGCCCGGCCCATGACGACAGCTGCCTACAGAGTTGTTCAGTTGTCAACAGCGAACTTGTTGTTCTACGGCGACACGTTATAGTCAGAATTCACACATGCCACGGTGTCTCCTTCTCATCAAGTCACGGCAATTTGGCATGCCGCCAACACTGCTCAGCGCTGCTTGCCAGGAGCGCGCGGGTGCGCGCAGGCAGGATGTCTCCTCTTGGTCGACTCGAGAGCGCACGCGACACTAAGGATCGTCCAGTACGCTCTTTGTGTCAAGAAAGATCGCCGCGCTAGATGCACGATTGTTTGAGCTTGGTCCAGCGAGCGTAAAGGGCAGCCCTTAAGTGACAGTCACCATGACTTGGCCCTCTTCGCCTTCTGCGTCGTCAGCTCCTGTGGTGATAATCTCTGGCAGAGGACCTTCCTTCCGCCGCCTCTCCCACCTGGATATCCACGGCAATGGGAAGCACATGATCCCCGAAAGGGTGATCACGGAGCCGGCAATGTAGAAGGAAGCGTCGTACGTGCCAGTTAGGTCGAAGAAAAACCCTGCGTGTCAAAGAAATAACGAGTATCATGAAGATGTTACGCCGTCTTCAAACATCGTGCTCGTAAAACTCTAAACATCCTCATCGTGCTGGTCCAGCGAACGGAAGCGCTCGCTTCTCCCACGCTTGTGCCTGGACTGGCCGGTCATTACAGACTAGCGCCCGTTACTTCAAAAAAGTTATTAATTACAGTTACAATTACTTGGCCTAAAAAGTGATAGATTACCGTTACAAATTACTCCCCGTAAAAATAATCGATTAATTACTTCGCTATTTTACTCAATTACTTTTGCGTTACTCCAAAAAAGCACGCAAAAGACATGCAATATCGTTACTGCCTTGTTGAGAGGGGAAATTTTGGGCCCTATCAAACCTAAAACAAAATAAACATGTTCAGTACTATCCCCGATCTACCCGATATTTTAGGTTAACAATTTTAGAAGAACGAATCTATGAAGTTTCAAACGTATTAAACAGGTGCTCGAGACAAACGAGTCTTGCGCTGTCCAACCGGGACAAAACTAAATCCCATGAACATGCGACGAATGCACTTGGGCGGTGAAGGCACTCACACCATTAGAATTAATCCGAGTTTGGCATCTGCGAGCTTCAAAAAACGATTCCCCCAATGATGTGGTTTTTCTATGTTTTCTGTATGCTGCTTAAATAGGGGCTGGTTTACCTACTTACACTGACTGGCTGTGAGACCAAGATGCGGTGCGTCTGGGTACATTTCAAAGACTACTGCTTGGTGAAGGTTGTTATCCGACCGAATGACCCACTTGATCTTCTTCCTCAATCACCAAACTTATCAGAATCATGACGTCACATGAAATATTAATGCACAATCTCTCAGCTGAACTGCTTTTTTTCTGTTTAGAAATTATTAAAAAAAAAGCACAATTTACAGTGAACAGCACGCTTTCATGTCTTTTACGCGTTTACAGGCGGCTTCTCAACTCCAGTGTCCAAGTGCATCACCGTTTACACTTAGAAAACTCGGGCTGTGTTTTCTTTCCCTAAAATGTCGGTCTAAGATCTCTCAGACGCAATCCGCTGACGAGAACCCTAGCATTCTCGTTTCTAAGAAAACGGGTTCAGCTTGGATGTCCCAAGCCGTTTTGCTGTGATACCCGACCAGCTTATAGCCTGCTGTCGAAAGTTACTGTTTAAACTGACAGAAGGGTCGGTGCTAGATTTGTTTCTGTTCCAAGGAGCTGCTGCCATCGCACCCCTTATGTTTTTGCCTTACGCATCCGCTAGTGCGAAGTCAAGTGAAAGAAGCCACATAGCTGGTTGGTCCAGCCAGTATTTAGCTTTCATAGCGATGTCAAGGATGAGCAGGGTCGAGGTCTCATTAGAACTTCATCTTTGTATGTGGAGTGAGCGTGTGTAGGAAGAAACATCGACAAACAAAACGTTTCGTGGAAAAAAAAATCGTTTTTGGGGGACAAGGTGCAGAGGGCTGGGGAGGGAAGAAGAAGGGAAGAGGAGGGGAAAGGGAAGGAAGGGAGCCGACATATGCACTACGGTCACTGTGTCCACGGTCTTAGTCCTCACGATCCCCACGCGAAGGTTTTATGGTCCTTTAGGTTTCTGCTCTTTTGCTGCGCTCGAAGCAGTCCGTTCGTTTTCCAAGAAGTCGAAGCCTGTTGCCTTCAGACAGTCAAATCCTCTTAGCCTGGCTGACCGTAAGAACCATTCCAAAAACGAGCTCCGGCTGGGTTCTCGTGCTTTCCGTGAATTCCTTTCCTTTCGCACGCCAGCACTCTATTCGCTAGCAAACCCCCGTCTTGTGTTACCATGCTAAAAGTGCGAAAGCCGTTACATCGCCCTTCTTCCACTCTATCTCTCCCTTTCATGGGGCGGAAGCATTGTAACGAGTAATTTAAGTAACTCGTTACTCAAAAACGTAATAAAATTACATTGCAAATTACATTTTCAAAAAGTAACGGATTAATTACTAAATTACGAGAAAATTAATTACAACCAATCCCGTTTCTTGTAACGGATTACTTCCAAGTCTGCCGCACAACGGCGGTGTGGGGGCTGAAGGGGGAGGTGTGCTCACTGCATGCATAGATTCAATCTAGAGGTCCAGGACATAGTGCTAAAGCTACTAAATGAGCTAAGCTTAGAGTATCGGCACTCCGTTCCCCGATCTGCTAGTGGTCTCCGCCATCTTGGCGCTTAGAGCAGAGCAGACGCAACTGTCCATCGTCACAATTCAAAAATGCGACTTCCTCAGTTTTAGACACGGCGGTAAGAAGCTCAGGTGATATCGTTTTGCTCTGTCGTGGATTGTCCCAACATTTATGGGGACAAAAAAACGTTTCCTGCGATTTCAGATAAAGCTTGGATAACTGGCAAGCATGATGGTATCAAGATGGCTGAAGTGCCATTACTCTGAAGCCTTATTTAGTGGCTCTAGATAGTGCAGTCATCGAATCTGGCCAACATATCTGCCAAGAACTGCGTGCCTTTTGCCGCGTCAGCCACTTGTGCTGAGATCATCTGGTCTTGTAGTGTACTCGACACTCAGTTGCGTGCTGCTAATGACCGCTTTTCCACCCATTGCACTTTTATCTCATTTTCTGTAACGATTGTTCTCTACGAGAATGAACTCGGGCCTTTAAGATAGCCATAGCTCGCGGACAATAAATTCGATAATTCAGCAGTTCGACTGCGGGACGATCTTTTACATGGTGCTGTTGTAGAATATTGAGGTTTCTCGGCTAATACCATGAATGTGCCGGCACCCACCTACTAAAATGACTTTCAAGATAAAGCTCATACACATACTGGACGAGCCCATCACCGTCTGGGAGCTGGAATAAGAGTTGACCAAGATGAAGAAAACGGCGGCACCGGGCCCGACTCCATTACGGCCAAACTGCTTTACAACATGGACGACGAATCCATCAAGAAACTTGTGGACCATTTTAACGACAACTACTGGTCTAAAGGTGAGTGCCCCAAGCCTTGGAAAGAGGCTCACGTCAGACTCATACCCAAACCCAAAAAGGACCCTAAGTTTCGACAACCTTCGACCAATATCTCTGACCTCGTGTCTTGGCAAAGCCTTCGAGCGCATCATCAACTCGAGGCTGGTGGCGGACGTGGAGAAGCAAGGACTGCTGTCACACACGCAGTTTGGCTTTCGTCCGCACGTGTCCTCCCAAGACATACTACTGTGGCTCTACAAGGACCTTCTGGAGAGACCATCAAGGACGCAGACCAGAGCAGTCCTTGCCCTGGACCTCAAAGGCGCTTTCGACAACGTTACTCACGAGAGCGTCCTGCAAGGCCTGGCGAGCATCGACTGTGGCCAGAAGACCTACGACTACATCAAGAGCTTTTTAACGGACAGAACTGCCATTCTGAACATCGGGAGTCACATATCGGGCCCGTACCAGCTAGGGCCAAGGGGGACTCCTCAAGGTGCAGTTCTGTCGCCACTACTCTTTAATCTCGCGCTCAAGGAACTACCAGAGATCCTCAGCAACATTCCCGGCATTGAACACGCCATCTACGCCGACGACATGACCTATCTGGTGCAGGTCTGGAAGCGACGCCCAAGTCGAAGAAAGCCTCCAGAGGGCAGCGAATGCCGTGGCCTCGTACGCTAAAGACTGCGGCCTTCAATGCTCTCCCCAAAAGTCAGAACTGCTGGTGTTCAAGAACCCGTACAGCACACAACCACCTGCGGACCTGAACATCTACATCGACGGACAAGAAATACCCAAGCCCAAGGAGGTGAGGATCCTCGGCCAGATCCTCACCCAGTCGGGAAGAAATCTTAGCACCATCAACAAGCTCACCACTTCCACGACGCACGTCGTCGGGATGCTGAGGAGAATCAGGAACCAGCGGTCCGGACTCAAAGAGAAGGAGGCTATACAGCTGGTACATGCCTTTGTGGTCTCTCGGGTCATGTACGCCACCCCTTAACTGAGACTCACTCAGACCGAAGTCAACAAGCTCAATGTCATCATTCGAAGAGCTTTCAAGTGCGCCCTTGGACTACCAGAGTACGTGGCCACGGAGGACCTGCTCAGCACGGGCCTCTACAACACCATCGAGGAACTCTGGGAAGCCCAGCGGATATCACAAATCAAGCGCCTCAGCGAAACACCAAACGGAAGATGGCTCCTGGAGCGGCTGCAATTGGCCACACCGGGTGGCATATTACACCAAGAACCCAAACAAGAACTAACACCAACTGTACGAGGCAAAATCACGGTCGAGAAGATCCCAAGGAACATGAACTCGGAAAGGAACGCCAACAGAAGAAGAGTTCGTGCACAGACCATATCCAGGATATGGAGCAAGAAGCCCGGAACTCTGTACGCCGACGCGGCCATCCTACCAAGAGGCAACACCGCCACCCTGGCCGTGGCCGATCCTCGTGGCAACGTGGTGAGGACGGCGTCGGTCTACACAACCCTCACAGAACGCGCAGAAGAAGCCGCAATTGCTCTGGCTGCCACAGGTACCAAACAAGACCACATCACCGTCATCACAGACTCGCAACGGGCGTGCCGCAACTTTGCCAAGGGTGAAATAGGCAAACCGGCGGCGAGAATCCTCTCCAAGGCGCAGTTTACGAGCATGAAGATCGTCTGGGCACCAGGTCACGCGGGTGTCGAGGGAAACGAAGCGGCAAACGCCGCAGCCCGAGCCTTTCATTCGAACCGGGACTCGTCCGCACCTCAACCACACACCCCTGACCCCAATATGAAGAACAACGAATACTTGAAGACAATCAGGGAAGCCAGGATGACTCTTCCAGCGCCACCTTCGAAGTTCACCAAGGAGGAGGAGCACCTCTATAGAAGACTGCAGACAGGAACCATGAAAACGCCAATGAAGCTCCATCAATGGTACCCCCAACTCCATCCTTCACCAACTTGCTCCTTTTGCGGGTGGAAATGGGGGGACCTGTACCACTTGATGTGGGTGTGCAAGCACATTAAAGGTTTGCATCCGATTCCGAACCCGACGAGGGACAGCTGGAACGCGGCCCTCCGCTGGAGCGATCCGGGAAGCCAACACTGGTTAGTACGGAGAGCGACTGTGGTGCAAGCCGCGATTGGAGCCCCGGACTAGGGGCACCCAGCCAGAAATGATTCCTTGATCAAGATCACCTATTTCTTCCTAGTACCCTCTCCCCTTCTTTTCAAAAATAAAAGATGTTTTCAACAACAACAACATACAATCCTGACCTGCTCTTCTAATAGCTATCCGTGGATATTTGTTTTCGAGGTTTGGGAAACGAATTCGTATTCTGGTCTAAAGAAGAAAAAAATGTACCTGTAAAAGGTACATTTATCTCGGGGGGAGCACGTCAAGCGATGGAACTGATTGGGCGAATTTTTTACTGCTCCTGCGAGATTCACAGCGCCCGATTCACTGGCCTGCGGGCCGTCTGCAGACTTGGCCCTGGCCTCGGTCCAGACTTGCTCGGGTGGTGAACTATTCCTATTACCATCGCCGCTGAAGGCCTCCGGCACAAGACATGTCCACCCTCACCCAGCAACAGCCACCACCCGGAGCCGACTACATTCCCGATAAAAGACCTCTATACGGAACGTTCTACCCACTGAAAGACTCCCACCATCTCAAGAACAGCCACAAAGACCACCACCACCAGGTCTCGAACATACATTGAATGTATTAGCGACAATCATTCAGCATAACCACGCATTCCTCGAGGCACTGAACCATTTTATGGGGCAGTTCATACCGCCTCCGCGAACTGAGCGCTGCTCACCTCAACAAGTGCGGCAACAAGAACCACGACAGTGGCGTTCATCAAGACGTAGTAATGTGATGGGAACTGAGACCAGACGACGACGACAACGCACACTCTTCTAGAGCCGAGTGCGCGAGCGGCGTTGTTCGGGATCCGCCATCATGAAGTAAAGACGTTGATTGTCCTGGCTCTTCAGTTCTTAGTAGAACATATCGCCACACCGGCGATTCGGTAGTACTTTACTACATTGGCGACGAGGAACACGGACACCCACGCTGGAAACGGTCCTCTGATCGGCGGGTCACCACCGGTCAGCTCAGCAAGGATGGCGTACAACGTTCCGCCCGTCAACGAGGCTACAGACAGGTGGGACTCTTATTTCATTAGAGTCGAAGCCTACTTCGAGGGGAATAAGATCACGTCGGCGCCTCAGAAGCGTGTGCTTCTAGTCTCTGCGTTAGGAACCAAAGCTATTCGCGTGTTGTCGGCAAGTTGCGCGCCATTACAAGTATCCGAGCTGAGCTACGACGAAACGGTCAAGCACCTTGATAACTACTTCACGCCGAAGCCTAATGAGATAGCGGAGAGCTTCCGTTTCTTCAGCCGCCGACAAGGAGAAAACGAGACAGTTCACGATTTCCTGGTGGAGCTGCGGCGTATCGGGGATAAGTGCAACTTTGGGTCGATGCTCGACCGCATGCTACGGGACCGGGTAGTTTGTAGGCTGCGTAACGAGAAGCTACAGCAGACTCTCTTGGCACGCCGGGACCTGACGCTGGAGTCGGCGGTGGACATGGCAGTTGCTGCAGAAGCAGCCACGAAAGATGTCACACAAATGGGGAAGCCAGGGGGAGAACTCCAGAAGATAACCGCGAGAGATAGCAGGACCTCTCAAACCCGAACTCCTGCCAAGATCCAAGAGAAGGTGATAGCATCGGAGGCCTGCTACCGTTGCGGGAGACGTTCACACCTCCCCAAGGACTGCGGGTTTCGGAAGAAGACTTGTTTTCGCTGTGGGAAGATTGGACATGTTGCCCAGCGCTGCACTTCACGCGAGACTACGTCGCGTGCAGGGGCCAACGCCTTTGCTGGAACAGAATCTGATGACGACTGCGGTATTGACAGCCTTTTTCCACGACCGCAGCGAGAGGACACGTTGAACCTGATTGCGCCGGTTCGACGGTTGTTCACGTGGGGGGTGTTGACCTACTCATGGAACTGGACACCGGCTCCCCAGTCTGCGTCATTCCGAAAAGGGTATATGAAGAAAACAAAGCACGGTGGCCTCGGTTGCAAGAAACCACGTTAAGTCTGTCATGCTACCTCGGTAGGGTGCCAATCATCGGGAAGTTGAGCTTGACGGTCAGTTATGAAGGACGTCAAGTAGCAGCCGAGTTAACGGTTTTGGGATGCAACGGACCAAGTCTGGTTGGCCGCGACGTGATTCGAGCCTTCAGCCTTCTTCAAACTCAGCTGTTGTCCTTGAAGACTGAACAACATGTAGACTTGGATCAGGTATTGGCAGAATACCAAGAACTTTTTCAACCGGGTTTGGGTCTAATTAAAGGACCGGAAGTACATTTGCACGTGAACCCTGGAGCAACACCAAAGTTCTGGAAGGCCAGACCTGTGGCGTACGGGCTACTCTTCTAGAGCCGAGTGCGCGAGCGGCGTTGTTCGGGATCCGCCATCATGAAGTAAAGACGTTGATTGTCCTGGCTCTTCAGTTCTTAGTAGAACATATCGCCACACCGGCGATTCGGTAGTACTTTACTACATAATGAAAGATCTCGCTCGCCTAGAAGCGAAACAAATGCGCAAGATTACACGACGTTTTCAGAAGAGCACCGGCATATTCCGGATAGCGACCATTCTTATTCAGCACGTTCGCTGACGCAAGATGGCAGCCAGCTTCCAACAGTCACCGCGCCTCAGTGCCATGGCGGCCTTACTGAAGAACCCAACACCGAAGTGTACTCGCCATACGGAAAGGCACCGCAAGCTGCGTCGCAGAAAATGGAATGAGATGACGACCATGAGGCCGCTCCCAGGCGCAACACCACGAAAAAGGAAAGGAAACCCGCTGACTCCGGAGGATGAGGGTGCGTCAAAACCAATTCCACAACTAACGCAGACGGTGGTACTCCGGTCCACTGGAAGAAAGGAGGTTAATGCCTTCACAGGACAGAAACTCTTTGAAGCTGCCAAGCAAGCCGGCATACAGAGTAATGAGCGGTACGCCGTTCATCGTAATGAAGAGGCAAATGCAACAGCCATAACAACACGCGACCCCCTAACGTTGCAGAAACTTTTCAAAGTGAAGGAAATACGAAAGCGCACAGAAGTACACCCATTACAGCCATAAAGCTATACCAGGGAACGAATGCCGGGAAGTACTCTACCTCTCGGGCGAGGAAAACAAGGTGACCCCCGAGTCGCTACCGCCAGACATTGGTAGCAAGAGTCACAAAGTCGTAGCAGCGAGATAAATGGGGACCCAAGGGGAACACCATCCTCGTGACATTTCAAGGTAGAGTCCTCCCCAAGAAAGTCAGCTACATGTGCGAGGTCCGTAATGTATGCAAGTACCGCCCACGTCCACTGGTGTGTTTTCGCTGCAACACAATCGGACACAAGATGGATGTGTGCCCTAGGGACGCTGCTCGCTGTGGAATGTTCCGCTCCGAGCACGACAGCACGGAAGGATGCGGGAAAATTTCAAAGTACAGAAACTGCGGCGGTGCCCACGTTGCCACCAGCAAGGACTGCCAGCAACGAGCGATCCCACTGCGGCGCAATAACCAGCGACCAACAGCACGAAAACATCAAGGACAGGAACAGCCTCCGCCTCTGCCTACGGCTCCGGCACCACCGGCACACTTAAGCGGCGGGAACTCATATGCAGCGAGGACCACGGGATCGATTCAGCCCAAGACACCACAAGAGCATCAATCACAACATCCCTGCCTGATGACACAATCTCTGCAAGCCCAGCAGGCAGGGTTCGCGCGACCGGAAAAAACATATGACGGCGATCACGGCGGCCATACGTATGCTCATTAACACGCATAATGGCAGGCATTAATCAACCCAACACAAACGCCAACCCACAGAAATCACCCCCCGCACGTAAACACACCACACGGCGTTCCAGCACATCCCCATGGATACTTCAGCGGAACTGTGGAGGGTTGCAGCCAAAGCTACCGGAACTTAAAATTCGTCTGCACGGCGTTAAAAGACCGCGCATCAGACGTTATCCTCCTTCCGGAAGCTAATGTTATTTCCTCAAATCAAAATTTGAGGAAATAACATACATCCGAGCATTCAAAGGCAAACAGTCCGCACACCATCCTGGCTGGCGACTTTAACGCTCTTAACACCTCGTGGGGATACCCCGACAAGAATGCTGGGCAAAGAACAATAAGAAAGCCAGCATTGCAGCCAAGCTCAAGTTTTGCAAGAGCCCCGAAGTACCAACCCTGTTGGCCCAGATACCCGGGCACAACGACACGTCCCCCGACCTAACCTGGGCCTCTCCGAAATTGAAAGTTCAATGGCAAGCACAGTCAGACCCCATGGGCAGTGATCACCTTCCCATTTTTATCCAGCTCTCCATTCGCTCCTCCCCAAGATGGAGAGCAACCTTCACCAAGTGGGACAACTATCGTACCGCAATGAGTCGTCACGACGACGTCCCCCTCGCGAAGCGCATCCAGCTCGCGCTCAAAGAGGCCCTACCGAGTACCAGGTGAAAGAGGACACGCCATCTCTCGACCTCCACCTAGTCAAGCTGCGGGAAATACGCCTACAGGGCCACGAAATCCCTCATGAACAAGACCCGCCTGAATCAAGCCACAGCCGAGGCCAAACGATAAATGATCGAGTTCTGCCGCATCACCTGAAGAGGGCTATGAGATCTTTTCAACGGCAGGACGGGCTGCATGAAAGTATGGAATGCGTACAAGGGACTAACCGGCAGGACTAAAACCCGCAACACCGGAAGCAACTTAGCTTTGCGTCTCAGCCTAACCGAGGAACAAATCGCGGAGTTAGCCAAGTAACAGTTATTTCCTCAACAACCAACGCCACCACCGGCCGAGTTCTACACCCTACTGACCGTGATAAACGAGCAACTGGGGAATGCACCGTTCACTATGGCGGAGCTCAGTGATGTCCTTAACTTGGCTAAGAAGAACTCTTCACCTGGTCCAGACCAAGTTGTCATAACGGCGCTCCGCAACTTTCCCATAGAATCGATGAACGAACTCCTCGACACATTCAATGCGGTCTGGATGGAAGGCTCAGTACAGTACACGCGGGTGCCAGAAACTGAACGGATCTGGAGCACACCTTAGTAAAGGCTGATATCAAAACAACTTCAACCTCCTCTTCTTTTATTTCTGATCTTAGACAAAAAAATTTTCTGTTTGGCTAGGACCAGAGCCGTTTATACTGGCTAGGACAACGAGAAGTGTATCACGTGTGACTTGGCAGACAGCAACAGCACCGCCGTGCGAATCATGTACAAGGGGCGTTTCTGGCACAATGCGGGGAGGCAAAGAACACCTAACCATTGCTTACTGCCTACCATGCCGAACCAGGCAATGAGCAAACCTCTTTCTCCAGCCCACCCTAACGGTGGCCAGGATTCAATCGATAAAAAAAAAAAAGACTGAAAAAAAAATCCTGACAAGTACATGGTTTGTGTACTTGTCCGTTATTTTATTTTCTTCCAGTCGCGGGTTTTCATTGTGAGGTCAATTCACCAGCTAGCCTGCGTGTTTTCACTATCTAGGATTCAATGTATTTTTTTTTGCGCCCGCCTGCATCAAATTGATCCTCCTGGCTTTCAAGCGGATCCTTCAGAACTCTGAAGTTGAGGAAGCGTATCCTCGGAACTGTTCCTCAACAGTGTACCTCCACCACTCTGTGAGGAAGATCAGACAAAGTAGGCTGACACAAAAGACGGAAATTTAGTTCTAATCGCCTGATCTCCCTCGCAATATGAATGACGAGCCAAAATATTTTTCCAACAAAAATAAACACGGTTTATGACTCAGTTAGATTAGGCAGGTTCTTAGGTTGTATGCCGAATGCCCGTGAGGCCATTTTGTCTGAAAAAGACATGCGAGAGTGATAAAAGTGCTTTAGTTTTCTCCTAGAACCCCTCGGTTTAAGCCAGTGCTGTAGAAAGTACAAATATGAGAGCATCACTCCGCAGGAGTCTTCACTTGGCTTCTGCGGAGTGACGCTTTACCAGGAGCCTTCACTTGGGTGAAGGCTCCTGCTAAAGCGGTAGTCTGAGTACGCATTGGCACCCACGCTTTCAACAATACTGGCCAACTTGCGAGGGCCGAGCTGGTCACCTCGTGTTTGTTCTTTGTCTGTCTATTTTTCTCCGCTTCGCGTGATCATAAGGAGACCCGATGTTGTGTACACATTTTGGGAAATATCTTTGACCGATCCACCACATCGGAAATATAAATAATTGGTTAGCAAGAGATCCTCTTTCACATACCTGCAACCGGTGAGCCTATTATCGAAGCCACCCCCTGGAAAAGCAGCAGCAGGCCAAACGCGTTTGTGAGCTTTTCGACACCGAACATCTCGACAGCGATGATGGAACGAAGAGCAGCGAAGCAGGCTGAAACCGACAAATTGACATTAGCGATCATCCTTTGTCATTCCAAACATAAACCTCTCACCAATTGAGAATCCAAAGACAGCACTGTAGACCAGGAGCATTGTGTAGGTCTCGAAAAAGGGGCACAGTGCGGTGGCGATGCCACCCACAGTCAAGGCCACGTTGTTGATGCACAGGGCGTTGACTTGGGGTCGGTCTGAAACCCATCCGGAGAACACTCGTCCGATCGTATTCGTGATGCCGATGGCTGAGAGAATAAATGCCGCCTGGTCCGGAGAAATCCCAGAAAGTATGGCCTTATCCACGATGTACATGAACGGAATGAAGAAGCCGGCGAGCGTCAGGAACCCAGATATCGCCAGTGTCATGAACGTAGGACTCGTCAGAAGAGACACGTCCAGCATCTGGCTGAAAGTATCCGTCATCTCGGGGGACAGGCAGCCCCATTTCTTGGCCGGGCCCGGTTTAGGAAAGTTGGCGATGCTCTGATGATAGGAAGCAATGTCCCGCTGCGACCTGTACTCCGGAATGCGCAGAAGACTGGCACTGAATAAGATGTCCTGCCGGTAGAAAGGCCGCATTTCCGGCGCCGTCATCCGTCGGGGCCTGCTCCTCGGGTAAGACATTCTCCGGTAAGGCTTGTACTCCACCGAAAGCTGGTTGTTGTTGTGGCAGCAGTCGTACTGCTGGTTGGTGGTCCTCACGGCTTCGAAGTAAGGTGGTGGCGGGCTGCTGTTACTCCCGCTGGTCGAACTAGAGGCGCTTCGCTCTTCGGTGCTCGTCACGTCGTGAAGAATCCTGGGGGGCGGGCAGCTTCGTTTTCGCCTCGGACTTGTTAGGAGGTTCTCGTCGATGCCGCTTTCTACGGAGTCCCACTTGGTCATGGCATCCCTGGCTTCTTTGATTCGCAGGAGGAGAGGCTTCATTGGGGTGGGCTCCGGTTTGGGCTCCGGCTCCTCAATGGGCCTAAAGAGGGCCCCAACAACGCAGCAGTTTAGCGTGAGTCCGGCCAGGATGAGAAAGGAACCTCTCCAGCCGAACGTGTTCACGAGCACTTGGCAACACGGCGCCATGAGGAAGCCTCCGATGCCTGAGCCGCAGACGGCGATGCCCGTGGCGAATGCTCGCTTCCTTTCGAAGTAGAAACTGATGGTCACGGCGGCCGGCAGGAAGATTAAGCCGAAGCCAGTACCTGCAATAGTGAATTAGGTAATCATTTTCATGCATACTTGAACCGTTCGATCTAGAAACCTAGGTCGTGTGCCATACAGACGCCCGAGTTCGTATGAATGTACAGATGTTTTGCCAGATGCTAATTAAGTTCGGAAAGAGGGCGTGAAAACGATTTTCTTATCAGAGGGTACAGCCCTTATCTGATGCTGACCTACGAGTGGTGTTCATTAAGTTTTGTCTCCTGGGTTCTAACTTTTGATTCAGTGTTAGAATGGGAAGCGTATATATTCAAAAGCCAGCTTGGAACAGCCAGGAGCACATTGCTTTTCGATATAGTCCGCTTCAGTGGTGATGCACTTCTACCATCGGTGCACTAGTCTCTGCACGGCGTCGTAGAAAAATGAGGGCCGCTGTTAACGGCACCAACGGCGAACTGCTGTGGTGACCTCTTTGTCGGACGCGAACCGCGTGCAATTCAGATGTTACCCTATCATAAGAAACAGCCAGAAGTTTCATGGCGCGAGGTCCGAAATGTAAGGTGGGCAAGGCAAAAAATCTTGAAACTGCAGCTTCTCCAGCGCGGCGTGGTATCGTCAACAGCCGCCTTTATTCTTCTGTGACGGCCTGCAGATATGTGTGCACTGGTAGAAAAAGTGCATCCCCGCTGGTAGAGGTTATATCAAAAAGTTGTGTGCTCTAGGAAAAGAAGAGATTCCAAACATTAATTTGAATGCTACGTCTTTCAATTCCATCAGTAAATAAAAAAGTTACAACTCAGGAGGCAAAACCTATTGAACACCCCTCGTGTACATACAAACGACCTTTATCTCTGGATACGTATTGAGTCAGACGATTGATAGATAACACTATACTCGTTGATTAACGTAGAAGTTTGGGCTAGTTGGTAAGTAGACATGATAAAAACAAAACAGCGCAAAGACAAGGACGAAGTAATAGAAACCACAGGACACAGCGCTGACTTTACACTTGATTTTTTGGGTAGCATGTTTGCTATTTATAACAGACGGCTACACGAATAAATCTTCAGTTGAAAGTCAGCGCCGTGTCCTGTGGTTTCTTCTACTTCGTCCTTGTCTTTGCGGTGTTTTGTTTTTATCATGACTATAAAGTGTGGGAGTCAGGTACCCTCCCCAAGGACAGGAAGGAAGTCACAGTCGTTCAGATTCCTAAGCCTGGCAAACCCCTCTCCTTAAAGAACCTGCGCCCGATTTCCCTTACCTCATGTCTGGGCAAACTGCTCGAGAAGGTTCTACAGCCTCGCCTACACAAATTTTTCGCCGACACCTCCGCCCTTCCCCACACCCTCTTTGGCTACCGTAGTGGTATTTCCACTCAGGATGTACTGCTCCGCCTCAAACACAAAGTTCTGTACGCTCCGAGCACTGCTCAATATCGCGCTATCCTTGCCACAGATCTTAAAGGAGCCTTCGACAACCTGTCCCACGACCTGGTCCTTGAACAGTTGGCAGCCACTGGCTGCGGAGCGAAGGTGTACAATTACATCCGCAATTTCCTCCGCGAAAGGTCTGCCAGCCTCGTTCTTGGTCACCTTCGCTCCCCCTCCGCTCCGGTGGTAAACCGTGGTACTCCGCAAGGCTCTGTACTCTCTCCCCTCCTGTTTAACCATGCTATGCGAGGTCTCCCTCCCCTTCTGGATGAGATCTCGGATGTCCGTCATGCACTTTATGCGGATGACATTACTGTCTGGGTAACGACAGGTTCCCTCGGTCATATCGAAACACAGTTACAGGAAGCTAATACTACCATCGAGCAAAATGCCCGGCGTGGGGGCCTCACATGTTCCCCCACTAAGTTGGAGTTACTAGTCGTGACAAAACACGCTCGCAGACAAACCAATCTTCCCCTCACCATCACACTAGATGACAAATCCATCCCGCGTAAATCGGCCATACGGGTGCTTGGCTTCACGTTGCAATCCAACGCTAAGGCAACACAAACCCTTCACCAACTCACCACCCAGTGCAACCAAATCATGCACATGCTACGCCGCGTCTCTAACCGTCGAAATGGCCTTAAAGAGGCAGATACCTTACGCCTTGTCCAGGCCTTGATTCATACACGCCCACTCTACCACCTACCTACCACAACCTCACCCAGACCGAACACAAACGTATGTCTACCCTACTACGGAAGGCGCAGAAACTGACGCTCGGTCTCCCCGTTCGCACAGCCACCGTTTGCCTAGAGCGGCTTGGGGTGACCAACACCCTGGAGGAACTTATAGAAGCGCATGAGGCTGCCCAGTTGACGCGCTTGCACTCGACGGCTCAAGGGCAGAGTCTCCTGGCCACCCTTGGTTTCGCACCCTGTCCTGCTTCCCTTACCGCTGCGGGTCTCTCCCCCGCTGCTCGCGCCAAACTCCTTGTGGCTCCTATTCCCCGCCATATGCATCCTACCCGTCACTCGGCCCGGCGTGACCATCGCTCGCGTTACCTCCGACGCGCGTATACTGAAGGCTGCGATACCGTTCGTGCCCTCTTTACGGACGCCAGTCCGCAGGATGCACGCGGGGGGATCACAGTTGTCATGAACAGTGATCTCAGGCTGGTCCACGCTGCCACGAAACGTGGTCTCACCGACGTGTCCCTCCTGGAGGAGCGTGCGGTTGCCAGGGCAATCCTTTCCACCTCCACTCTCTGCTCTTCCACGCCCACTCACATTCTGACTGACTCCCAGACGGCCTGTCGCCACTTACTTTACAATACCCTACATCCCTTCACTGCGTCCCTACTCGACTCTTTCGTATCCTCCACCTCCCACACTTTCCGGCTAGTCTGGGTACCTGGGCACGCAGACATCCCCTGTAATGAGTGCGCACATGCGCTCGCCCGAGAACTCTCAAACCGGGCACCAAAGGAAGACTCTGCCACCATCCGACCAGCCCCTTTTTCATACTCAACTCACCTAGCTGAGTTACGCCTCGCTCGACAACATTATCCTCCTCCTCAGCCTTCCCTTACTCGCAGACAGGGCGTCCTATGGCGTCAACTCCAAACCAACACTTTCCCGACGCCCCTTTTCTACTCTTAAGGCTGAACTCCATGGGACGAATATGCCGCGAATAACCGACGAATTTTTCCCGGCGGCTTTTGCTTTGCGCGTCGAATCAGCATAGTGACTGCCTACGTCGCGCGCAAAGCGAGCGTGCCGTCGGGCGGCGTTCGCCAGTTATTCGTCACATAATTCGTTCTATGGAGTTCAGCCTTTACGTGTACCCCTCCCGCGGTCCGCTTGAGTGCCCGCACTGCGGCGATCGTCCCACCCTTCTTTATATGGTCTGGCAATGCCAAGCCATTCTCTCTGTCTCGCCTCTTCCCAACCCCTCCCCCACCTCCTGGGAGGAGTGGCTGACCGATGACACGGCCACCGGCCAGCAAGGCTGGTGGACCGTGCCGAGTCGGTGGCCGCCACGTATGGGGCCCCGGACTAGGGGCTCCAACTGGGTGTACTAGAACCCATACCTGCAATCAAGTTTATTCATTCATTCATACTCGTATTCACCTCAAGAACTACAGTAAAAAAGTCCAGCTCCTCGCGGAACCTTGCTAAGTTCCCCCTTCATGTGTTTATTTAAGATGCATGTAGTTCCACGTTGGATTAGCTTCACGTTATTTTATCAAGACGGAAACGTTTCAAACGCTAAAAAAACATCGTTTCGGCCTTCAGCAACCAAACCTTGTTAGAAGTACTTCGCGCAGTGCATGCATACTGTGAAAGAAAAAAATAATTCTTCATGATATGACAGCGAGTATAGTAGAAACTTACCGCTGAAGAGTCCGATAGAGATATACAAGTGGACAATATTCTGGGCAAAAACTGCTCCGCAGAAGCCTGCGGCGGCAAGCAAGCTTCCCGCGATGGTCACCGAGCGACAACCAAAGGCGTTCGCCAAACCTGCGGCCGCGGGACCTGCGGACGAATCAAACACGTACAAAAGTGAATTTCTAGACAGATATTTCTCGCGGGGATTCCCACATATAATCAGTAATGTGCAAAATTAATACACTCTGAGAATTACAGCCTCTTGTACTGGATGCACTTCGTTCATGTGTGTTGTGCCGTAACAATCCGGGGATTCCTACATGTAATCCGTAATTTACAAAGTTAATACACTTCGAGCATTACCATTACCGCCTCGTGCACTGGATGCACCCCGTTCATACGTGTTGTGCGTAACAATCACTGCATGTACTAACCCCTTCATGGCTTGTGGTTAGTACGTTCGTTCGTTCTATCAATGGCAAGGATACCGTGGTACACCTGACTTCCTGACGTTTAAAGTAAAACTACGAACCTAGTTACCAGTGGGCACTGCGTCTAGAGTGCGTGAAGGACTGGTGTATTTACCCCGGCTTTATTTCGTACCCTTGAGGTTCACCTGGTGACGCTACAACAATGTTCGCTTCTGTCCAATCACGTTAATCCTGGCGGCTATTCTGCCGTAGCTCGCTTTGCAGCCGGCTATACTGCGACATTTCAAGCGGCCACAAATTTGTAGGCCGCGACGAAGGCGCTTCCCAACGGTTTTGTCCTCTTCCAAGCCGGCGCTCGTACAGCTAACCACCACGGTCGCGACAAGGAAATGCATTTATTACTCAGCGGGTAACGTGGTAAAAAAAAAATGTATTTTTGTTGTTGTTGTTGTTGTTTTTTTGTTGTTTTTTTTTGGAGGGGGGGGGGGGGGTGGAGAACCACGGTATTGAAAGCTAAACTCACCAGTCGAAAATGCAATTCAGACACCCCAGCGTCGTGCTGAGATCGACCTTCCCACGAAAACCTCAAAATATATTAGCCTATGTCTTTTTTTTAATATAAACTCACAGTAACAGCAGTTTGGGGAACTAGGAAATAAATAAATATATATCTAGAGGCAAGGGAAAATACTGAAGCGTTTGTAACAGTTCAGCTAACGTTTTTAAGTAAAGCGGGTGAGAGCGAACATATTTTTGTTTATTTGTTTTAAGGCGGTGGTCTAAACAGTTCATCTAGTCAACGGGACGCTCTTGCTTGCTGCCCCTCTGTAAGCAGGCCAGGTGAACCAGAAAAGAGCCGAGTTCGCCGTGTTGCGACAATTTTCGTATGTGCGTGTGTGAGTCATCTCGATCTTTGCGTGGCCAATATGCAGGGTGACATGAGCATTATTAGTCTTAGGTTCATTTAATAGAAGTAAACCATAGTCACTGACAGAGTGAAAACAGCTGGGCGTGTCTTTCGAACGTCCAGCCTTCAGCACGCGCGCAGATCGCCACGAGAAGCGGCCGCCGAAATGGAAAAGGTGGAGCGGCAGACAACGGTTGATAGGAGAGCCACTTGACTGGCGCCCCGCAGCGGCGAGACGCCGAAACACACTTCTCCCGTCCGAGCAAGTGTGATTCGGGTCCTCGCCGCTGCAAAAGCTGTGAGCTGACGTCCAGGTTCCTCGAGAAATGGCTCTTTCATGCTCTGTGCTACCAGATCCTCGCGCTCTAAATCTGCGACCGGGCACTCTACGGCTCCGTCGTTGAACTGCCAGGCTTTGTGAGTATACACGAACTCAACTCTCCTACGTCACGCCGCGGTGGTGGCACGTCGGTCGCACTTCCGGTCCGGGGTGGTGGGCAGAAGTCGCCGTGCGAGACATGCATTCCTGTGTTCTCTCGGAAGAAACCAGACAAAAAACCTGCCTTCTCGTCAAAATGCTGCGACGGGGGCTGTAGCAAGAGAGCATGGAAAGGTTTGAAGATCAGTTGTCATGTGTTTCTGCCCCCTCCGTTCGTCCGAGAACGTGGATAGTAGCCGTGAAAAGGACAAACCAGACGCTGTCGAACTACGATTGCTTGTGCGGACAACACTTCGTGATCGTCAGATGTATTTGTTTTGTTCCAACATAAACGAGAGAAAACCGCCAAGTTGTCCGGACCACCCACGGGTTCAGTGCGTCTTCAAATTCACACGGCCGCCTGATCGTTCGAACTTTCGTCTGCTCTTTCAAACTTGTCTGCTTTTTGTCGTCTGCTCGTTCAAACAACAGCGGCCCGTAGATCAAGCTTTGACCCGGTGATTGCAATAAGAAGTAATTGCAAGCCTCAAAAGACTTAAGTAGGCTCGGTGTAAACAGTAGATACAAGATGTTGATCATTGGTACCAGTGGCCATCACCAACTTGTTACGCTTGGTCTGTTCCCGCTTCCGATTTTCAGTAACGACGTCGATCATCGCCGCTACCTTCTACACTTTTGCGGCACGAGCGACGTCGCCACCGAAAATAGCTAGAAGAATCTCATCATGGTTTTGGCGTCCTCTCTGCGGCGTTCATGCGAATGAATCGCCGCACGTCAAATTATTTACTCAAAGTTTAGCGGCGTAACGAGCCTTGATAATTTCGCTCAAAACGATTAAAGTGGTAAGACATTGCTATGAGGACGTAGAATCGACAATTTCAACGCGAAAAAGAGAATGCAGACTCACACAGACGCCGACAACGTGACATTCCAATGGTTTGTTGACGCGGGACGCGGTGGTTCTTGCCCGCACTCTATTGCGCATGCGTTCGAACTGTCGTCTGCTCTTTCAAACTTGTCTGCTTTTTGTAGTCAGCTCGTTCAAACGACAGCGGCCCGTAAACCAAACGTTGACCCGGTAATTGCTATAAGAACTAAGTGCAGGCCTCAAAACACTTTTGAAGGTTGGTTGGGGTAAGTAGGCTAAGTGTAAACAGTAGATACAAGATGTTGATCATTGTTACCAGTGGCCATCACCGACTTGTAATGCCCGATTATACTTGCGGTTTTCAGTATCGACGCCCACCATCTCAGCTACGGTCCAAGCTTATGCAGCCTGAGCGACGTCGCGACTGAAAATAGCGAGCAGAATCTCGTCGTGGGAGTCAGGCTTTAGCGCCCATTCTGCGGCGTCCACGTGAAATGAATCGCCGCACGTCACATTATTCACGCAAAGTTTTGCCTCGTTAATTTTCCTGAAGCCGCTCAAGTAGTCAGACATTGTTAGGAGGACGTAGAATCAACAATTCCAACGCGAAAAAGAGCACGGGGACTCCCACCGACGCCGACAACAACGCAATTCAATGGTTGGTTTATGGGCGACGGCGGGCTTCTTGCCCACCGTCCACCGCGCATGCGCGGCGCCGGTGGCGTCCGCTTGGGGCGCTCCGGTTTGTTTGTAAACATGAGTTGGTTTATAGAGAAGGCTATGGTCCAGCCTTCAGGACGCCCGGGCTCAAGGTGCGAGACGGAAAAAGAGACGCCCCTCTTTACCGTGATGACCCTTTCAGTGACCATAACATCGCTCTTATTGCTCCACCCTTTTCTGGCCCGTGCAATTCATGCGGACGTGCCTCACCGGCAAGCAGGTAGCATCCTGTCTGTATGGACGCCACCCATGCGGTCGAGCTCTTCGACTCGTTGAACGTGACTGCGAACTCCCGAAGGAAGATTCCGAAGGAGAAGATGATTCCGTCGACGATGACGAAACAGATGAAAGAGGCGAACACGATGACCCAGCCGTAGCCGCCGTCTGGGGGACTGGGCAGCTCCACGGGGCCATCCGTGCCGCTGCTGCTGTCCTCCTCCTCTTCCTCCTGGAGGGCCGCTTTCCGGAGAGACTCGGACGACTTGCCGCTCGTCATGGCCGGCCTCCAGTCGTCACTGAAACGACCGATGGAAGAAGACAAAGGGCATGAGCATGCATCGTGGCCGCTGGCCGTGGTTCACAATGTTCGGTTATCAAGTGTCAGCGGTAGGCACACTCGGTTATGCGATTACCCATGCCAACCTATACTCCTTGGCAATTGAGAGCGTGCTGGTAAAGTTACGGCCATGAAGGTAAACAACATGAACGGACGAAAGGACAATATATATATATATATATATATATATATATATATATATATATATATATATATATATATAGACAGAGAAAGAAAAAAATATTTATTGTAACAGAAACACCTGGTCCGGCGCTCGAGGAGTAAATCTATCACTCTCCCCCAAGCGTGTTGTGAACGTGCCTGATCAGGAGTAGCAGTAGGTCGGGTTGGTGTTCCTTTGGTGGGGCGAGCCAACTCTCCCAGAAGACAAATGACGACAGGAAAAAACATTGGGAAAGATGTTTTGCCCTGTCTGCGTACTTTCCACCGTTCATGTTGTTTTCATTCATCCCCGTACTCAGTCTCCCATTAAGTCCGACAGTACGGTCTAATGGAGCCGATCAAGCAGCTCCAAGGTACATCGTCAAGGCGATCGTCACCCTTGTGCGTTTACGGTCGAACTTATTGTGAAACGAAATATAACAAAAACGTTTGTGTTGACAGACAACGCAATCTTGTGCAGACTTCACAAAATTCTGAGACGGCCCGCAGCCGCATTTATTGGACACGAACTCAGGCTGTGACCTACCGAACCTACCGAACTCGGACCTACCGAACTCGGACGCAGTTGTCCTTTCCACTCTTTAGGTTGAATGGCCTTTCCAAAGTTGCCCACCTTGGCTGCCAACCGAAGCGCCTTCTATTTACTTCCCTGGGGCTATCGGGAATCCGTTAGCGCAGCTCGAGGGATGCAATAAAGGTTTTCGCGGCGACACATGTGAATCACTTTTTGTCTCTGAAGAATTCAAGCCGTAGAAGTGGATAGCGCAAAACTTCAAGTTTTAAAATTGTCACCTCAAACTATGGACGAACTAACGTTTTCTACACTAGGCTGGCTACGCCCACTTGCACCTACATTCACAATTATCGGGCCCCGTTCGTATCTCCTTCTCATTCGCCGTGCAAGCCTGCCTCGTGTGGCCTAGCAGTAGCGTGTCTGGCTCGCAACCAAAGGGTCGTGGGTTCGAATCCCGCCTAAAATGCTAAACTATTT
This sequence comes from Ixodes persulcatus, assembly GCA_013358835.2. NCBI lineage: Eukaryota > Metazoa > Arthropoda > Arachnida > Ixodida > Ixodidae > Ixodes > Ixodes persulcatus. The sequence goes on along the minus strand of JABSTQ010009755.1, from coordinate 432,277 downwards.
CTTTGAGGCAAATGAATGACTTTATAAAGTGAAAATATTTCAGACATGCGGCGACCTTTAATTGATTCAACCTTTAAATACCTTTAAATTGGCGACCTTTAAAGTGATTCGTATTACATGCCATGTAATGCAAATCACTTTCATTCCACGCGCGACGTCCCGTTTCACGTGAGCGTCGTGGGCTGTTTGTTTGAAATTCCCGCGCGGGGTCGCGTGGCTGTGACGTCATGACCCAATCGACCAATCAGGATTTTCGTGTCCCGCCATCGACACTGGCGTTTCAGCGACACGAGCTGCTTAACGCGTTAAAAAAAAAAAAAAAAAATATTTTACCTTCCTTCTCGTCAGGCAAGTAATTTTGTTAGCGTATATCTTCTCAAACGTCTAAGCAGTGATTTCTTATAAGCAGGCGTACCAGAAGGGTTTCAAATATCTTATCATGCGTTTGAAAACAAGTGCTCGTTTATGACAGCGCAAAATGCAGAGCGAGCAGATGTTGATTCTCGTAGTGCACCGCACACAGTAGATGACACCTCGTAGTTCATGCCTAAATTTTATATTGCGGCCAGCATGCTTCAAGACGTTTGTCATTGGAAAAAAAAAAACGAAAAAAAAACGAAGCCTTTTCAGACTTAGTTATTGTTGCAAAGATATCGGGATGGTCTCTCTAAAGAGCTGGACTTGGCAGCAGCTCATGCCTTTAACATCCTATCAGAGCCGCGTGGGCTAAGACGTGATTCCTGCAATCATAGATGCCGCAATCACAGACGATTTCAACGTCGAGAAAATACCAGTGCAGCAGCCTGAAATTTCGACCTGATAGGGGCATATTGTATTCACGGAGGGAAACAAAGTGCACGGGAGTTTTGGCACTGACGTAATGTATTTTCCGATAAACCCAACATTCGCTCGCTGTTTTAAAAGTGAGTGCCCGATTCGTAAAACAATTCAAAATCCGCGAATCGTTTATGGTTACCCGCTAGAAGTGAGGGCGAGAAAAGTATGCCGGAGCTATGAGGTCATCGTACAACTGCTTTGTGATTTGTCCATCTGGTCGATGCAAGACGATCTCACTATTTATCGATTTTCGTTATCGAAACACAAATTATTCAAGTGGCCCCTGAACGTATCACGGTACCGTTTATAAAACGCTAATTGCTCGCGAAATAAACAAAAGCTATTTTGCTAAGCAGCAATAGCCGTTCTCTGGAAGAGTCTCATGCAACGCGGTCATCTTAAAAGCACAGATAGAAAGAACAGAAACAGTCAAATAATGTAGTTAAACTTATCACGGTCCATTGCGGAGCGCTACTCGTACATGGACACGCTATGCAGAAGCGCAGAAGAGCACTTACCAAATAAGTGCAAACATGCATGCAGTCGCCTCGGACTAATGCGCTAAAATAGTGAGTCAGATTTGTAAACAACCTGGACAATCTAGATGAAAGAGACCGCTAAGAAAACACGAGAGCCCGCTTACTCCGCTTCGAAAAAGAAAAGAAAAAGCTATGTGTGTCAAGATATTTCACAAAGTAAAAAGAATACTGGCAAGATTTACGAACGAAAGCAAACAGAAAACACGTAAGATAACGCCGTACGGAGTGCACCAACGCGACGCTTTGACATTTCGCGAACAAACCTATGTTACCGTGGAAAGTTACTGCAGTGTGTCTATCTGCCTGCCGGAGAGCCTCGAGAAACACGTGCGATTAAGCAACCATACATGCGGCTGCAGCGTGATCATTTGTTGCAATAAGTATGAAACATAACCGCTTATGTCACATACCCCCCCCCCCCCCCCCCCCCCCCGCGCCCTCTGTTACAAGCGTACTTTAGCAGAAGGATATTCAAACAAATACGCAGAAGGGCGCACGTCGTATTTAGCTGTCCCGAATGGACGACGTGTGTCTTTCATATTTCTTCCATTAATTTCTTTATAAAAGATGTGTAACTTTTCGGCTCTAATTTATCTTTCCAATCATATATGGTAAGAAAATTAATGTACTTACGTTGCTGAGAAAAAACAAAAGGTCACTTGCCAAAAATATTTAACTTACTTTAGGTCACGATCGAATCTGACCGAAATGGGGCCAGTCAATAATATGTTTTGTCGCTTAATGTTTTCTTGGCGAAGTCGGAGTCGACAGGTTCCAACCCGGCCATGAATTCACGGTTAAGGTTTGGCGCCCGTTTGGTACACCTGATATATTTAAATGAAAGGTTCTGCAGTTAAAACAAATTGAACCGCTCAGTAATTTAATATCAGCCTCTAAAATGAATTTTTTTTCCTTTTCGACTCTCTTTTTTTATATTCAGAGAAAGTTGACACTGATACTGAAACCACTAGCAGTACGAGAAAACAATATAAAAAATAAACCAAAGTTGTGTAGGTTATGCCAACATTTACATTTTTGTAATTGCGTTTGATGTCCATTCATTGAAATATGAACGAATAATTAGGTCGATGGTGAACAAAAAAAAAAGAAAAGAATAAAAAACACTGGTAATGGCAGACCGGTTTTTTTCCCCCCTTGAGTATATTTACAAAACAGCATTATGTTTAAGCACCATTTGCTTTCCAATACCCAGAACAAAAAACAAGACTCTATGACATTCCAGGTTCTTTTTTATAATAACCACCGAAGCAACTCCCAACTCAGGTGTAAACAAGATAACAATTAAATACCTATTTACAATAACAAAAATATGACATTTAAACGAATGTATCTCAAATAATCTAACTTACGACATTTTGACATATCTTACGATTTACTAAACACACAAGGCTCGAGGAAACCTTTGTATAGACACTATTTGAACGCACTTGTAGCGTAGCCAATAGGCTTACATAGAGGTTCGCGACTCCATAAAGTAAACAGCAGGTCACTCGACGCTGCCCCGCGAGCGTAAAAACAATCCCCCAAACACAGCAACGGATATGTCCACGAATGCATGTACCACCCCGGGAAACATGTCCTGAAACAGCCGATTCGGCCTTTTGCCGAGTCTGCGGTTCCCGCAAGAGCTCTATATTATCTCCCAATTTGTCGAATAGTCCTAAGTGCAGAACTTCAACTTCGCATTTTATTCCTAGTCCAGACCCCAGCTCTCTCAAATGCAGGCAGGTACGCCAAAGAAATGAAGGACCGTTTCAGTTCATATTGTCCGCGATAGTACAAGACTCGGCTGAAGCAAGGTTCCTCTGCCCGTTAGTCGGCGTGTACGGGGCGAGTGGCCAGTGGCGCCTATCAGAACGTGTCCGCGGGCAAAGGATTCGCTCACCCGTCGGCCGCAGCAGATTAGTTGCTTCCAAGTGACGCGGAATCAGCGGCCAAAAAGACCTCCGCCGGCCCGACGCACGGGGCACATCTTCACCGCTTATCGATTCCAGAGAAGCCGATAAACGCATGCCACGAGTCCACTGATTCCCCGTGTGTCCTTTTGCTGCTGCTGTTGCTGCTACTGCTGCTGCTGCTGCTGCTGCTGGACAGCACACGGGAAGGCTCCGTCGTGTGCGTCTGCAAACACTATTGCGCGTATTCTCTGTCTGTATGCGTGTGCGTTTTCGTGTCTGCGTGTGTGTATGTGTCTATAAACGTATGTGTGTGTGCGCGCGTGTGTTCGTGCGTATGTACGTGTGTGTGTGTGTGTCTGTCTGTCTCCCTTTTAACCTCCGTATCAAGTGGTCTTAGCCCCGATGCGGTCTCCGAAAATAGTGCGCTTCATTAACCTCTTTGGCCTAGTTTTGGTTGGCCGCCGGACGTCTACCGTGGCGATCAAAAAAAAAAAAAATTCCACGTTAAGAAAGAGAATGGGACGACAAGGCTCTCGTTGGCGTAGATCTGATCTTCATTGCTGTTTGAGTATAAACAGGTATATAAAAGTATTTAAGTTTATGTCAGGTCACACGAAAAAGAATGAAAGATAAAAAGGGGGCCAGTATTAAATGCGTTCGTACGCAGTGAACTGCGAGGTTTCTTGACCTCGCAAAAGAGAGTCTGCGTGAACACTGCATGGAAAACTTCACAATTGTCTATGTTGGTGAACCTTGAGACTAGACTGGTAAACAGAAAATACAGTAAGAGAGATAAAAACACAAACATGACAGACAACGTCCTCAGCTACAGGGTTTACCTCATCCACGACTTATAGGTATATCCCGGTTTTAAGATCCACCAACTCGCCTGCTCTTTGAACATGATGTCTTTCTTTTTTCTTTCTTTTTTTTTAATTGACGTTTTGATAACATAAAGAAGATTGAGTATCAACGTGAAACTACAGATATGGGAGGAGTGCTATGTTGCTGAGAATATTAAGTTTATGTGTTACTCAAACCAAACCTTACCGTGATTCGTCGCCGCTTCGGTGGGGACGGTGGGGACTCATCGCGCGTTGCAACGGAAGGAATAGCGTCCTTCCTCAACCGGGGTCGCTTCACACCTACGCCCAGACTCCGGCTAGAGTCACTAAATAAAGCTACGCTTTCAGAGTATCGAAACTCCAAAACTACGCGTCTGAAGCCCGTCAGGCACCGCCATCTTGGGTCCGCGCGCAGATGGAGGCGATGGAGGAGTGACTGTAGCTGAGCCAAGCCGAGCTGTATAGCCGTCGCCTGCGCCAGCTTCCGCGGCCGCAGCTGTGGCAGCGAATCAAAGTCGTGTTGTTCGTATCTCGACGTAACACGGAAAACGCGCGTGCCGAGTGACGGACTTCAGCGTGCGCGCGCAGTAAACAGCAAACAGCAGCAGGCAGAGGATCGCTGGACCCAAGATGGTGGCGTTGAAAAAACGCGATGATGATGATAGCGACTCACTTGACTGCCGCTGTCCAATGATGCCGCAGCGAACCAGAATATTGTTGAATAGAGCGACTGTATTGCCAGCAAAATGCCAAAGAAAAGGAATGCGGTACTCTGAAAACGTAGCTTATTTAGTGACTCTAACTCCGGCTAACCTGAAGGTTCTGTTCAAAGTCTCCTGACCGAAAATGTAGCAAACAAATTCTGACGCCATCGCCGAGACCTCTGCGCAAGACAACGCTGTTCAACCAGAGACTTCGCAATGCTTCATCGCTTGGGAGGAGGGGAAAACTAGCGTCGCCCGAACGATCACGGGTCTTCAGTCGACTGTTTGAACATCCTTCTACAGCGCACAAATTTGGCATGACTACCGCTTTGCAGAATCCTTCGAGTGCCGTGTTCCAAAAGTAAACACGGCACCGACATCTGAAACCAGAACCACAAGTCTCGCGCGTGTTCCGCGCTGTGTTTTTTATTTTATATATTTTGTTTGACCATAGTTGCTCGTTGCCCGTTTCGCGTGCAGTGTAGCAAAGAGAAATATAATTATGGTGTTTTATTTACGGTTTAGTTATCATTTCCGGTTCGATTTATAGTTTTCATGGTTATTCAAGTGAAATTAGAACAGTGTTCATAGCGTGACCGAGGGCCCTTTTCTCGTTTCGACCAATCGCTGACGCGTCTCTTGTGACGTCATGCTTCCAGGCCCCGCGGGGTCACGTGACCTCCGCTTCTGCTGGTTTCTCCCGCAACGCTCGGGGCGTCGCCTCGATCGATCCCGGTACGATTATTACCGCGACTGTTTAATTGATTTGCGCGGCACACAAGCGCCGGTTTCGGCTGAAATTCGGGCAACGTGGCCTGAGACGTGCCGGGAACCCAGTTCAATCGCCAAAAAAATATCCGAAATTGCCTTCATTGTCCCTTTAATCAAACCAAATCTGTCGGTTTTCTCATTTTTGAAGGAGGAGGTTGTGATGGACTAGAACGTTGTGGAAAAAAAAACGGCCATATGATATAGTACCGTAGTTATCAGATTAGGCCGTAGTACGTAAATCGCGTCGCTGTAAAAACTACCTATGTAAGTATATGTCGTAATTCTTACAGGTGGCCACTTCAACATTTTATTTTTTGCCACTATTTCAAAACGTTTTCGCGTTGTTATTAAGAACATTTGGTGATTCTGAGATCCGCGTAGAATATTGCTGCGACGTTCCGAGATGTCTGTACAGCGGAAGTTTTTTCCACAAGGTTAGGTTACGTGAAATCATGTGGTTCTCAATCTTCGTCACGTAACTCAAAATTCCTACAAAGTTCTACGGGCGGGTTACGTACTCTAGTTTCGGGGTCGTTCATGGAATTGTAGTGCGTTTAATTGTTTGAATTTAAATTTTGCGCATACAATAAGGCCAACTCTACTTGGGCGTGGATATCGCATAACCGATCGAAAACAAAATGCTCTAAACAAGCTAAGTTTTAGAAAGGCATTCTCATCATCCAATTATATGCGCAATTGAGACAAAAAAAAAAAAGAACGTACAGAAGTATTTTTCCCCCTGTTTTAAATATTACACCAATATCGCCTCGAGGTTTTACAAGTTTTATATCCGTCGTGGTCCCAAATTCTGCATACTCGGCAATGAATCCACACCCTTGCTGGTTGATTTATTGCTCGTCTTCGCAAAACATACAAAAATCGCTCTCTTTAGCATGACTTCCGGTAACATTTATTTAAGTATCGCGACATGCTTTACTGGTAACCTTCGCCGCGGAAACGTAACAAAGCCCACAGAGCATAAAACACTCCCACGTAAGAGAAGAATAACAAACCATTGCGCTGGAGTTTGTCTTCCGCTTTTCTTCAGTGTTTTGTGATCTTTTTATTTTAACATTGTATAGCAACTTACCCAAACGCCAATACTATCCATCATAAATGTATGTTTTACGCGTTGCCTCAAGGAAAATTGCGAAACGTGTGCTAAAGTGAATTGCAAGTATCATTTCTTAATAAAACTTAACCGTTTCCTGTTATGTATTTTATTTATAGTAAAGCCGCCATCACGGCCCTCCATAACGTAACTTATTACAATCAGGTCTGTATCCTTTAATTATTCTTTTAAACAAACACGATCTCTGATATCAATGCCCCATCAGCAGCAGCAGCCATTGCTCCAGACCGCGCGTACAACGGAGGCGCACTTCTGGCTAAAATACGAAAAATAACGAGAAAAACTAAAAGACCTGTGCCAGATGCGCACTCTAAGAAATATGAAGCGTCTGCTTTCGCGCAAACCACACGGTAGAACTATTTGGTGGAATCCATGGAGCGAGGTCGGCGAATCACGAGGCCGAAAATATGTTCGGATATTAAAACACAGTGTGCGCTGTGACATTCAGCTAAGCATGTTATATCATGTTATGCTCAGTGTTGCAGAGCAGACCTCTTTATAGGTCTAAACATATACCCATTCGCGTTATCTGCCGAGTTCCCTTCCTAGATTGTGGAGATTGGCTCTCTGCAAGCCGGTACGCTAACACTTCACTCTCTGCCCACCTACCCTTTCCCCTTTTCCGCTGCGTAGAAACAGGAGCTGCGTATTAGGAACTACCAGAGCCGTATATGTAGGGAGTTTGGCCATTCGTTGGGAAGTATAGGAGACAAATGAGGTGGCGCCATTGGCCAGAAGCGGGCCGGGCGTGTTCCAGGGAGTCTTCAGAAATTCGAATGTGACCAACCAGAAGCCGGAAATAATACCCTGGAGGTGGTCGCGAGAAACAAACCTGATAACTGCATTGGAGTAACTCTCGATGACTGAAAATATGGTACACGTGATGTTTCAATCACGCTCATCCAAAATGATGGTGGAAGAGTGCGACTAGCGGAACGATCGACATAATCCGTACGCCAAGCGCCTAGGGCCGGGAATCTGCCGTCCGAGCGGTCACACTCTGTCCAAGCAAAACAGAGTTGAGCGGTGCATTCGTTTCTTACATCTTTCTGCATGATCATGATCAAAACAACACGTGCACCCTATTTTCAACCACAGAGAGTTACTACACTTCACTCTTACGCGCTTATTAAAACCATATACGAACATTGACCTTTGATCAAAACTGTTTCTCGCTATCACCGCCAGGGGATTCTTTTCGGCTTCTGGTTGGTCAAAAGAGCATGCCAAGCCCTCTTTCCGAGTCTGGCGCACGCGCTGGCTCTGCCCGCGCCTCCCATTGACCAAACTCTCTACATATACGGCTCTGGGAACTACGTATAATACCCGTGCCACACGGGCAACTCGAATGCCATATACAACGAATGACATTTGAGCGGACGGCCAATCAGCGCGCGACACTCCGGGCGTAGCGCATTCCACGCGCGACAGATTGCGAGCTGATTTGCCGATCACACAAATGTCATTCGTTGTAAATGACATTCGAGTTGCCCGTGTGGCACGGGTATTGGTGTTCTCGCACCTTCATTTAATTTGACAGAATGTCTAGAAGCCAGCCGAATTTGTCTTTTTCTCTCCGCGGACTCGCAGTTCCAAAATGAATTTGAGGGAGCGTTCACCACCTCAACTCGCAGAGGTATCCAGCGGCCACGTGACCTGGCCGATCGTAAAGGCCTACATAAACTGTCCATAACATACCTTTGCGCTGGGTTTAGCAATAGGAAGGACAAGCGCCGAGCTTCAGATACTTCTGGATGTCGTTGAATTTGTTACCGCAGTGATTGCACACGAGCGCAACAATAGCAACACACGAGCGTGACCCAAATAACTAAAGAAACAAGGGGTGTGGAGAGCCCTGAGTACCCTATTCGCGTCTCCAGCTCCTTACTCGGCCTCCCGCGGCGGAAACGGGAAGCGCTCTAGTGAGGGTTCCCCGGTTCTCCTGCTCAGCGGGCACGGCGGAACTGTTCGCGATCATGGCTCGCGAAATGACATTTCCGAATGCAAACAACACTCTTCACTGTCACAACGTAGTGCTGCAGTCGGTATAGGATTGTAGCTTACTAGAGAGTTTTTGTAGTGCGTAATGAAGCAAACGCAAGCGGTGTGCGTTTGCGTTAGAGTTGCGTGCCCCACGTTGTGCGTGCGCGTCATCGCCATGTGCCATCTAAGACCGCAGTTTTGGGCTCCGCGCACGCGCAGTGTGGAACACGCAAAGCTAACGCAAACACGCATGCGCTTGCGTTCGCTCGTATACCTAATACTAAACCTCACTACTGTTTCACCGGCATCCAACGCCAACGAAACGCTGCAGTGAGCAGACGAGCAAGCAGGTAGGCGTTGCTTCGAACTCGAAAGGCTGAGATCGACAAAACGACGGAGCGTACAAATGAAAGTAACTAAATGTTATAAAAAAATTAGTAATTAAAATAAATATTTTTTTTTATTTTGGGGCATTTGGTTTGGAAGGATATCGGCGGCGACTCCGGACGTTTTGCCGATTGTCAAAAGTCGCGACTTTGGTAGAAAAATATACTTTACCCCCAATTAATGTAATTTTACATGGATTTCTCATATGAGCTAGAATGTTTTCATTGATTTTAGACTATTTTTATTTTATTACTTGGTAATTAAAAATGAAAGCCGTTTACAACTCCCTGTAATGCCGAATTGGAGCGCAGCTCTTGAGGAGGAGGAGGGAAGGGTAATCAGGGGAGGGTATACCCCTCCTCCTTCTGCTCCCCTTATTCTTCAATCTACTCCGGGGGGGGGGGGGGGGTGTCACGTGACCTCGGGGGAGGGGGTCACGTGATCTGGGGGGGTCACGTGACCCCCTCTCCCTCCCTCCCCCCCCCCCCCCCGAGGTCACGTGACCCCGGGGGGGAGGCTCGCGCGGTGCATTATGGGATATTTCCCATAATGCACCGCGCGATCACGCCGACGGCGACGGCGACGGCGACGCCGTTCGAGCCGGAAACGGGCGCCTAAGAGCTGCGCTCTAAAATGCTGCTATTGGCACGAGTGTGATAATTAGCACACAAATGAAATTAGATAATAAGCAACAAATTATATTAGAGCTTGAAAAATTACGTAATAAAATATCTGAATTTTAATATTACTATTAATAATACAAATCGCGGCAATGTATGCCCCCAATTAACGCCATGATCATGAAAATACGCCATTTGACCATAATAGTCTTTCCAGAAAGGTGTAATTTTGTTTTCTTTTTAGCACATGGAAAACTCTGGCATCGTTATCAAGATAAACAAAGAGTCAAACAGTGGATATAATATAAAGTCCTATGCGCCACCCGTTACTATAAAACACACACACACACACACACTTCAGCTGTCTGACTCAGATTCCGTCGTTGGGTTGTTGCAGTGGGAACAGCGTTTAATAATGTATACGTTTTGTGGACATATTGTAAAAATTGGGATTATTCTCTTATTCTTGTGCTGGGAATAATGTTAAACCAATAAAACATCCGAATACCCCAAAACCCATGAAAAGGCTCGCAGTTCATTATTTCCCATGACCATTATCTGAGCGAGGAAAGGCAGCGGGAACGCACAAATATCAGCACTGATTTTTTCAACTACAACTACGAATATCAGCCTGGATCGAACATGTATGTCACAAAATAAAGTTTCCGTGTACAACTACTCTAACTAAATAAATACGATGTGAGACACATCTTGAGTTATGAAAGAATCCGAAATTAAGACCTACATTGAGAAATGAAATCCAAAACAGGTTAGTTTCGGTTTCGCTCCAGAATTAAAACGCGCATCCTTGCGTAATATTACGCTAAACACCGTTCTTGTTTTCAGGGTAAAGAGGTGACCTGCGCTCATAACACCCTAGCTTCCTCGTATTACCAGAAATAATTTGCGTCGCTGAGTGAAGCCAGCACACTAGACAGGCTCAACAGCGGCACGTATCTCCGACCCTCACTATAACCGCCATTTTGGAAAAGTCGCGAATTATGGCTCCGCAGCCTACGAGATTGTGGCATCCACCAATAAGAGCGCCGAAGAATAAGCACGAAGCAAGATGCGTCTACATATTAGAAAGTGTGTCATTTCTAGTAGTTGATCGATTGAATTCCCATGTTGTCTGGAGAATATGGCTCGATGGCCTTGTTGTTGGGAGCGGAATATGTCATTTATGTAACTGTTTGATTACATGACAATTGGGCAGTGGACAAATTTCGCGTCCGCTCCGACCGCTGGTCTCTGGTCGTCTCTCTCCTCTCGCACTCCTCTGCTCTTCGGCGGAGCCCACCTCGGGGAAAGCCCAGATGTTCATTCTGCTGCCACGCACTCGGTGTTCTCACCCCGAGGTGTCCCCATCTCGACCATGCCAACGAGCTTCAAGGGGAAAAACCGAGTTCGTCATATAGAAAAATAGACGGATCTGTTTCGACATGTGTATATCGACAGCTTCGCAGCTTGAAAGCCTGGCGGATTCCAATCGTCGTTTTACTAGCGGGCAGCTTGCAAGGTTGCAGTATCACTCGATAAGATCAGCCCAGTGATTTCCCTACACACCCCCTGGAGGGTGGAAAGGGGGGGGGGGGGTTTACACAGCCCCTTGTTTTTCTGAAGGCACACCCTTAATTCGCAACGACTCCTCTATTCTTAATGCCCCCCTACCCCCCCCCCCCCCTAAAAATTTTGACACTCCCCCCTCCCCCTAATTTCAATTCCTAGGGAAACCCCTGTATCAGCCAGGCACGGATCGCGAAATGACAGGAGCTCTCGTAATTGAACCCCATCGCCGATCGTAAGCGGTCGGTGAGTGTGCATTTTAAAAAAGCGTTTTTGTGTTCACTTTACTTCAGGACACAGAGAGATCCAATCACGGGGAACAATAAAAGGATCCTTAAAACAGAGAGATCCAATCACGGGGAACAATAAAAGGATCCTTGCGAATGACCAAGTTTGGAATACGATTAGATCTGAAAAATGCGATGTGCACAGTAATAATGAGCAACTTAAACGTCACATCCCATATTTCTTAAGTTGTCAGTGACTATAGTTTTCTAATAAAAAAAATATCTCGCATACTTTTTTTTTTAGAGTGTACGCGTCTAATAAGAACGAAAATGAAGGACTAATTAGGCCAATTATTATACTCCCCTGAAAACTATAGCCCCCGCGTCGTTGGCCGCCGACGTGAACTCAACGTCTCCAGAAAGTGCGTATCTCGGTTGCCGAGAATCTCTCGCGTGGAATTATCAGTCAGTTGCGTAACGACCGAGTCTCTTTCTATTTTTTTTTTTCTTCTTTTCGAAAATGGGGCCAACCGCGACGAGGGCCTGGGTGGGTTCAAGGAGCCGCCTCGGACTCGAAACTGCGAACTTTCAGAAGCGCCGTGTCCGCTAACGCGGCCGCAGTCCGGAACAAGTCTCCCCATTGTGTGTGACAAGAGGGGCGGAAAGCTGAATCGAACTAACCGAATCGCTCTGGACGGAGAGATAGTGGCCCTGCACACTCGACAAAAGTTCTTCGCTCTTCCGTTCTTGTACGTCGTTCGAAATCAGTGCGTTCGCAGCGATGTTTTGTCAAGGAATGTTAGACAGGAATGAATGCAGGTATAGACCTTTTCTGTTTCCTGTCGTTCTCAGTCACGTGGGTTCCGTATCTGGTATGCGGGGCGAAAAATTAATAAAACGCTTGAACCTGGAATATGCGAGAAAATATAGCTGAGGCAAATCAGGAATGTGTGACAATCACGCATTTTTTGTAAACACCTTCTAGCTTCGGGGAGAGATCAAAAAGATGTTTTACCGCATACCAGAAGTGACGATATTCAAGATGGCTGCGCGCTTGTGGAAAAGGTGTATACGGACGCTTCATTGGCGCTTTCCGCTCGTATGTGCTTAGCGGCCTCTTGAACGCATCCTTTTTAACATCGGCCTATGCATGAGACACGTGCATGCTCCGCCGAATCCTTTGTGCAAACACACTCTAAGAAATTGGGTGCGTCTACTTTCCCTTAGTGCAGTTGGGAAAGCCAGTCGCCGCAATCTAAGGAGGAAGCTCAGCAAATGACGAGGCTTATAATTTGTTTGGGGCAGCAAAAAAAAAAAAAAAAACAGTCTACGCTGTGGCACTGATCATGTGGAAACGTCATGCTGGCCCGGAGTATAATGAAACGTCATGATCAGTGCCGCAGAGCAGGCTGTGTATTTAGGTCCAAACATATAACAAGCCTCGTCACTCACCGAGCTCTCTCGGTAGACTCTGATATAGGCTTTCCCAAGTGCACTTAGGAAAAATAAACGCACCAAATGTTTTTAGATTGACGCTTAAAATTGCAGTGTTGGTGCTACGATAGCCGCGTGTTCAGTTTCGAACTCTGAGACACCCTCTAGATAATAATGGTTTTATAAGACCTAAACGGCTCCTTCCCTCATAAAATCACAAAACGAAATTGAAAAGAAAAAACAACAACAAAAACTTCCCACCTTATATAAACGAATGAATGGACTCGAGTGAAAATAACTATCTTCAATGCGTCAAAAAATCAAGGTGAATGAGGTGAATCAACAGTATCCATATTTGACGCGCAAGTGGATGACTTGGAAAACAGAAGCCGCAGAAATAATTTGATAATTTTCGGTTTCGATGAGCCTAACGCAGACACGACAGAGGAGCATGAAAGAAAAGTAAGAAACAATTTTTTTTTTTTTAAAAAATTGGGAATAGCTGTTATTGGTATTGAAAGATGTCATAGGCTTGGTCGAAAGGTTGAAGATTTGTCCCACCCCAATATTTTGAAGTAGTTGATTATCGAAAAAAGGCAACTATATTAAAGTGAACCCACAAGCTTAGAGGCATCTACTTATCGACAACTGAAGACTTTCTATCAAAGTTCTCGAAATTCAAAAACAATAATGGAAAGGTTCGGCTCATGAGAAAGAAAAAGGCGCAAAACTAATCTATGATAAGCTGACCGCTGACGGTGTGCTCTTAGGTTGGGATGAAGGAAAGGGTTCACGCTTTAAGATGAACAAGGCAGATGACTGACGATCAAGAACGGTCCACGATGATTCCGTAAATTAAATGCCAATTGTAGGAGCGTCCTTAACAAGGCCACCGAGTTAGAAGGAATGCTGCTTTGTCACGATCCAGATATTGCTGTTCTGACAGAGACGTGATTAAACGATGCAGTATCTGACAGCGACTTTGTTCTTACGGGCTGCAGTGTACTGCGGAAAGACCGTGGATGTGGAGGTGGTGGAGTGTGCATTATGCTCAAGAATTTCTTAAATATAACAAGCATGCCTGAAATACCTGACATTGAGTGTTTTTTTTGTTTTTGTTTTTTTTTGTGCAGAGCGTACCACGTCAAACGTGGATAGATTATTGGAGCACTTTATAGGCCCCTTGCGTCTTCTATTGCTGTTTTGGAATATTAAAAAATATATATCTGAATACGCAAGTGAAGACTGTGATCGGATGATTTTAACTGGAGATTTTAATCTACCAAACGTTGATTGACCTACGTTTTGTCACTTAAAAACCTATGTGATGTATTGGGTGAAGCAATGTTGGACGTAGCTCCTACGTTTGACTTATTACAAGTCGTCGAGAATTTTACGGGAGTACAGGGAAGCTCTATATTTGACCTTCTTTTCATAAGTGGTACAATTTCTTCTGAAGCTAAATGGGAAGTATTTCCGGGTATTTCCGACCTCAAGGCGGTGCTATTAAACTTAGAAGATGTTTTTGTAAATAGAAAAGACAAGTCGAATTGTTATCCTAATTATTCTCGTGAAGACGATGTTTCAATTATATATTTGCTTTATTTTAATTTCGATGATTTTAAAAATAACACTGTGGATGTAGTCTATTTTTGGAACTCGTTCAAGGTTACTTTAAATGAATGTAACGAAAATTTTGTACCGCTAATTGTAAAGAAACAGAACAGCAAGAACTCATAGATTTATAGGAAAGCAATATAGCTGAAATGACAATTGAAACATTTAAAAAGAAGATGAAAACATGCGCATACCCCTTAGGTTTGAATGAAAAATGTCTTGTTTTTCCTTTGCAACTTCATGCTCAACTAACCATATATAAAAGTCGTTATTTCGGTGAATCTTGGCCAAACTTCATATCCACGTCACCAGAAAAATATTGGCCATTGATATCTCCGAATTCTAGGATGAGTGATAATTTCGAAATTGGTAAAAATCTAACGCTTGCTCAAAAATAATTTAGAATGCCTTTAATGAACACTTTAAATTGGTTTTTACGCTAGAAAATGTTGTGTTACCAAGTTTTGATGCGCACTACCCACCTATGGCTGATATTCAAATGGGTGAAAATGATATTTTCAATATGCTTCTGAAACTCGATGTTAAGAAACCTCCAGGTCCTGACAATATCCCCAATGAATTTTTATTAAGGTATGCTGAATGGGTCTCAAAGTACTTGTTTGTTTTGCTTTCAAAATCATTGTACGAGGGTGCAATTCTAGACGACGGAAGAACGGCCACAGTCAAACCACTTTATAAAACGGAAACAAACAGTGCCTTAGAAATTACCGTCATTACCTGCAACTGCCTGCAAACTTCTTGAACATATAATACATATTAATTTATCAAAATTTCTATACGAACACAATATCTTGACTGGACATCAGCATGGATTCAGGAAATGTTTCTCTACTTGCACGCACTTAATTGAAACTGTTCACGATTTATGCTCAGCAATAAATAACAGTAAACAAATTGACGCTCTTTCTATGGATCTTTCAAATACATTTGATAAGGTTTCACATAAAAAGTTATTGTATAAATTAGAAAAAAAATATGTAAGAACACACAGTTAGTCAAATGCATTTCAGCGTATCTTTCAAACCGTCGACAATGCGTAGTTTTTGGTGACCATTGTGCTGACAGACTTTCAGTTTGGCGTTCCCTAGGGCTCTGTACTGGGCCTCTCCTTTTCTTGTTATTTATCAATGACATTGTACAAGATATTCTAGTGAAAATAAAGTCGCACGCTGATGATTGTATAATTTACTCAGAGATAAGTTGTACCTCGGATCAACTAACGCTAAACAGGGCTTTTGAGAATATTGCGACATGGTTGTACTAAAAGGCAAATAAAGATTAACTTAAAAAAAACGGTATTATGAACTACAAAAAATGTACATTGCAGTTTGTTTACAATACTAATAATATGTCTCCATCGGAAGTGACACAATATATATCCCTTGAACTGTGGATTACTCAAAATCTTACCGGAACAAGGCAGATTGATTACGTGACGTCTAATTAATGTTCTTCGAAAGTTGTTCTTCTTTAGAAGGGCGCTAAAACTTACTACCCCCTCTTTGCGTCTTCTCTCATATAAATCTATAGTCTTTCCAACATTAGATTACGCGGCTAACATTTGGGATCCATTGACTAAGAGTAACATAACAAAACTTGATCGTGTGCAAAAAAAAAAAAAAAAGAAAAGGCCGCTGGCTTTATTTATATTAATTGGGCCGTACTTCTGAAATTCTGTTAAGAGTTAACTTACCGTCTCTATCCGAAAGAAATCGGCATTCTCGACTGAAGGTTTTGTATCAAATAATTAATGTCTGAACTAATCTCAAATTTCTCCTCCGAAAATACTACTCGGCAGAGGCATGACCTAACAATAACTCCTTTTCACTCGGGTAATAACTGCATTATGTATTTCTTTTTCCCGCGAACAGTAAACGAATGGAGCACCATTACTAACGATATAGTAATGGAGCCATCATTGTGATCATTCGCCTTCCAGTAAATTAGTTCTAACGCAATGTAAATATTTTGTTTGCTTGTTTGCTTTGTTTGTGCTTTGCCAGTATGTTCTACTTGCAGCAATGTACCCACCTGCTAAAATCCCAGCTAGGGATTGCAGTGTAAATAAATAAATAACTAAATAGAAATAAATTTGAAGAAATGTTCAAGATAATTAGCTAAAATTAAATTACGAGTGGTTGCCGTACTGGACAGCTCAGACGGGAGACAAACACGAAGTTATCTGGCTATCCAGTCTAAGATAAAATACATACTTATATTCTTCACCTAACATTCCACGTGGAAATATTTCTTTTGACGATAGATTATTTCACTGTCTGGTTAGATAAATTTTGCTGGACGTCAGGTTTACACCTTTGCGATGGATCCGGTACAGTGACTCCCGGAGTCGAGCTGAACAGTCAGAGGAACTTGCAAAGAAAGTGGCATTTTGCTCACGAGGAGATAAAAACGACCCCTTCTAGCTGATAAGGTAGAGTAAGAACAGTAAAGCTACCCAATACGTTACTAGATACTGTAATTTATTTTCTTTCACCAGACATGCATATATCTTCAACAAAGGACACCGCTGAAGCTTCGTGAGAAACGGAATTCAGGCCTTTTTGCGAATACATTCGTATTTATTTTTCTTACAGCGTTATGCAGACTCTTTGTCATTGAATATCTTCGTATGTTGGTTTTGTTTGTGTTTTTTTTTTTCAGCGAGGGACAGCTTGTATGAAAAAAATATTAGCAGCGGGTCATGTCCAGCGAACCACAACTGATAATGAAAACAAACAAAAAAAGGGCGACATGGTGTGTTTTGATGGAGGTACGCATTTAAAAATTTCCGCGCGTAAACTTTCTTTAAAGTAAAGGTAAACAAATTCCTCATCGCTTTCCATTATCGTCGCGCTTGCAAATTATAGGCTCTCGGCCCACACACTCGATAAAAGGTCCATCTTTAGCTTGCAATTTTTTGAAACAACGTAGCGGCCTCCCGTCAAAAAAGGGCTGACAAAGTTTCGTCTTGAAGAGTTGCTTTATAGCGTCACGAACTAACAAAACGAACGAAACCGTTCGCGGCTAATGACGAAAAGAATATATTACGACTAGCGTCAGTGCCAATGTTTATCCTTGACGAGAACAAGGGTAAATATTCAAGGACTCGAAAAACTCGCAGCCTCTGTTTCCTTTCTCAAGGGTGACAATGGGGCGTTTGATTCAATCGACGTTAAAAACTGAACAAAATTCGTGATTCAATTTGTTGGTGGCGTAATCACTACATAAAGATAAAAGTCAATTAAGCTCTAACCACGATAGTTTTGCTAAACGAAAACCACACGACGCTCCAGCTCGCAGAAAATGTTCAGCCCCTTGAGCGTCGATGACATTCATTCGTGACCTTAGCCCGATTTTCTAGTCAATCGGGATTCTGGATCTCGGCTTCATAGCATGAAGGCTGCTAGTGACCACGGGAGAGTTGACGTCATTGAATACACATTGTGTGTTGTACTAACGTTTGACGGCTGAAATCGCTTGGTCGCTATTAAGAGAGGTCAGTTATCGACACTCACCTCACACGACAGAACACAAGAGGACCGCCTTCTGAACTAGGTCACCTTAAATTCTAGGCGTGGTTGAGCTCTCCGAGGAGGAAACTTCAAGACGACTCTTTGTTTTTACATTTTAAAAATAACCTTAATTGACAAGTCTTTAGCAGGTTAACCGAAAAGACAGCATGCGAACACCTTTTGAAACATGAAGAAAGCAACTTAGGAATCTCCTTGAAAGCTAGCCCAATTTAAAAGTTCTTTCGGTGACCAAAAACAAGAAGAAAAAAAAAAACGAAAAAGGTACAGCCCAAGGAAACTAATATTCTCCATCGGTATGTTTGAAGTGGCCGCCGCCAAAAGCCATTCCGCGCTTGTTTTGGCCACTTGACGTCTCTCGTGAAGAATAAACAGTACATCATATTTGCTCCCTTTTCTCGGCTGCTATCGCCACAACCGAGTGGCAAGTTGAAACAGATCTCCCTCCAGACCGCACCAATGTTTGCGTTAGATGTCATAGGTAGCCCAGTTTTCGGAATGACAACCGATAACAAGTAATGGATCTGCAGCCTTTACTCGTTCCAGAGGAAGAAAGCCGATATCAGCGCGCTTGAGATAGTGGAAGTGCCACCATCACACTCAACAACTGTGTCCACCGAGCGGTTTACTGAGCTTCCGCAGAATAGGTGCAAACGCCGTCACGAAAATGATCATCCATATCATTATTTGTATCTATACAACTGAATTTGCCGAACAATTAAAATTTAAATCAACAGTTTATCAGTTAGCCACGTTGTTCCTCTGACGCACCCCTGTGGTACTACAAGCCTCTTTTTTTTGCATCACCCAGCCTCTCATATCTCGGACCCTTTTATTTCCATCTGGACATCTATGCGGTTGTTCAATCACCCTTAGAAAATCTAAGAACAATCTATCTTTATCCTGAAAGTGAAGAAGCACAGTAGACAAAAACAGTCATTTTATTGTATGTATCTAACGAAATTGAACTGTAATGAATGTTGGACGAGTTGGTGCTGAATTTCAAAGCACAAGGTCGAGCTCAAAGACAATGCCAAAAGTAGGAGAACTGGATACTACTGCGCGCTAGACTCAGGTTTATTTTTGTCCTTGTCTTCGGTTGCTGCCGTGTGTTCTCAAATGTACTACCTAATCTTTCGTTCGGAAAACCTTTGCTTTCAGCGCCGGAAAAATCAACAATTTGTGTTCTTGTGGTTACCAAAACAAAACAAAAAAAATAAATTAAAAGCGCTTATCTTTTCCCAGTACCTCGCTCAAAAGGTTGTGCAGTAGACGCATGATAGACAGGAAGACATTCACACAACGTAAGTGCTCTCGTATCTTGTTATAAATGAACGGGAATATGCTTTTAATGTTCGCACTCCTCATTAAAAAAAAAAAAAAACATTCTGCTCCGTTTTGGTAGTAACTCTCCGTGGAGCCTCGGGGCGTATTGTCAGGGGCTCATAGAAACCCTCTTTTTGTAGAAAAGTGAAAACGAAAATTATACGCAAAACTGCTTCGAGGTGAAATTATGGTGCAGGCACACCAGCTCCGAGGAATACAAATGATACAATGCAGGTCAGAAAATTAAAGGATAAGACCACTCAAATTTAATTCTTCCTTGAATGAGTTCAAGGAGTGAAAACGACTCCGTCAATTCATTGTACTTATTCTAAGCTGAAAAAAAAATATTAGTAGCAAATGGGTAATGAAATACCAAAGAAAGCAACCGCAACGCGACATACCGAGGTTCGACGCCGAGCGTGTCAACATTCCTCAGATTGGCAGCGCACGGAATGATACTTTTCGCCGTAGATTCAGAGATTATGTGTTTCGCTACTCCCGGTCTAGATAGGAATAGTGTTGCATCGGCGTCCATTCGTGGAATCACCACAGTCTGGTGAACGTTAGGCCGGGTTAGTTTCCGCACTATAATCACCGACAGCCTCAGAAACGTGGGGCGGGGCCTATTTTAATCGCGCTTCGTGATTCGTCGTGCTTATTCGGCAGGTGCCGCAATCTGATTGGCCACCGAGCCGTAATGAGATGCTCGCCACGCCCCGCGTCTTTTAAGCCGTAGTCAGACAAAGGAAACGGTCAGCAGACATGATTGCAGCAGTATCTGCGGAACCGCTTCAAGAAATGTTCCAAGCATGTTTGCTTTATACGCACGTATACCTCCAACATGGCTGGAGACGGTTTCAGTATGACCATTGCCTTAAACAGTGTCTCCAGCCTCTCTTTTGTATGTTTTATTGCTTCAGCCCGCCAGCTTAAAGTGGCGTGACCGCCGCTTTAAGCTGGCGGACAAACCTCGCCGTGTGTATACGCGTCAATGTGGCGGCAAACTGAATTGGCAGCGTGGCGTGGAGAAACGATTGCGCGACCACGCCGAAAATGTTGCGTTTCATTTGTCGCGAGTGAAGTTTCTCTCCTTCGATCCTTCTGCACCCGACGGGAAGTCGCGCAGCAGGCGAAAGAGGAGGACGGCCCGGGATGCTATTAATCTCGGTAATAAATACGCGAGCATATTGTATAGTCATGGAAGGTGCAGAAGTCACGAGGCGGCTATATGGGCGGCATAGTGAGTACAGTGAGAATGTTGCGCTTCTTTGGGTCATATTCATAAATATTTTCATATACTGATGATCTTTCTTTTCTTTTTGATTGCCGTAAACGTTTTTTTGTCACCTTAATGCCAGTCTTTTTTTTTTTTTTTTTAATAGTGGAGAAACGCTCGGAGGTAAAATTTCGACAGCACTTGATGGACAAAAAGAAGGTGCGAGGAAGCCAGAGGAACTATAAAAACAACTAAAACGCGGAAGAAGTCTTTTTTTTTTTGTGGCTAAAAGAAGGAGAGGAGGGCGCAAGAAACGAGGTTTCTTGTGCCTAAGATCACCTACAAATAAAAATAAATATATAGGGTGTCCCAAGTCACCAGACTCGATCTAAAATAGACCGTAACAATCGATGCCTGCACGTAGCAATCTAAACTTTTCGTCAAAGGTGTAACTCACAGGTTGGTTTTTTTCTTATAAAATTAGAATGCGTAGCTCCCTTTCTGTAAAAATTAGGGCCAAAAAACTTGCCAGGGTCAAGGGCGGGCGGCGACGCAGACGGCCAAGTCGAGTTGTGGGGCGCCTTTGGCGCGCGTATTGATAGATGGCGTCGGGAGCAGCGTCGCAAGGTGTAGCCGACCAGCGAAAAAAAGCAGACGACACGCAGACAAAATCGTTGGCAGCAAAAGCGTCGTCGTTATGCTGACGCGCTTTCTTTTTACTTTACGTTTTCTTTTTATTTCCTGCATTTATCTTTTAACCAAAGGTACACTACAAAAATATTATGTTCATTTTATTAAACCACGGTGGTCGCGAGCCGTCTTGGTAAGGAGGTAGCGCCATTATCAATACGAGCGTCAAGCGCGCCCCGCCACTCGACCTGGTTGTCTGAGTCGCCACCCGCCGTTGACCCTGGCAAGTTTCTTGGCCCTATTTGCAGGCGTCGATTTTTACGGTTCATTTTAGATCGAGCCTGGAGACTTGGGACACCCTATATAAATAAATAGAAAGTGAGATTATAAGTGTGATTCTTGTAGAAGTAGGTAGCTAAAAACCGCCAATGTAAACATGCAATGTCAGTTCACTTATCCCTCGCATGGTAAACACCGCTTGCCTTCTTTGCTTTTTTTCTTTTTTTTTTCAGAACACATTCGCGTTTTTTAGTTAATCTCAAACAAGAGAGCCGGGGTCACATCCGAGCAGCGGCCAATCTACGGTGTGCGGCTGCGCAACACTGTTGTCGATGGGTCGTCCTCACAAAGGCAGGCTGACAAGCCCTTCGAGTTAGCAGGCGCAAACAATGCCTAAAAATAGCATTGCCGGTTGTCAGCATCATCTCGGCGATAAACCTCTTATCGAGGAACCCTCTGGGAGACTCCCCCGGCACAATCCAGTTCATCCGCGAGCCGCTTTTATACGAGCGGAAGACGACGAGTGCTCCTGGCCCGGCCAACACGGACGACGCACTCCGTGTAATCCAGCGGCATTCAGACGAATGACTTCTAAGCCCTCTCTGGCCGGACGAGAATTATACTGCGATGCACAACGAAACGCTAATGCCTGAACCAGCCTTTATTACATTTCCCACGCTCAAGTGACAAGTTGGGCGTAGTGCCGAAAATTAAAGGTGCAGTCTCTAGAGGCTGCAAATGGTTTTGCGTGCATAAGTATACTCGCGCGAGGAAAGTGGTTTCTAGAGCCGCGTTCATTGCCACTCAAGAGCAAACTCAAGACTGGGAAGGACTACTACCTTCCGGCGGTCTTTACAACACACACTGATACATTGAGATTGAAGAAGCATAATTTTCGCGTTTGTATACTATTTACATTCGGGACATGTATTATTGTTCGTTCTGGTATCATTTAACCAATGAAACCGTTTTTCTTTTAGTTAACAAAGAGCCGATATTTTAATGGTTTTTATTCTGGATAGCAAACACCGAGACCGACATACGCGACTGCATATTCGTGAAGTTTGGAGAGGCATTAATAAAATCGAAACATGTTATCAGCATGTCGCGATCCATAACGTAAAGCAAATAATTATTGTCCTTCCACACGGCGACTTGCGAAAGCATTCGTACCAACGCAACCCCCCGCGCACTCCAATTTTCACGCCATCAATCTGCGACTGAGAACGGGCACCGCTAGGATACCAATTCTGCGTGAGCGCTTGGCTATGGTTCAGGTGCAATCACTAGTTGGTGGACGATATGTTTGGGTCTGGGGACCCAATCAACGCATCGACGGCGTGGTGATGACTGGCGTTTCATTGTGAAAGAGGAAGAAGCGGCCGACCTTGTCGTTTTTTATAGCCACTGACGGCTTCAGAAACACAAGGTGTGACGGCTTCCAAACATCTTATTGTCGCTTCTTATTCAATGGCATGCGGCATCAGCATACAGGCACACCGAAGAACGAAACACGGAGCAAGAAACGAGGAACGCGACAGAACAGCACACGACAAAACAGCACGCGACAAAACAGCACAGCGTCAAAACAGCACGGCGACAAAACAGCAGGCGTCAAAATAGCACGCGACAAAACAGCACATCGTCAAAACGCCACAGCGACAGAAGAGCACGTGCCAAAACAGCACGGCGTGAAAACAGCAGAGCGACAGAACAGCACGCATGTAGCAACTTCGAGCGCGCTCTTCGCCTCTCTCTGCGGGAATATTTTTGAACCTCTTTAACCCTTTCATTTATTGTCGCTAGGTTATAAAGGAATTTATTGCCTATTTCATTGCTAAGTCCGTGTCCCGACTGGCGCTGCTGTGTTATCGCTAGAAACAAACGAAGTTAGCAGTAATTACTACTACTTAACTACGCTGATCTCTGAAGAGATTGGGTAGTTAGAGGTGATATCTTCGCGTCGATGTTGGGCGCGTTGTCGGGTCTTTTTTTTTTCTTTTTTTTTTTTAGAACCAACGAAAGATGAAAAGTTATTGGGAAAAAGAAATCCATAAGTTCAAGTTATGAACCGTCTGGTTTGCGGCGGTCCGGTGAGGTTCCGTAGGACTCGTCGTTTCGTAATTACCACCTAAGCGTAGAACGCCCCCCCCCAAGAAAAGCGGGAGATGCGCCGATTACAGATGCATTGATAGAATCGGGAAGATAAGGTGACTTTAATGTCGAGCGAATTCAAGGTGTACCATGGGCAACGATTCTGCGGGGTTCATTCGCCGTGAATAAAGTGTCCCAGAAACGCGCGGCTGCAGCTTGCAGGCAAGAAGTTGTTTTGAGTTAAATTCACAGATTATTGCCGACGAAGACCTCGATCGAGTGGAAACCGGTGAAGCAGACATATGCCACAGCCTCAATGCTCTTGCCGTACAACCCGGGCTAAGCACACCGTTGCCGCACACACTTTCTGTTTTTTCTTTTAACAAACAGCAGCACATTGCCGTGCGATTGATTCATTTATTGTAGACGACATCACCAGCAAACTTGAGCGTCAATATTAGCAGAACTGCTCGAGAAATAGCCAGAATACGCAACAGCGGGGGCTTCGGTACTCCCCAGGGAGCCTTCATGTGCGCATCGAGTATACTCCCCACTCCCAACTTGCTCCCATGAGAACGGATTCGACAAATTGGCCGTCGACGAGATGACCTTCGAGGAATTGGCCTAGACCCTCCATTCCTTTACAGTGCCTACTTTGAGACATGCATTTATTAACTCCATCGCTATATTTAGGGTTCAGCGTTTTCAGCTTAAACCGATAAAACCGGTAAAAGTACGACGAAATCTTTTTTTTAAAAATTCGGTTTTAACTGAAAAAGGTCAGTATTTTCGAGGGCGTTTGGAGGGGTGGGTGGGGGAACGTGCTTCATTACTGACCATATGACCACTTCCTT
Source organism: Ixodes persulcatus (assembly GCA_013358835.2). Classification (NCBI taxonomy): domain Eukaryota; kingdom Metazoa; phylum Arthropoda; class Arachnida; order Ixodida; family Ixodidae; genus Ixodes; species Ixodes persulcatus. Next base: position 407,746 of record JABSTQ010009755.1, on the reverse strand, counting down.
CCGCAGTTTTTAGCCTGTCTCCGAGATCCGTTCAACTTTCAACAATTGTTGAACCGACCCAGTGGTCTTCAGGACGAAATGTGGGTTTTTCACCTGATTGGGATTTGTGTGCCGAATTTTTTGTTTTTGTTCAAAGAAGAAAGTTTAATCGTGAACTGAACAATAAAATTAAAGGGCATCCGTAAATGCCGCACATATTTTAACACCCCTAGCTTCCGTCTACTAGAGGAGGGCATAAATACGATTGATTTATTGTCGTTTCTTGGACTGCGCGAATTAACCACCTCTCGCAGTGGCGAAAATGGGGGAAAGACGCACTGAGTACAATGCTTGCAAATTTTTGGGTTTTGATATTTGCCTCTCCAACCGAAGTGGTAGTAAAGCTCATGTTCGTCCTGTGTACAAATACGAGCCCACGACGATAATGTCAGATCACGATAGGGCCCCAGTGCGTCTTGCAGAACAGGTCGCGTCGGCTGCCACAGACAGCAACAAATAAGAAATCGGGTACCTGGTTTACTCACTATTCATTTTAAACAAAAGCCTTTAAATATTGAATTTTCGTCAGTATACTGGTTTTCGTCGATAATCCGAAAAGAACTGAAAAGTTAATGAGTCTACAAATATACTCGGAAATAAACCGAAAACTTCTGCTTGAAATAAAAACCGAAAAATGTACGCGAATTTCAAAATAATTAAAACCGAAAACGCCAAACCCTAACTCTATTGTCAATGACCTGTTTTGACGCTGTGCTGTTCTGACGCTGTGCCGTTTTAACGCCGTGCTGTTTTGGCACGTGCTCTTCTGTCGCTGTGCCGTTTTGACGCTGTGCTTTTTGTCGCGGGCTATTTTGACGCGTGCTGTTTGTCGTCATGCTGTTTTGACGCTGTGCTTTTTTGACGCGTGCTGTTTTGACCGTGCTGTTTTGTCGCGTGCTGTTTTGTCGTGTGCTGTTCTGTCATAGTGCCCAAGAAACGGTATTATATTAGGCCCCGCGTTTATTAAGTAGTCATTGACTGTGCACTTTAACAATGTCTGGGAGTATCCTCCAGGACACGAGACACCAAATCGCGGCGAACGCTACAAGTGTCCCAGCGAATGACAAAACTCAGGATACAATACGTAAAAAGAAAAAAAGAAAGCCGTTTACAATTGCCTGCAACGCCGAATTATAGCGCAGCGCTTGAGGAGGAAAATGGAAGGGTACTGAGGGGAACGTATACCCCTCCTCCCCCTTGCTCACCTTGTGATCCTGCCCGCTACTCCGCCACGGGGGCCACGTAACCTCGGGAGGGTGGGGGGGGTCACGTGACCTCACGGGGGTCACAAGACCTAAGGGGGTCACGTGACCTCGGGGGGTCACGTGACCCCCTTAGGTCACGTGACCCCCGAGGTCACGTGAGCTCAGGGGGTCACGTGACCTCATGGGGGTTACATGACCTCATGGGGGTCACGTGACCTTAGGGGGGTCACGTGACCTTAGGGGGGTCACGTGACCTCAGGGGGGGTCAGTGACCTCACGGTTACGCCGACGCCGACGGCGACGGTGACGCCGCCCAAGCCGGAAACGGGCGCCTAAGAGCTGCGCTCTAAACAAATAAATCATGAGCCATTCCACTTTGTGAAGGTGAATGACCAGTGAAGCTGTTTAGCACACGACACAGACCCGCCCCGAGGAGCCGAAGGAAACAAGACACGCGCGACGGGACCGCCACCCCGGGAGAGGGGAGGGAAAGGAAACTAGGCACGCAAGCGCTTGGAACGACGACAAAGAGAGGGCGGTGCGAGCATAGACACGGCCGACGCGTGTCGAACAGCGGCAAGTCTTTGAGAAACCTTTATTATATACCTGAGCACAGTGTTCTAGAGAATGTAGTGGCAAGGAGCGGCGCCCGCTTACAATGGGCCGCGTGAAGACGGTCAACGTAGATGCCGCGAGTGGCGCTGGAGTTCCGGGCCCTAGGAGAATTTGTTGCAGATGGAAGATGTGCGATGAGCGAAGAAGAAGACGAAGCTGAGGCGGTACGCTTCTCCCGAACGTAGAAACGTAGCACTTTTCTTTGTGGTGTAGTGGTGGGTAGTCTTCACCGCTCCATTGCCCTCTCGGTCATAAATGCAAGGAAAAAGGCGGAAACACACACTGCTTCGCGCCGGGATGCAAGTCGGGCTACCCGGTCAACAAGGGCAGCCGGAGCACTAGCGATCGTAACCCGTCGCTGTTCTGTACACCAAAGGAGGAGTCGCGCAGACTACAGTGGGGAAAAAATCTTAATCGAGAAGATAAATGTAGTCGTCTGTGTTTCGTCCTCTCTATGTTTTATACTTTCTGTGATCTAATAAACGCCTCGCCAAGACATCAGCTGTGTGCGAGCGACATTTTGAACCGCGCCTTATCCTTCGGGACTATGTGCACATTGTCAATGGCGAAGAGGTTAGGATTCTATGCCGCAATATATTATGACTATATTGTAGTCTTTTTCCGTATAGTATGTTGCTGGATATCCGTCATGTGCCGGCTGTGTATGTCGATGAAGTGTATTACCACTTTTGAGAAGTCAAAGCCTTGAGTTGAGAATGATTTTTTTTTTTCATATTAGGGTTTGTTGAAGTTTGTGTTCATATTTTATTTTAATGCTTCATGTACTCCCAATCGAGGCATTTTTTCTTCATAGACTGCCTTCCACAAAAGACAATTTGCTATATGTTCGCCAGTTGCAGTGGCACCTTGGCCGTTCCTAAACGCGCTCGGCCTTGCACCTTACACAACGCTGGTCCCCGCATCAGCAACACGATGACAAAAAACAATACACCAGTTTATTGTTCCTCTCACCATTAAAAAAGTGAGAGATTCATTTAGATTTATTTGTCTATTTTTTCTTGTTATATCAGTATTGCGTGGTTTCTTTCGCAGCTATTAAGCGTGCAGCCCAAGCGATAGCGTTGCTGAATGACCTGTCACTACTGGGAAGGGGGGGGGGGGAGTCAATATTAATAAAATGATCTCCATCAAAAGCACGCGAATAATGAAAGTAGAGGATAGCACACACTCTAGAGGCATTAGTGCAAAGGAAAACCTACAATGTTTTACATTAGCAATTGTTCTGCGTCGCGAAAAGCTCCAGTCGAACCACAGTAGTACACGCCGAGCAGCGCCAACGACGAGGCTGACGGGGGCACGTTCCTATAGGGCTCAGAACAGCAGCGCTACGGTGTCGTCTACGCGCAAAATCATCACGCGGCTGCCGCCGCTCTTGCCACTACAACTCTCTAGAAGACTCTAACCTGAGGGTCCACTGATTTTGCGAAATGGTGCCTATTAATAACTAATCTGGTGAAAATGCATAACAAAGTGATGAGATGTATAAGCTTTCGCATTGAACGAAGCGAGTTTGCGTCAAATTCGGGACCCGTAGTTTTTGTTGACGCACACGAAAAATCCCCGGAACCTTAATCACAACAAGCTTCGCTGTAAAAAAAAAAAAAGAGACAGAGAAAGTGATGTGCGCAGGGACAATGGGGATGACGAAGTGCCGGGGGGAGGGATGTCAGCGTTTGCAGATCATTTGAGATGTTTCCACACCTGACAACACCGCTGACGAATTTAGCCAGCTCTACATTTGACACCAAATAGTTTAACGACAAATTAATATGGAAGACAAACTGATTCGCCACCAAACCAGAATTGTTTGTATCGCCCAAGCATGCCCCCCACCCTCCCTCCGCTACGTAGCTGACGTCATGGCGCCGCATCACAAAAAAAGCCTGACGCTTTCGTCGCGTGATGCGCGCGCCGGAGAGAAATCTCCCCGGTATTGCTCTCTCGTGTGAATACTCCTTACTCGCTCGTTGTCCCTGAACACGTGGCATCTTGTTTTATTTTTTAGGTTTATTTGTATTATCCGCGTTGTCATTCGCTGGGGTTCTTCAATTGTTCGCCGTGATTGACTCTCTCCATGTTTTGCAAAAAGTGAACTCACGGGCCTTTTTTTTCTTCTTTAAATGTACATTTTAAACATTTCTGCGAGTTCCTTTTTCTGCAGAACAAGGAGGCAGCCAATCACGGGCGAATATCAAGAAGACAATATGGGATGCTCGAAGGGACAATGTGCGATTAAAACGTCATGCCCATCGTTTTTTTTTTTTTTTTTTTGTCTAATCTTATTGCGAGTTTTCTGATTCGCTCAGATTTTTCTATTGTTCTCCGTGTTTTCCGTGCTCCGCAAAAGTATAAACTTCACACGTTTTTATTTTATTTTTTTTAAGCCGAAGTCGAACTGCGCATACATCACATACAATTGGTACGGGGTTGGCTGCAGGCATACGATGACAGAAGTATGTCTGCGGACACTCCTCAAGCGCGTTCCAAGTCTGTTCGCTTCGGACATGCTTCGAAGATGTCCGCAGACAGTTTTTGCACGACCTATGTGACCGCCATACACGGAAGGCCTCAGACAGTGTGGCCGCGCTTTTAGAGAGTAGACCTAGAGTTGCTAGGCAGAAGCGGGAATCTCCGAATGCAAGTGCGAAGAACCTGTGGAGAGAGTGGGGAGAGATTTCGTTTGTCTTTGCGAGGGCAGTTTATTGTTCTGTTGGGGTAACGTAAGCCCCAGTGGGAACGGGAGTATACGCTTCACGTGCTCGTGGATTGCGGAAGACGAGTCGCGACGGGAATGGGGTCCAGAGCGCCCCTCCTTCCCTCCCCCCGGCGGCTGGAGAAGCCCGAGCGGATGTTTTGCTGGGGCAGGAAACGTGCGGCGGCGCGTCGTGACGTCGTCGCTCGTGTATGCTGGCAGAGTTGTCCGCCCGTGAAAATCGAATCCCCGTCTCGCGGCGCAGACCGATACGAGGACGGCCGCTGCTACGTCGCTGACGCGGCGGAGGACGAAGTCCTTGGCATCCTTCGTGAGCGGCGCCTGTATAGTCGCCGACGACTTCAGAAACGCAGGGCGTGACTTATGGTGTTCGGTAGGACCATCGCGAGGGCAGACGACGCAGGCGAAAAGCCTGTGTCGTCTGTTTGTCTTTCATGTCCCTCTTTCGTTTTTGCAATTCAGACATCAACACGCTCAACCATCCACATGGAAAGGAGTTCGCGCTTAAAACTATCTTATAAGCACGAAGAAGGGACTAGCAGTAAATCGTGCTGCCATTGATGTCAGCATCAGAAGATTCTGAAGTAGAGGTGTCAAAGTTACCATCACAAAACTGTCACACACTAACTAGGCCAAGAACTAGTTTGACGATTCTGACGGTCAAGGCCGCCCTTACACGCGCTTCCGACAACGTCACTCAATTGATGCTGCTTGAGGGCACTCGCTACAATGTATAGATGTTAGTGGCGTTGGACGTGTCATGAGGTCGCAATGTGACGGGTATCATGCAAATAAAGACGGCACCGTGCGGCGAAGAGATACCACATCTTTGAGGCGATACATGCACCACGAATACGCTTTCCGGAACGGTCTGCCAAAGGCAGCAATATGATACGCCCTAAAAAGTGTTCCTACGTACATTGCTCGCAGAGTGCTTGCAAAAGGAATACTAAAATCTGCGAACGACGAGTAAAAAAAAAAAATGACCGCATCTCCACGTGGTGAATGATGTTGATTGGGGCGAAGCTCTGGAGGTGCTGATGATACTGATTTTATTGTTCATAGGTAGTGCTGATGGTGCTGATTTTTTTTTTATTGCTCATAGGTAGTGCTGAGTTCCGAATTGCGTTTCGACTTCATTATTACTGCTTTATGGTCGGTGAAATGCAGAGCCATGCATGCAAAGTTTAACGGGATTATATACGCATTTGACCGCAGCGCCCTCTCCTGTATGGACATTGAGCTGCTACATGCAATGTTTCATCCATGACATCCCCAGCTCTTGAGTTACTACCACAACTCAGAGCCCCCTACTCGTCCCGCAGTCGTAACCGAGTGGTTAAGGCGATGGACTAGAAATCCATTGGGGTCTCCCCGCACAGGTTCGAATCCTGTCGACTGCGCAAACATGTTTTCTTTTTTTTTTTTTTGTGAGCACGGACGCCAGACGGACGGACGGACAAGGCTCAGACCCTAAGGAGCTTCGCCCCTAAAAAAGAAATGTCTTTAGCAAAAACGAAAGTCTTGTATACGACACTGATAATGACATGGCACAAAAAACGACACCCTGGGTGTTAGATCGAAGACATGAACATTTTGCTGAAAATCTCGAAGTTTTCATTAACTTAATTTCCTCCGCATATCATAGACACTTAAGCATTTTTTTTTATAACATGGTTCTCTAGTCAATGCAATGTTATCCCTTCCCCGTCAGTCGAGAACGGTAGAAAAATAACTCGGTTTTCCAAGAACATGTGAGGGAAAAAACACAAAAGAGCGCTACAAGTGGGTTGGCTGCTACTGTGGGAAGAAGCTATGAAGGAGGAAGGAGGCGGGAAACATGTTTAATTTTATTCTCTTCTCTGGCAAAATCCTAAACGTGGGAAAGGCGCACCCGCGAATTACCGGAGAGAAGCGGCGTCACTATATTCTACTAAGCGCCCTTAAAAAAATTAAAAAATGCGCGGGGTAGAGGAGGGTGAATCTTCTGTAGTGTTACAACATCCAATATTAATTAAATTCCCGGATACAGTTTGCAAAATACAGCTATGATGCCAGTTCCTTGTTAAGTTCTGCGAGTCGCGGTAACGAAACGTTTCACCGAGCGCGTTACAGAGGGACCGAAGGCGCGCATCACGCCCGCGTTATTTTTGCGGCCATCCAACGAAGCACCGCTGATACGATATAATGAGATAACTCTCTCGGTATGTCGGTGTTCCAAGAACGACGACTCTAACTGACGAGAAGGAGACAGCGCTAATGCAGACAGCGCGTCAGCCAGTCTTCGTGCTTGCTCGGATGTCGTCGGCGGTGCAGGCCGCGTACTCCCTTCTTCTCTGACAGCTCTTACGAAATTTCGCGCTAAACGATTGCGCGTAGCCGGCTGCCTCCATTAAAACAGTTTATTAAAAAATAAATAACGCTATAAAAATGGGAAATTATGAGTGTTTCCGTGTTGTAAAGGTTGGTGAAGTTTAAACTCTTAGTAATAAAACGTTTTTTTTTTTTTTGACAGTGTCGGACGTCACGGCTGCACACGTTTCTGGGAGTGTTGTGACAACTCCAAAAACTAAAGGAAATCAAAATTTGAAGCTCCAGTTTATGAGAGACGCGTACTCTGGAGCTCCAAATTGTTACGACAAATTACGCAGCTTAATACTGTAACTTTTTGTTTCACACGAGCAAAGGTGTCAATTTTGACAGCTGATACTTTCTACCGTCACGCTTGCCAACGCATATTTAAAATATCGCGTTATTTACGATTATGCACAAACGGAGCTGTAAACGCACTTTTAGAGGGGATTTGTCAAGACTTTACTCAACAACCTGTTACCTGCGTCACTAAACACACTATGTAATCAACTTGCTCGTCGATATAAAAAAGGAAAGTTTTGATAGCAGCATCATTCTTTTGTAACCATGTTTTTTTGTTTTTTTTTTGTCGCGTGTTAGCGACGCCGAAGGGAAGAACCTTTCTTAAATGTTATTTAGAGAAACACGCTAAACGTGACACGCTAAGCTTGCACGTTGATTATGTAGGCCGGTTATGATGTCTTCAGCCATATGCGATTATTTTAGCATGTACTTAAGTGCACAAGGATTTGGGGAGTATGCGTTTGTCCCTAGAAGCGGCTTACGCCCGAAGGCTACCGTACTTCACACAATTGACGGACTCTCCAAAGCGCTTCAAAAGCGAATGAAAACGTCACATTCAGTCCCCAAATATGCTGTGCACGCGTAAAGGGTAATATTCAGCTTGAATCGGTAGACCGCTCTGTATTAACAAGGCTCGTTTGCAATCGCCGCGAGCGGTCGTCTCTTTTAGCTTCATATGGCGGTGAGGATCCCTCGAAAAGATGATATCTAACATTTCCGTTAAACCAACTTTCGATTTGCGCCATCACCTTTTTGTTCCATTCAGTTTCATTTTGCAAGTTTGGTAGCAGAGGGTTTACTTGTGAGAATTAGAAGATCTCAACCTACTTTGAGGTGCTGGTTTTCGACCTGATCAGAAATAGGAAGCGAACAAAATAGAAAGAAAAAAAAAACAAAGAGACAGAGGGAGAGAGAAAACAAACACACGCATTTAAGAGACGCAAGAGACAATACCGAAAATGACAAAAAAGGGAATAACTTAGACGAGTTCCCCAACTCTTTATCTAAGCGGGTTTCCTGCAGGAACCGAAGAAGATCGTGCTGGTCATGGAATCTTCCACTGCCAAAGTTTAAGGGCATGACAATATAACAGGGTTCAATGCCCTAACTACGTATGCTTAGCGACTGTTCTAGTCCTTATTGTTTCTGGGAACACTTTTACTTTACGTAATATACGCTAACAGGAGAAAGGCCCGATTGCCTCGGTCCAGTCAACGCTACGTTCAATATGCCCGTTCAATAACGCGCCGCACAGGATACGCAGGGTAGGCGCGCCCTTCAAACATCTTGACAACCTCGGGCGCCTATCAGAAGCGACAGCAGCATGCCGCCGCCGTAGCAGCACGGGACGACACGGGTCCCCGTTTCCTCGCCAACGGCGGCATTAAATAAAAGCGAGAGCCCAGCGCCGTGCTTCATCTCACGAGACAGGACGCTATCGTGTTGCCGCAAGCAGTTCGCTGGACGTCGCAGCAGCGAGCGACCGTGCAGCTGGAGGCGTTCATCTCGCTGGCGGGCTGGAAATCGGGCCGGACAACTCCGCCGGGAAAAGGCCTTATATTACTTCCGTAGACGGCAGCAGTCAGCACAGAGGCGACGTGGGACCTCCGATATCTTCGCGCTCTGTTGCCATGCAGAAAACGAATCTTCCGAAGCATCGAGCGCCTCGTCCTGCTACGAGAGCGCGACACTCGGCGGACGTCACGAGGCAACGGCCTTGGACCTCGACGCCAGCGAAGAGCTCCGAGGCTCTCCGTCACTCCACTGATGATTTCCCGCCGTATTGTAATTGGAGTCGAGATAATTCGTGCGGTTTTTTCTGCCCTCGCCCGCCTTCCGACGTACCTGCTCGAGGCGCCGTCGTCAACAGCAGGCTCCTTGTTTGTCGTGTAATGTGACAGGCGTGTCAGTCGCTACAGGTGCCAGCAAAAAAAAAAAGAAACACAACTAAGGCAAATTTTTTCACGTTCGCGATGTCATTCCAGATGCGACCGGTTATCTGGGAGATGAACCAAAAGCCCGAGACAATAAATAAAACGCCAAAACGTGCTTGCAAACGCCAGACGCATGGGTCGCCGGCTGTCAGACTTGTGTCTTTTCTCCGCTGGTGCGTCTATCCAAATTTTTTCATCTGTAGTCACTGACACGATGAGGACCGCAGGGCGTCTCCTTCGGCTGCTTGGCCCTCAGCACAAGCTCTCCCTTCCGCAGTGCAATAGCCTGATATATACTCACAAAGTCTGGCAGTTTAGACTATGGAGCCATAGAGTGCAAGGTCGCAAATTTGGAGAGCAAGGATCAGGTGGCAGGCACAGAGCCATTCCTCGGGGAACCTGGATGTCAGCGCACAGCTTTTGCGGCGGCGAGGACCCGAAACACACTTGTTGGCTCGGGAGAAGTGTGTTTCGGCGTCTCGCAGCAGCGGGGCGCCAGTCACGTGGTTCTCCTCTCATCCGTTTTCTGCCGCTCCACCTTTTCCTATTCGGCGGTCGATTCTCGTGGCGATCTGCCAAGCTTTGCCAGTATATAGGAGGCTATGGCAGTGCCTTGGCTGCGCGTGCACACTCGAGGCTCAAGAGATGAATACATCTTGTAGAAGGCAGGAAGCTCACGCTGGAGTCAAAGACAACCGGAAGGACTCCCTGCCGCTTTCATTCTGTAGGTGACTAGAAGCGACGCGCGCGGCGAAAAGCGTCCCTGTTGTTGACTTTCCTGGCTTTTTACGATTGGCCCAACCACAAGCATGAGAGCATTGTCAGAGACTGTCAACTACGACGGTGTTAGTTTCAGCATTTGATGGTTCCTATAGCTTCCACTATGCTTTTTTAAACGCACCATGGAACTGGTAGTCGCAACTGATGATAAGTTGTCACTCGGGACATAACATAGATTTATTACAATAAACGCTAGAGGCTCAGGTGGCGCTAGTGTGCTGTTGCATTTTGAAGCAGACAGCAAGCAGTCAGAAATTGACTTCCGGTAATGCATTTCTATGGGAGAAAAGCGAATGCACTTTCTCTCTGCGCTCGATTATAAGAGCAAATATCACGAATAATTTGTACGTACTAGGCCCATTGGAACATTTCTCAGTCACGCAGACGAAATAATTGGTCAGTTACAGCATTTTTATTTGAAATTTGTGACATGAAAAACGGTATTAAAACCGCTTCGTACGTGTATTTATGCGCACTGTCGGACACTGTTAGCGCGAACACGGCGTCGACGCTTTCACGCATGGGGGATATACGTGCCAAACGAGCGAAGGACATGTGGAAAATTAAGAGACGGCAAGAACTACTCAGTAACACTGGATGAGTAACTCCTTGTGCACGCAGACGATCAAAATAAATTGAAAGCCACGTAATATAGTCAGATTTGCAATAAATAAGTACTGCTTTATTCTTTCTGCTCATGAATATGTGCGAAGATGCTTGTTGTGGGTTCAAATCATCACCCGCACGCTCCAAATCTTTGCAAATAGGGGGAGCCAGAGAGCAGGTGCCCGATAAAAACTGCCCTACATAGGAAATACTAAAGAGACACACCTTTCGTAGCTCACGTGCTTTATTTTTTGCGTTCGAATGTTTCTTTAACCGATCGCAAAGATGCACGACGGAGTCATTTTCATCCAATGACAGGACGGGCATATTAGCAATATATAAGCACCACCGAAATGCTAGCGAACCTTGAACACACTACATTCCTTTCGATCGTTAGTTTGCTTAGAATTGTCGCTCGTTTTCACATACCTTCCTTGAAACAGGTTTGGGCCTGAAATAGAGCGAAGTTTAACATTGTTCAGTGGTAAAGAAAACATGCTGTAACTAAAGTAATTTCACTTTCACAATACCAATAAGGGTACATACTATCCGGTACAACCGAAATGACAAAAGGTATTTATGTTATTTTCCGGCGAAGAGACAAAATTCACGCGCGTTTTATAGGAATACACTGGGAGGCTGGAAATGTAGACTGCATGCTGTCTGCTTCAATTTGCAACCGGAAGTCCCGTAGACACTAACGCCAGCTGAGCCTCTAGCGTTTATTGTAAAAACTCTATGGGACATAACTCGTGACCTCACGGCAAGGCAAAGTTTTTACGTAACTGCTGGGAACCATAACAGGGCGCCACCGAAACATCTCGGCTCTACTGAGCAGCCTCAGCCGTCTTTAATGTCCTTGCTTGTCATCAGTAAGGCTGTGAGTCGACATATATCTACGTAACCTCGAACATCGTCTGTGCATGTTGCCTCCAGTGAACTCCCCAGACATGTCTCGAAGCTATGTGGTGTTCAAGACCTTTCAATACAAAGGTGACTCGCTTTTAGACACTTCATACGTTTGTTTGTTGGTTTTGGGGTGCCGAGAGAGAGAAGAAAAGGGGGACACGTGTGCCTCTATCTCGGAGCATATTGTTACCTGACTCTTGAGGAACAGGATAGGTAGGAAAGAATTGAAGCAATTAACAAAATAACAACGCAGATAACCTGCTTGAAACTCTATCAAGCAGGTGGTGCTATGGCATTTAGAAAGAGCAGAAAGCCTGCGAAGCTCACCTTAAGAAGTCGTTTTCCTGAGAAAGAATATTCATATCTGATAAAAAAAAAAAAAACGTAATTCCTACGCTTGTTTGATAAAAAAAAAGTAAAAAGGCAAACAATTCAACACGTACAAAAACTATACCTAGGGTGTGTTCAGATAAGGACGGCAATAGGGTGTCATGCCTATTTTTGGCTTTCAATTAAATTTTTATATGAGGTGACAAAACATGTCCATACAACGGAATGGACATTGCTTTTGCACACAAAAACAAAAGCTTGTTTCAGTAAAATAAAAAAAAAAATCTCGCCTGAGAGGAGGTGGAACTAAGATTTTTCCAATAGACCCTTCCAGAAATTCAGTCTGGCCACCTCGATAGCTATCATCACCTAAGTGTGTATCATCTGTACATGCGAATGGCGGCCTTTCTATGGCTGGTGAAGGAAGAACTTGAAGACAGAAACCGATGCGGAGCCTGAGCATCTAGACTTATAAGCTTATGTGCATTACGCATTTGAGGCTGTCATGCAAGTCTTTGGAATGCTCGGCTTAAGTACGCCCCAGGACAGCTCATAACAATGAAATGTTAGTTTTATTGACAGGTTTACTCAACTATAAGCGCCTTGTGCAGAGCGGTAATTTCTTGACACCATCGAAACTGAAGCAGATAGAGAAATAACCGTTCAACGGAAAGCACCCTAACTTCCGTACGCCTACCGTTGATGAAAAGGCACCAGATTTTATCCGCCATTAGCATACAGCAATTTGAACTGCTATTTCAGACACTAGATGGCACTGAATTTGTGAAAGGGTCTATTGCGCGTAGACGCAATATCAAAGGCAACATGAATAAAAAAATAAAAATTTCCACAAGATAGATATTTTTGGTGTATAAAGCACGCCAGCATGGTATATTTGAATCTTTGTAGATACAGTTTGCTTAAGTTTATATTTCAATTAAAATAAAATTACAAACATGACCTTTTCATATTTTGGCATTTTTCTGTATTTTTTTAACACATCTTGGAATTATGTTACCAGGCTGAAACCTTTTGAACAGAGTATTTTATTCTTTGTTCACTTTTAACAAGAATGTTAGCACTCAACTATTCTAAATTTTTTTTTCTTTTCTTTTTTTTTTTTGTATTTCGCCCAGAAGTTTTCAAATATTCGAAAAGTCAAATTGTGCAATTTTTGTGCCGTAAGTAAACAAATAATCCTCGATTCTTTCCAAATTTCTCTCGATGAACCCTTAAAAACAGGGCAATTCTGAATACGCAAAGACATGTTCCATTATATTGTTTAAAAATACAACTAAAATAAATGTTTTGCTAGGTCTATGTTGCAGTCAATTACCGTCGGAGGCTTTCTGTCTCAACGACTGGTGGTACTCGAGTACCGCATCCAGTTGCCGTAGTTGGTCATATATCTCCCAGACACCATAAAACATTATACAAAAAAACTTAGTTTTTTTTTTAACTTAGTGATGTGGTTAATATTGCCTATGAAAACAAAACTTTTCGGTGCATTCGGTCCTCAGAGTGTTGTGCTTAATTGATAGCGCTGCACTGCGCTACTTTCCCAGGGTAGTATTTTAACGTGGATAGCCTGTTGACAAAATTACTCGATTAATTTATTTCGACATCACTATACTCCCGTTTGTAATTACGATGAATTCTAGTGGTCGTTACGAGCTATCTCAACCAATTTAGCGTATCGAGTGAGAACGCCTCACTACGCCCCTTTCGAAGATCACGTGACACACAAACTTGCATGACTCGTAGCGTCGTCTGTGGTCCCTCGTAAGGTAAAACGGAGCATATTAAGAAGAGACGTTTGGAATCTTATACCCCAACCGATGGCGAGCGTGGCGAGGGTGAAACAATAGCAGGTTGCGTCTAAAAAAAAGAATAAAAAGTGACGAAGAAGTGAAAAACTAGGCAGCGTCGTTGCACCTGCGTTGGGCCGTCGCGCAAGTGTATCTGCTGGTGTTGGTAACGCCACTGATCATCGGGTAATGTTTGTAAAAGGATAAAACAGCGCAAAAAGACACGGACAGGAAGAAGTACACAGACGGAACAGCGCTCCGTTTGTGTACTTCTTCCTGTCCGTGTCTTTTTGCACCGTTTTACCCTTTTGAAATGCGTCACCAACTCGCCCAACTCACCACCGCTACTACAGGGTAATTTTTGCATCACGCAGCGGAAGGCTCTGTGCAGGCTCGGAAAAGGGGCTCCACGGACGAGCTGTAGCTCCTACAGCACTGCACGAGCCTACTTTTTGAGGATGCCTACCTGATCAGGCCCGGCCCGGGTCCGGAACGCTGAGACGCCAAAAGATTGAGAAAAGTTTCGAGACATTGGGGAATTGTAGTAACCGTTTCCGCAGCCCGCTAAGCACCCGGATAGCGCTCCGTAATCCGCCACAAGACATTGAACTATGCAGATAAGTCTGGCGGCGCGCATGCGCAGCTGCGGCGTTTTCTTCAGGGATACCGTAGCGGAGGAGAAAACGGTCTACTACAATTCCCTATTATAGAGCATACGCAAGACACAGATTCTACGCTGTCCAGTATGAACTGAAGTCACGTATTCGTATGTATAGAAACAAGTGACTGTCCAGGCACTCTTGCTTTAGTCACGATCACTGCGTTAGAACTGCCTTCTCAACGTTTTAGAAAGTGCGCTGCACCATTGGCCGAGCCCGGCCCGGACCCGTGAACAATGCATGCTACCTGGCCCCGGGCTTTCGGGTTACGCCGATCCCATGCAGAGCTCTAGTACCTCCTTCCTCAATCGTATGCGCCGCATGAATTTAAAGTATGATATAAACTAGCATAGGTGACGGATATTTAAGAAAAATAAAATGTTTTAATCATTGCCCGAAACGTATGTTTGTCGGGATTGATCACATGTGTCAATATCTGAAAGTTCGCAGACAATCGCTCAAAATGCCATGTTTGAAAGCTTCTTTTTTTTTTTAATATAAGTAATATCATTAACAATATTATCTAGAACAAGTGACCTGTACCGAAACATGGTTTTTCAAAATTATTGAACTTCTAATTGAAAGTTTTAGGATAACTCACCCGAATTCGTACGTCTGCAAAGAAAAGTCGCCGGCATGCGCCAATCTAAAACGCGGTTTGGCCTTGGCGCATGCACACTGAAGATGACGTCATTTTTTGCTTGGGCAAAGCCTTTGGGTACTTCACTCTAAAATTTCCTAATGTTTTTACTTAAGTTATTTACTATCAAGCATGATCACAGCGGCGGTGCACGTAAATGTGAGTGACTAGGTTCTTATGATCGACGACTTTTTGAGTCCAGATATTTTCTTTTTTATGGGAACATTTCTTTTATTTGTTTATACAATAAATTGGGAGATGACGGGTAAAATATCGAGTGAGTTAAAAATGTTAAATCTAATGTCAAATCATTAAAAACTCGGTAACTTCATCCTTTTTGTTAATGAAATCACCCAAGACTGGGCGATTTCATCCTTCATGAAATATCTCCGGTATGCAGTGACGTTCCCAACACCAGAGCCATCCGTTGCGCGAAGGCGCAACGCTGGTTCAATGACGCTACCCAATTTGTCACTTCTTCGTCTCCTTTTCTTTTCTTTTTTTTATGCAATTTGTTACTGTTACGCCCTCGCCACGCTCACCATCGGTTGGGGCATAAGCTTCCTAACGTCTCCGGTTCATATGCTCCGTACCTCCTTACGACCGCAATCGACGATGCGTATCCTACAAGTTAATCCAATGCAGTGTAAGTGTGACATGAACTTTGAGAGGGGCGCAGTGACGCGTTGTCACATGCGATACGCTCAATTGGCTGAGATAGCCTGTAACGTCTGCTAGAATCTATCGTACTTAAAGGGGCCCTGCAATCATATTTAAGCGTCTACCTTTTTTGCGGTTTCCACGTCCCTTGGGGTTCGGGCAAGCCAGCGGGCATGGAGAGAGTAACTAAATATCAGTGCGTCATATTTTAACCGGACGACGCGGAAACCTCCTCCACCGACAGGGGCGACCCGCGGTACCGAAAGCGCGCGAAATGTGACGTCTTTGGTCCTGGGCTTACTACTGGTCAGAGCCGCTAAAAGCTTCTTTCTAGTCGAAATACAAAATATAAGTGGCGCGAACCGTTTCATTTATTTATAAAAGTAGTTTTTGTTCAGTATTTTAGATCAGAACAGAAACAAATGCAGTTTATAAAGTACGGAAACAAGAAATGACCCGTCGACATACTCGCCACCAAGCGGTGGAAAAGGCGGTGCCTACTAGAAAGGAGTAGTGGGATCAGGCGCCAACACAGAAAGGTCCCGGATGTACGCGGCAGCGCTGCGGTCGTAAGGACTGCAGAATCCGACCGGCTCTGAGCGGTCCCAAGGCCTTCGGCGAGCAGCTTTGACTGGCGGTTTGGCCGTTTCGCGGTATGGCAGGGCGAAGTGGCTCCCATTCTGAATTGATCTTTACCCCGTGTTTGCTGTCGTTTGTGGCCAATGAAGTTTCATGCCGAATTAGTGTTTAATCGCGCAGCAAATGCAATGAGAGCCGCTCTAGCTGCCCGCTACATACAGCCTATCCACAATACGCTTTAGTGGCGCCCTCTCGCGCCGTCGACACGGAGTGCGGCAGTCGTGAGCGCTCGATCAGCTCACTACCCCTCGTCTAGTTCACGGCCACTCAAGCAACCAAGGACGTCATGAAGGAGGTTATTTTTTGCTTGTTTTTGTAATTTTAATTTGCCTATAACTTCTATAATAAAGCAAAATTCAAGAAAAGAAACGTTTCATTAAGTTACTACGTTCAGTGCGCTCAGGTTTGGTGCAAATTAAAAATTAGTAAAAAGTCATTGCAGGGCCCCTTTAAAAATGGAGTATAGTGATGTCTAAATGAATGAATGGAATAATTTTGTAAACAGGCTATCTACATTAAACTACTATCCTGGGAATGTAGCGCAGCGCAGCGCAATCGACCAAGCACAACAGGACCCGATGCGTCGAAAAGTTCCGTTTTTATAGGCAATATTAGCCTCAATCACTAATAAAAAAAGAAACTCGCAGTGTTTTTTGTATAATGCTTCATGGTGTCTGGTAGAGAAGGTGACCAACTACGGCAACTGTGGATGCGGTGATTGACTATATCGGTGGTCGTTGAGATTGAAAGCCACCGGCGGTAAATGGCTGCAACACTGACCTGGCAAAACGTTTATTTTTCTAATTTAAAAGAATATGTTTTTGCGGATTCTTACTTACCCGTTTCTACGGATTCATTAAAGGAAATTCGTAAAGAAATATTCATGAATATTATTTTGTCATTGACGCACAAAGATTGTACAACTTGACTTTTTTCGATACCTCAAACAAGTTCGTGCGCAATGCAAATTTGATAAACAATAGTTGAGTGCTGAATTTATTGTTAGGAGTGAACAAAGCATGAAACACTATGTGCAAAATGTTTCAGCCTGGAAACCTAATTTTAACATGATTTGTTAAAAAAGTTCCGAAAAATGCCTAAATATGAAAGAGTTGCGCAAGGACCCAAGTTTGTCATTTTATTTTACTTTAAATATAAACTTAAATAAACGAAATTTAACTGCTTTAAAGGGGCGATGCGACGATTTTTGTATTTTGCGCAAATACCGCTTAGAACGGATGTCTGGCGTTAATGATCTGTGAAATACCCGTTCGTTTTTCACCACACGCAATCGAAGTCGCAGAAAAAAATAAAGAAAAACGAGCAGAGTTCACCCCCTCAACTCGCAGCCAGAACAAGCGGCCACGTGATCTGGAGCCGATTATATGCCGCCAATGTTGATCATAGCCACGCGCTGGGGTTGGCAAGGCACAGGACACGCGCTGAGTTCCAGACATTGTTATGGTTCGGCTGTTGTCGTCATTGCACCAATTGGACACGGGCCACTACCCGAATGCTTCTCGAGCTATCGATTATTACGAGCCCAAATCGAGTGTTCACGCCATGCTCGGGTCCAATCTATGAGCTGCATTCAAATATCGTCACTGGGCGGTACTGCTACCGCCCAGCTACGTCATCAAATTTTGCGAAAGAGAGATTAAATGAAAACACTCGGTTTTGTCCTCGACATTACAGCGAAACAAAGGATTTTCTTTGCCAGTGGCGTTGCGTGCGAGTATCCTTGAGTCCCACTAGTGCTAGTAAGCTCGTGTAAAGTGAAAAACATTCCAATTGAATATCGCTGCACCGCCCCTTTAAGGAGACAAGTCGGTGTGCTTTATACCTGATAGTATTTACGTTCTAGAAAAGTTTTCTTCTTTATTCCTGCGGCCCTCAAAGTTGCGTCTACGCGCAGTTGGGAAAATCGTAGTGCCACCTCTTCTCAAACGCCATTTGTTTTTTTACGAACCTTTTGCAGAAGTAAGGTTCATGCGGTGGCCTGGAAATGTTTTTTTAACCTCATATAAAAATTTAATTGAAAGCAAAATATAGGCATCACGTCGCTATAACTACCCTCACCAGGTAGGGGGATCGGTGGCCGAGTGGGCTGAAGCGCACACCCAGCTCGACGCGCGTGGAGCGAAAGCTCGCGCTGCAGAACCCAGGGATCGTGGGCTCAATCCCCACCCCTGCCCGTTTCGATCTGGATGAGCATCGTACCGGCGTGCGGTCGTGTATCACTACTGCGTGAGCACGTTAAAGACCCCAGGTTAGCAGTCGTACTGCACTGGCAAAATTGCTCATCTACAGTGTAAACCAGTGTCGCCCCTACTGGCAGACCAACCTTACGCTGTATAAATCACTAAAACGTCCAATTTGACTTTGACTTTGACCCTCACCAGAACACGTCCCCCCCCCTTCCCAAAGTAGTGGCCATCTATTAAACACAAAAAACAACAACAACAACAACAACAAAAACAATGAGGTTAACTAGTTTGCTCTACTAAATACCTCGCGCAGCTGAGACTCTGCCAGTTGTCACTCTGGCCCTAGGACGTCTCACAACTAGACCAAAGCTCAGTCGTAATAACCCGTCGTATACTACCGCCCCCATAAAGCGTAATAGAGGGAGAGCCGTAAGATTGCAAGCACTGCCGGTCCAGGCGACCCGATACAGAAGCTACACGTCACTGGGCTGTGTACATCCAGGACAAAGAGTCAACAACTCCACATTGAATGTCACCTCCTCTTCCCGTTTGAGGGGCGGAACCTGAATCTTCGTTTTCTACGAGAGGCACAGGAAAGCGTCATTCAGCAAAGATAGAGTCGCCGAGAGCTTAAAAACCGTGGGGCGTGGCGAGTCCCGGAGCATCTCCGCAGCCAATGAGATCGCCGCATTAGCCGATAAGAATGCCGTAGAACGAATCACGAAGCAAGACGCGTTTGTACGTTTCTTCAGCTGACTGTGGCTCTTAACAACCTGACAACGGCATAGCGTAGAAACAGAGCACACTTGAAGGGTGGAGGAGTCAATTCCTTGCCTGAGTACAGCGTAGCCCATAAAAAAATTTAGTGTTTTTTTTTTTAGAACAAATTACGCATCGCTGAGTGCTAAATTTATCCGCCCAAATGTTGAGCTACCGGTCCGAACCAGATGGCAAAGTTTCAAAACTAACCGTTATTTCATTCCAATGTTATCACTTATCAGTGATCTTCTGAACTTTTCGAAGGGAAAATTTTGTTGGTTTTTGGTAACTGGCGCCATTGAGCTCCATGCATTCGAGCGCACGTTCGGCCGCCATTTTACCATTAAATATTTCAGAATATCCCTCATAACTTTGAATTAACATAACGTTTTTTTTTTAATTATTATTATTTTTTTGAAACGTTGGCATTTGATTTGGACAGCTAGAGCTCAAGATATGGGCAGAGAATGAGCATTCGGCGTACTGTAGCTTATTTGTGCTGTGAAAAAAAAAAAAACTCCGTACATTTGTTTGGTGGAACACCTGGGGCACCGATCTTTGACCAGTTAATTTGTAATTCGCCCACCTCAACCAGGGCCAACTGTTAGGCGACCCCACCTAACTGGGGCCTCCAGATCAAAGTCCTTAATAGGGTAGCACGTAAGAGAAAACAACGTGGGTGGTGGTTGAGCAAACCGTTCCCACGGAAACTATTTTCAGCTCACAATTGTTTGTTTGTTTTTATCTTTTTTATAAGAGATGGCGTGCGGTTTCGGTCTTCAAAATTATCTTTTATTTCTTTTAGCATTTGTCAAGTTTTAAGGTTCGCTAACATTAATTACAAGCCGTTCCCAGGCGAAAACGTGGACCTCCCGAAGTGTTCGTCGCTAATTAAGACCTTACGAAGACAGCCAGGCTGGGCAGAAAACGTAACTCCCGGCCGCCAAACGTGCCGCGTATGCGAGCACGCGTTACATTTGTTGGCACGTTCGGGAGTGTGGACGGGCCTTCCCTCAATAAAACAACCCACGGTTCTTGGGAACCTTAAGAGAACTCCCCCCAGCTGTCCGAGGAGGAAGACCTGTGCCGGCGTATGTATGAAAGCCAACGCGGAAACCCTGGGCTTATCGCCGCCTTATCGCAGTGGCCCCGCATACGATGCGTTCAGCGGGCCTGTTTATCGATCCCTTATCGCCGCTGGCCTCGGGTCAAGCATCGCCCCGTTATCTCGCCGTGAGCCGATTCGTTCCGCCCGGCCGTGTCGCGAGGCCCGCCGATTCCCGCTGCCCGACGCTGGAGGCACGCACCTTGACGTGGCCGACCGGTGGCTCGGGCCAACACCACCAACACCATACACGCTAGGACAGGGGTCTCGAACTCATATTAATGCGGGGGACAGACAGCCCACACACAAAATGTCGAGTGCCAATATTGGGATTTCGCAACGTTTTCTCTATATTAATAATGCTATGCACATACAAATCCGCACTTATAAAGTATGAAAGTATTAAGAAAAACGTCGTCTATTTCAGTTCTTTCAAACAGTTCCCTGTAAATACGTTACTATTTTTTTTTTCTTGCTGGGAATATTTTTTTCTGTTTTTGAAATTTGGGTACATTCCGATTCGCTGAAGTTTTAGTTTTTAGAGTAAGAGATGACCAAAGTCTTGGGAGAAAACGTGCAGCAAGTTGCAATGCACAAATGGTTCCTTATCAAGATTCATAATATTGCCCCACTATTAGGTGTCGTCACCAAGCGTACAATTGAACTCCCAATCAAGTACCAGAACTATTTGATTCGAAGTTTTCGTTTCGCCTTAGAAATATATTACGTCTACGTTTCTTATTTTTGCTTTACTGCGTATATTGAGGATGCCATCTGCACAGGCTGGGGTCATTCATTATGACTGTCATTTTATTTTATTCCAAGTGAGAGTTATTTTTTTTTCCATTGACATTTGGAATACTTATATTTATCCTAATGTCGCTAGGCGATCACACTGGGCTGTGTACAACTCATTTCGACACCACAGCCTTTCAGCACTGCAGGCTGGCTTAATTTTCTACTGGAAGATGAAACAGAGTGTTGAGAATGCAACATAGCATGTTGAATCTTCGAGTCAGTCCTTGCTTTTGACTGCTGCGGAACACAAGCACGGATGAAACAGGGTCGACAAAGACTACAAAGTGAAAATGGGAAAACTGATACGAAGTGACAAGGGCAGAGAAGGTGGCATTCGGAAGACTATGATGTCTATCCTTGTCCAGGAAGAGCTACAGTTCTGAAATTTCTGAATAATTAAATAGGATCTTAAGTAAATAATTCCCGATTGCTTAGCCACTGACAGTTCTAGAAACACGGGTAATAGCGAGTCCTGAGGGTCCCTCTCTGCATCCATGGAACTTGCGGCAACGGCCGATAACCAAAGAACACAAGACGAGGCAAAAATCGTGAACAAATAAGCCGCTCCCTGCATTTCTTAAGCTGTCGGTTACTATAAAGGAACTTGAAAAAAAAAAAAAAAAACATTCCGGGAACCTCAGAGAACATAAGTTTCAAAGAAAAATAATAATTGTATCGTGCGTATGTTTAGACAGCCGGAAGTTAATCACCCCCAATGGTCGTCCGTTGTCTCAGCTGTATAGATGAGAAATTTAGCCAGTGCAGCACCACTGCCAGCCTGGGGGTCTTTAACGTGCACCACGCAGTAGCGATGCACGACCGCAAGCCAGTATGACGCTCGCCCAGGTCGAAACGGGCACCTAGGTGGTGGGATTGAACCCAGGATCCCCGGTTTCTGCAGCGCTAGTTTTCGCTCTATGCGCACCGAGCTGAGGTGCGTTATCACCATAGCCTCCTATATACCGACAAAACCTGGTAGATCGCTACGTGAAGCGGCCGCCGAAATGGAAAAAATGGAGCGGCAGACAACGGATGAGAGGAGAGCCACGGGACTGGCGCCCCGCTGCGGCGAGACGCCGAAACACACTTCTCCCGAGCGAACAAGTGTGTTTCGGGTCCTCGCCGCTGCAAAAACTGTGCGATGACGTCCAGGTTCCCCGAGAAGTGGCTCTTTGATGCTCTGAGCTACCAGATCCTCGCGCTCCAAATCTGCGGCCGGGCACTCTCTGACTCCGTCGTCGAACTGCCAGGCTTATTGAATATAAAGGAGGCTATGGTTATCACACTCGGCCACCCGGATCCCCCAGTTTCAACGAGCTTTTCTTAAAAGATTGTACTAATTTAGAACTAAGTTTAGCCTGCAAAAGAAAACGTTTCTTTTTTTAATTAAAGGTTTTTGTTATAGTTACTGGCTGCCCAAAAAGTTCAGCAGGCGTGGCCTCTGATGTTCGCGCTTTTTGCCTCGAGATTCGCTTTCCTCGTTCTTATTGACTAAAGCTGCAAGACTGCGGAGCGGTAATAAGATTCTATGGACTCTTCAGGCACAGAGTTTCTTAAACAGCCAGTTACTATAATATACTGTGAAACAAGCTACATGCAGTGCTGCTGTTAGTCTCAAATGTGGCGCATGCTCGTGCGCCTTAGAGTTGCGGAGCAACGCTAAAAGGCCCATCAACTCCCGACGGCACGTGACGTCGGGTGTTTAGCTCTGCCGTACGACCCCTTCGGCTGGGTGGCGGTGAAATGACCTGTGTAGGCCCCTGACTTCTCTGCCTGAGTGTTTATAATGGATTGTAATTTTGTGCTTCACAGCGTCCAATTGCTGCGGAATCATCGCTATGAAGAAAGAAGAGAGAGTTCTATCATTTTCATTCCGTGAGCAACAAAACTAGCCGCGGAATTTTATAGCGGTTAGAGCATACAAATTATTAAAAATAGTTGGGTGCATAACATTGATTCTGCGAAAATAGTTGGTTGTAATGGTTCTGCGAAAGAAATGACGCTTCCGCCGAATCGGTATAAAATCATGCAGTCGCGAGGCAGATGTTTTACGAGGCCTTACATAACCCAGCAGTGCACGTGTACTTTCTTTTTTTCCGCCCGATTAGCAGATATGTGCAGTTGTGCTCTCACAGCACGTGTTTACCCTCCGTGGGCTGGGGTTAAAAAAAAAGAAATCTGTCGTGCCGTCTGGTGGGCAAAATAGGAACTATTCGTATGTTCCTGGCGCTCCGTTTGCCGCGGGCAAGCCATCGTTTCCCAAGCCTGGTCCGCAGCATTGCTGACACAAAAAAAAAAAAAAAAAAAAACACTTTTTCTTTCCATGTACGATTGCATTAATTGCTGAGTGAATAAAGCTGAGAAGCTCTGTGCGAAGTTCTAACGATTTCCGTGGAAGCCGCAGGAAGTGGAGCCGGCGGAGCGTCGGTGGAAATGAATCGCAGTAGTTCCAAGGTGCCACCCGCCACATAAACTCCTTTCGCGTCATCTTTGTTTGTTTTTTTTGCAATTTTCCCTAATTTTTGCGATGCAGATCTATCTGTAACTTTCAGCGGCCACCGTTTAGGTGCAAAGTCATCGTGGCAGTCCGTGAACAAAGAAGCTGGAAGTCCTGAAACGCCTACTTTGCGGAGAACAATATGCGCCTCACCACCTTGCCCAGGTCACCACAATCTTTATAAACATGGAAAAAGAAGGGCGACCCGACAGCGTTGACGAAACATAAAAAAAAAGAAAAGGAAAACGACGGTCAACGAGACTGCGGAATTTTACACGAAAAATATTAGTCCCTGAAATTTCTCTTGATACTCCCGAAATGTGTGAAGTATGTATACATTCTTTCTTTGCCGGCTAAGACATCTGCACCATTTTTTATATAGATATATATAAATTCTAAACGCACTTGTCTGCATTGTTCACGTTTGTTCATGCTTCTTAATTTGTTACACAAACCCAGGCTCGAGACACAGGTGTGGACAAAATCGCCAGCGCGATCCCGCGTTGTGCCAGTTATGCACGTGTGCGTTGTGAGTGTGACTCACGTCTAGGTTAGGAAGTTTCCGTAGATCTCCTAAAGGGGCACTGCAGAGGGACGAAGAAAACCAAATGCTGCTCGAAGGGCGTGCATATCAGTGTCCCACACGAGCGTTCAGTGACGACATTGCAAGGTCTAGAGCGTCGGATAATGACAACGTAGAATTCTAGAGGAAGGACTGGCTGAATAGGTTTACGTGACACCTTCTGATCATTTCAAGCGCGTGATTTTTAGCTTGAAACACCCGTAAATTCGGCGCGGCGTTCACATCTCCATAACAGGATGTTAATTCCAACCATTAGAAAGATCCTGCTTGGTTGTTGCACGCTCTTGTCGTTTTGGCTCTCTATTGGTTGAGACCAAGGACGTCACCAACAACAGAAAATGTGCTCAAACATCTGAGCTTATTTCACCTACTATGTTCAAAATATTATGGTTTATTCTTTATTTTATTTTGAATGTGTTGCTAGAGTCCCACTCACTAGTTCGAGCGAACGCGATGCAAAATAAAGGAATGGCCAGAAACGCTCTGCATTAAGCCGTTTCTCATCGTTCATTTGAACGAGATTCGCAACATTGCAGGCACAGCAACTTTGATGTGAAAGGCGCAGCGAAGGCGGAAAATCACTCTAGACCGAAGGGTAAAACGTCACGCTTAAAAAATAAAAAACAATGCAAACGGTCGTGGTAGAAGAATCATCTGCACGAAACGTTTCGCCACGACTTCGCCTACGCGCTGGATGCCCCGGCGCGAATCATCACCTCTTCCACAGAAAACAGGTGACTGCCAGCATAACCCTGCTTTCCTAGTCTCAAACGCTTTGTTTGAAAATATATTACTGTGCCATTCATTCTATTGAGTCACAAAAACGCGCCTCACGGCCACTCCCGCATTCCCGTAAGCCGCCACTTCCGCATGGGAACATATCATTAGTTTTTAAACTGACAACAGATGGCACTGATGGCGCGAGGGACGGTGGCTCCATATCGGACGCAGTAAGCGTTAACCGGAGGGTACACTGCGCGGCGCTATTAGCAAGAACACGGCAGACCTTTCTTGCACTTCCAAAGTGTACCGAGGGGAGCCAGGCTTGGGTTTTGCTCTAAATGAGTACTTCACACCGCACTAGTAGATTTAATGACAGCCTTTCGATTCCAAGCGAAAACAAAATGTGGCCATCACTTGTGTGAGCTCACAGTGTCGCCCTATGTACGGGCAGCTTCCGTCAGCTATTCATAAAGATATGCAGAAAGCTCAAGAAATATGCTTGACAGATTAGTGTGAACCCCTGCTCCAGCTTAAATAATTCCGTGTCCTGATTCTACGCATGTTTAGTCCTAAATGCTAGGAATGCTTTCTTTTTTTTTTTTTCTATTTCTCGCGACACTTGATTGTTGCGGCATTTGACCGTGAAGAAGGGAACGATGCTTTTTTTTATGCCGACTTTTTGCGCAGAGAAGGCCACGTGCGCGGAGTCAAATCTGTAAACTAGCTGACTTAGGGGGCTAACGTTTGTACTGGAAGCAGCGTTCAAAGTCAGGAACTGGTACCATGAGAAAATCGGCACGTAGTGTCTAAGAAAATCATGAATGTTTTTGTATACTTTTACCCTGACACTCGATGCTGCTGCAGCAAATGTTAATACTTCATTCGCAAGATACCGAACTAAAATTTTGTTCTCATTACTTTCGTGTCTCCTGAAGAGAAATTACCGAAACTCGAGACGAATGAGCAGTGCTCCCGTGCTGCTCAAGTCAATCCTTTAGTCTGTGACGTAGATTGCCTTTGAAGTTTCCAAGTCATAAAAACGATCGAGAATATGCGTTGATAGACGAGCATGCCAAGGAGATCGACAACCTCACGTGTGAAGGTACGGGTCAATACACCAGTTTGTGAATATCTCATAATCACTCAGCGACCTCCTGTACGACATTCCGGCGCTATCTCTGTGTCCTTCTACCGGCTTCTCTTCGTAGATTGTAGCATGATGTTCTTCGCTTCCCCTAACGACAGCGCACACCAAAAATAATTTGCTTTAACATTTTTTTTTGCTTGAGGGAGAACTTGGGGGGGTGGGGGGGGGGGGGTACTTACGGCAGTGTCATTCAAAGCTTTTCGCTTGCACTTTTTTCACGTGTTTAGTCGAATTCGAGTATCAAGAGATGAACAATGGATAGCGCGATATTTGTCACACTTCGGTGTCGAAGTTTGTCTGTGCATCCATTCTAAAGAATTGTAAGAAGTGATAGAATGCAGACGAGCAGGTAATGAATCGACATCTTGCAGACCCTGAGATGGGGGGAAAAAAACAAAAAAAAAACGAACGAAGACAACAAAATCTTTAACGCAGCTGCGTTTGATATTTTGTTGTCTTCGTACGGTCTTTTTTATTATTAATATTATTCCTTATCTTAGGGTTTACAAGATGCTTATTCTAAAGGTTGTCGAAATTTGGGCGTAGTTTTCGAGCCCTTTCTACAGAAGTACGCCAAACCAAGAACTGAAACAAACTCTTCGAATGTTACAGGCCCCAGCTCAGATTGTGAAATTACACCACCAATTTCAATTAAAATTATACAAAAGACACAGTAATATTTTTTTATAACATCACGTTGCCATCGAAGTTGATTGAACGGTGTTAATGACTGACAGAAAGGTTAGCTTGGACGATCGTTCTAGTCGGCTAATCTGCACTGGGGTCATGGGAAAGATGGAATAAGAAAGATATAGTGATAAGAGAGTACAATAAAACGTTTGTGATAATGATGAAGCTAAAGCTGACTTCTCTCTCACACACGCAAACTGGCTCAACACATGTACACACACACACACACACACACAATATATATATATACAAGAACCTTTATGTTTCGAATACGTTGTGTCACACAAGGTCTATTAAATACCCCTTTAGGTAACAGTCAGGATTTTTTTATTAATAATAATAATACATGTTTTAGAAACCTTAGAGGATGGGTCACTTATCGCGCCTAGTCCTGAATACCTTGAGAATGAATTATACAAAATATATCTTCAAATGAATTTCTACAGAAAAGTCATGTTTCGTTAATATGGTCCTAGTTAATATGAACACCACGCTATGCAAAATGCATTTTCGGGAACGAACTGGACAATTAGACCCATTTTTTGTTTTCCTATTATGGACGACTCACATCATGGACAATTGTTTGGGAGAACGGAGGTACACGTGACTGTCCCCACCTCCTATAGGGATACAGTGCAAACTACTCGAACTGGTTTACTATACTTTGTCTCACCTTAGCATACGCTGTTGTTAGACGCGTATGCTAAAAACGCGTGTTATTTGCTTTGGATGAACCATAGGAGTCTGCACGAGCGCTCGTGCAGCGAGTGCTCCAGTGAAGGCAGTCAAGGTGCCGTTCGCGCTTGCACAGCCTTCGCAGTTAGTCCATGCTAAGGTGAAACAAAGTATAATAGACCTTTTGCCAAATTACCCAAGCATCTAAAAGAATGCCGGGAACGTATGTACATGGGCTGCGCGTGCTGACGTCTTCACCTCTTACTGTTCGAAAGCAAAAATCTAAGGCAAATGACACTTCGCACGCGCGTTCCCCGAACGCTTTATGTTGGTTATTTACTGCGAATCTTTTTTATCCCGAGAGCGAGCACGTGCAGCGCGTGCACATTTCCCAACATTATCTTTAATGCTTCGGTAATGTGGCGAAAGATCCATTGATTATATATGTTTTGACCATGCGTCTCTGGACTGCCGCTTTACAACCCTCGTTACGACTGTCACCCTTTTTTCCCCCTTCATTCTTTCCTCGTTCAAGTGCGCTACATTTTTTGTGTGTACGTGTTTTCATTCGTAACAGAAAACCAACTGGAAATATTCCTGCAGCTTGCTCACTTGCTCGCTTGTTTAATAAGCACCCACTCGTAGCGTAGATAGTACGTGACTACCTGCTCAGAGCATACGGAGAAACGTATAGTGACGTGGACGCTCTCGACGGACTGACTGCACCATGCACTCTACGACAGTTGTCGAGAAAGCAATATGGATATTGATATAGCAGCAATATCAACCGTACACTGGGCTAGCTCGAACGCGGTAGCTCGAATGAAAGGTGTCCACCAACGAATCCTCAGGTGATTGATTTGAATCCCGGATGATGTGTTTGCAATAAAGGAGACGGACGTATTGCGCAGAAAAAAGGACCGAGTACCTGAGATGTCGGTTGCGCGCTAAAGAGCCTCTAAATATCTAAATTAGTAAGGTATTTCGCAGTCCTTCGTGTATATACCAGATGCCCTTAGTCGGTTTGACACGTCGATCCCCCTCAAAGAAAGGAAGAAAAATCGATTTTGCTACCACAGAATGAATCGGTCGCATCTTACCGACTGGCCACAATATAGGTTTCAATGTTATTTTCTCACCACTTAACCCCACGGCTATCATTTGAAAAACAGATTACCCACTTGGTTACAAATTTAAGTTATATATTGTCCTGTTAGCTGTTATCTATTGTCCTGTCCTTTCTACGTGTATTTCTGTAAGTTTAAGCTGACGCGTCACTAACATTACCTATGTTTTTTTATATTTTCAACTGTTTTAAAAATGTAGTAGTCGCGATTTCGGTTTTTGTTCTTATTGTGGTTGTTGTTTTGAATTACGGTACAGGCTTTATTTTATCTCCTGATGTCACCAACTCGAAGCACTACTGCGTAATGAATAAGTCCTCATTTCTTCGCATTTATTGTTTGCTTTGGGTTCCCACACAACCAGGACTGTACAAACAAAGCAAAATACACGTGTAATCCTAAGCGCCATCTGTGTGTTTACGGAAAGCACGGGGCCTCCGTAACACGACGGTTCAGTTGACATTGCTGTACAGGTTAAGAGAACAGCTGTGAAACCCGGGGAATCCTCTGCACTTCGTACATGTGCGGATATGCGGAGCTCACTATCCGTTGCTAAATTCCTGAGATAGTGTCACTGTTAGTAGTTGTTTCTAGTTTGGAATCTCCGCCGAGTTTAATGATAGTACCGCTCGTTTGCTAGAAAAAAAGTTCAGTGCTTCTTCCATCGCAAAACAACATAAATGTCGATTCGCCCAACGCTCAGACTTCGTCCATGTGAAGCTCTATGGCCGTGGGGACCAAGTGACAAACTTTTAGCACTTACCGTTATTTATTTAATAGCTAGAGAATTTTTTAAACTTTAATTGAGAAAATAAATGGCTTCGAACAAGGTCCTATAATACATGAAGATGAAGAGCGCCTCCTTCTGGAAACGGGATTTATTTCCTCGGGGAAAATTTCAAAAATTGCTTTTAACTTTTGAATTAGATAATGATACGTTCTCAGACATTGATATCTGGTTTTAACCGCAAGCGCTATACGTTCTCAGACATTCATATCTGGTTCTAACCGCAAGCGCTGTATTTGGGTGGAGAGTGAGCTATGACAGAAGCTTGGTTTATTTTGGGGGTAAGAAAAACGTGGCTCTCTTTTCTCAAAAAGAAAGGGTACAACTTCCTCTTATGACAGGTGTCACTGACCGTCGAACGGGCGTCACGGCGACCAGAAACCAACTCGTTCTAAAGGAAAAACTTGTCAATTCTCTTTTTAAGTTTAACTTATAAAGTACGAACACATATTTTTCGCGATCGTTCAGGTCAAAACCACTTGGGTCGGGAACCCATCCGCTGGTGGGTGCCCGATCTCATCCGCGGATGGATGAGTGAGAGCTTCCAGCCGTCACTCATCCGTCTATGGAAACCACTACCATCGACTATTCTGGTGTTATCAACGCCATTTAAGATCAGAAACTTTTCCCAAGTTCTGGCGATGACCTCATGAACTCAAACATATAAAAAAATATAAAGCATGCGTCGCCAGTCTTTTAACCGATATTTTTACTTGAATTCCTTTCGTCTGGTAACGTCCCTCATGACTGGAAAATGAGCCGTGACATCCCCAAACATAAGTCCGGAAATCGAAATTCACCTTTAAATTACCGTCCTATATCACTGACCAGCATTCCTTCAAAAGTCTTACAACGTATCGTATTTTCTTATGTTATTAGATATATCGAATCTTATAATCTTCTCACCGCAAACCAACACGGATTCAAAAAAAAATTTCATGCGAAACCCAACTCCTCGAGTTGGTACATAACATTTATTTTAATTTGGAACATAAACAACAAACCGAGGCAATCTTCCTTGATTTTACGAAGGCTTTCGACAAAGTACCTCATAACCATCTTATAATGAAACTTCACCAGTTAAAAATTGACTGTACTTTATAATTGCTTCGATTTCTGAATTTTTTTCTGATCGCTGTTAATATACCATTGTTAATAACTCAGTGTCATCTAAATCAAGCGTAACGTCCGGCGTTCCCGGGGAAGCGTGCTCAGGACACTTCTTTTTTACATTAATGATCTTCCTCTTCGTGTTTCTTCCACAATCCGCATTTTCGCAGATGGCTGCGCAATCTACTATCTCGTGCGCCGACGACCACTCATCCCTTCAAACTGACTTGTCATCCGTTGCACATTGGTGTAATAATTGGCAGATGTCACTGAACCTAAATAAATGCAATGTCCTCACCTTCTCACGCCTTTCGTCACCGTCTTCTTATAACTACAGCATTAACGATATTACACTCGGTTCATCCTCATCTTATAAATATCTTGGTCTTCATTTAACCAGCGATTTAACATGGATCACCCACGTCAATCACATTGTTGCTAAGGCAAACAGCACACTTGGTTTTTTGCGACGAAACTGAAGCCTCCCCCCCCCCCCAAAAAAAAAAAAAAAAAAAAAAAAAACGACAACAACAAAAAAAAAATCAAACAAACAAACAAACAAACAAACAAAAAAAAATGTAAAGCGAATTGCATATCTATCCTTAGTACGCCCAAAACTAGAATATACATGATGAGTGAAAACCTGAGACTCTGGTTTGAAAAACGGAAACTCGTGAAGTAGGAAGAAAAAGGGACAGACAACGTCTCAAACTCAGCTAAAATAAAAACTTTATTGCCTCTACGCCTTATATACACCTCCCCCGGACGTCGAACGTCGCCACCACCACAACGGTTGATCACTGAACTACAAAAATATACACCAGAATCACAATACACCGAACCGCAAACAATACATGCAAAAAAGAGAGAAGAGAGCTGTTGCATAGATTCGGTCTCCGTGGCAAAATAATCTTAGAGAAGACCTAGAAAGTGTCTAAAAAAGAGCGTTACGCTTTATTTATTCTGAATATATTGTGTAAACAAACGAATTCCGAATTGTGTAAACAAACGAACCTCCCTGAGTCCCTTTCAGGCGAAAATATTTCGTTTGACACTGACCTACAAGATTTACCGCTATAACCCGACAATTAGAAATGTACTATTTCGTCTTCCCACTTTATATTTTTTCGAAATTAGATAACAGCTATAAAACACAACTCATATTTGCATCCACCACTTACGTTAACTCTTCCATACCTTTCACAATAATTGAATGGAACGCTTTACCCGACAACATAGTTACAGCTAAAAATATAGATGTATAAAACAAATTCTCGGCGAATCTTGGGAATCCACAACAAACTAGTATTTGTTTATGTGTGTTTAAACTTTTTGTCCTTCTTTCATGTTTTGTTGATGCTTTTTTGTTTTGTTGTACACGAGTATTTACGATTTTGTATTGTCCTACAAATATGAGCTGCCATCCTTTGTATAATGCCCTGCTCCAGGGCCTTCAAGGTACTAATAAAAAAATAAAACAATCTAATCTAGCCATCCAGCCACCTTCCACAAACCCTCAAAGCCCACGCAACCCTATATATACCCTCTAACTTCAAAACAGCTCAGCGATCCTCTCCTCACAAGACAAATGCATGTATCGACGCACTCAGTCAAAGCTGTTCCGAGCGTAAAGGAGAATCTTCAAATTTTCGTGGTAGTGTGACTTGTCCAAGTTTTACAGTAACGATAACCAACACGCGTGATTTAGCAAATTTATTCCAGTGCGTTCTGCCGCACAGGCTGCGATTTCCTCGACTATGCAGGGCTTTCGCGTTACTCCCCGCTTTTAATCTACCGAAATGAAGCCGCGGGAGTAGGGCGAGTTTTCTTTAAGTTACCATAAGTAGACGGGTTTATCACCCCCTACAATGTCATTTTGCTGGGCGAGATGGACATGGCTGCTGCCGCATAAGCTTCTTGTGACCACGGGTTCCCTATCCACAGCCAGAGACGACCCAGGAAAGTCGCGGCGTTTCGGTAACGACTGAAAAACCGAAGTTGAGGGGGCGTTAACGGTAAAGTCGCTCATGCTCTGGAAATCGGATTGCAAGGTCGAGAAAAAAAAAAGTTAATTTCTGAAAAATAAAACACGTGCACGAAAGTCATTCCGTCCAGTCTTGGCAATCAGTTGCAGACTACCACCGAAATCCCCAATTTGACTCGCAGACGAGTGAGGAGAGCTGACAGTTCGTTTCCATGACGACGCACTTTAGTTAGGCTCTTTATTTTATTTTATTTCGCTCCCATCTGCGTGCCTGCGAGAGTGTGCGTGTGCGTGTCTGTTTGTTTGTGTGTGCAAGCGTGTGCATCTCCGTGTGTGCTTGCGTGTTCGTTTTGTTTGTGTATATGTGTGTGTGTGTACATTGGTCCGTGCGTGTCTTCGGGTGTGTCACCTAAATGTTTTAATTAGAGCTGTGGAATTGATACATAAAACTACCGACTAATGTAATGAATAAATGAATCAATCGCCGCAGCATTAAGCGTTTCATTATTAGCAAGGCTGCTGCTTTCCCAAGACGCAGGGTGATTATCACCTGGATGGATGATGGATGGATGATAACGGCTGTGCCCTCTGTAACGGGCGCTAGCTTCCGCCTCCTAGCCTAAAAACAATAACAAAAACCTGATTTCAGCTTCCACGCCAATGCGTTTCTCTAACTATCGCCAGGTCACGAAGATGATCGCTAGGCAGACCTTTGGGGTATCGTGCAAAACAAAACAACAACATCACCTTCCGTTTTCTCCTTCTGGCGAAGGAGTCACCAATTTTCCTCTGGTAGAGCCTTGTCGGCGTCACTGAACACCCGACCCTCTGCCCCGCCTATCCCCAGCTGTGCTAGTTAGTTGTTCTTTGTACAATTTTCTCTAGATAATTTCCACCAGTACTCCAATCTCCTCTTGGTTGTCACTGCTCTTCTATATTCCACCCTTCTATCTTCCTCAGCGAAACCGAGAGCCACCAGTACGTTTTTGGCCCCCTTGGCAAGGGCAGGATTAAGCTCCTTACATTTTAGAATCACATGCTAAATTGTTTCCGTTTCCTCCTTACATACTGCACACATATTATCTGTGTCTTCAAATTTGTCCCTATGCGTTTCTGTTCTTAAGACTCCTCTCCTCGCCTCAAGAGCAGAGCGCTCCCTCTTGAATTAGCGAATAAACCTTCCCTCTTTATCTTTTTGCTTTTGTGACCTATAAGTCGTTAAAGGTGATTTCCCTTGCATTTTCTCCTGCCATATCCATCTCTCTGCCTCCTTAACTAACTGCCTTTCCCACTGAACGCGTTTGTCCCACCCTATTGCCCGTCTGCAGAAATCTTATCCTAAGCTTTCGAGTCCGTTTCGTCCATCTCGTGTTCAGACTCCTCATATACAGGTATTTATATATTTTGTCGCCCATCACGTGTTCACCATGTTTCTTAGTTTTTGGCCAAAATTTATTTTACTCACTGCCTCTCTGCTCTCAAACGATGACCAGCCCGTATCATCCTGAGCTCCCTCGTTTGAAGTGTTGCCGTAGGGCACGAGCTCGTTGTTGCCAAACTTAAATGAATTGCATTATCTACACTGCTGACATAATCAAATACAATCGAAGTGTCAATAGCAAATAATTGAATGTATGTGAATCGAGAAGAACATACGGTAAATATAATTCACATTGACTTAATTTTTATGCTGTCGGTAAAACTCTGTTCTGCATCTTACAGTTTGCAATTATTCAAATAGTAAGGCATTATTTCGTACATACTAATAACATAGTAAAACAGCGTTAAAAAGGACACAACGAAAAGATGTACACACAAGGAGCTATGCTCTAGTTACTGGCAGACACCTTAACGCCAGTAGAAAGATCTACACTTTTTTTTTCTGTTTTCTCCCCTTCTTCTGTCATACGCCCGTGGCATTTGAACAAACGCTACAATACGTGAAGGAAGCCCACCTCATCGACCATATTTAGCATCCCAACTTTTACCCTGACAACAAGAAGGCCACAAAAGTGTAACCCTAGCCATCTTGTAACCCTTTCCGATTCTATGAAGACGTATCAACAACAACAACCAAAACAATTCAATTAATGACATTGAATTGCTTCATTAAGACGTACAGTACTCGCATCGCTAAGGCTGGGCCTAACAAATCCCAGCAAATATAATATCTATAACGTAACGCGTTATAGTATTTCGTGATACTTCAAGGGCCCTAATCTACACGACTGGACCAAGCGGGATCACGGAACCAGGATATCGCGGCCTGCTGCGATTGGCCAGCTCTACACCGCTGACCAATTGCAGCAGGTGGATATGTTCTGGTACCGATTGGTCCCGCCGTGTAGATTTGGGCCCCAATAGTTCTACCAGCATCTAAATCACACCGATAAAACTATGAATGAATCTATTAAAGATTACCAAATAACCGCTAAAATGCTTAAAAAGCTGCACAGCCATACTGTTTCTTAGTGTTTGTGCAAGCAGATGAGAACAGCTTTCAGCGCACCTTTTCAAGAGTGCGATTGGCTGCCATGTTTTTTTATCATACGATGCCCTGTTTGCTTGACACGTCCAGATGCTCGCACCACTGAGCCGTGTTTATTCTTTTTTTTTTTTACTTATTGAGTCTAAATTTTTGTGTTTTTGTTTTATTTATAAGCAAACGTCCCCTTTAAAACAAAACAAAAATCTACCTGTGCGAAGCCCTTGCACAGGAAGGCCTTTATGTAAATAGCGTTCCAAAATCATTCTCTAGGGAAATAACCAAACGTACGTTTTGTTCCTTGAGGCCCACGTGGCTCCATCAATCTGTCTACGGAAAAGGCCGAGCTTTTAACACTTCCAAATTTTCAACTCCTCTTATTTTAGCACGCCTGTGCTTTCTGCACAAACGTCATTATAATTACTAAGTTATAACTGAACAGGAACTCAATTCCTCATTCATCCTCCCCAACTTACATTTAACAAAACCTTTGGTCATTCTGGTGAAACAATCCAGCCCCAAGTGCAACCTAAGAAGCTGCCCGAATTTGTTTTTCCTGTCGCCTTTATAGGCTGGAACGACCTTCTCAACCCAATTGTCATAATCAGCTAAAACACCTCTTTAATTACAGAGCGTCCTGACGAATAGCTTCACAAATTCCCACGCTTAACTCTAATTCCTCTAACCCTGGGCAAACCCCCCCCCCCCCCAAAAAAAAAAAAAAAAACACAAAGAAACCCAGCTCTTAGAAACTTATTATCTTCCCAGCGACACGGTTAAAAAATAACTGACGGCTTGTATCATAAAGTTGTTCGTCTATATGGACCCTGCAACCATTGCTCGGCTTTACGTCATGAACTGGATGGTTTGTCATTCTCGCAATAGAAACCGACGTTGCTTTATTAATTTCACAAAAGGGGCCGCTCCATCCAAGAAAACAGTAGGCTTTACGAGTACAGTAAGCTTTACAGTTGACATGTGGTGCTCATACAATAAAGTAGAATAATAATCTAAACTAAACGTAAACAAAAGAAGGCGGAAGAGACTCACAATTTCACATAATAGCAGATTTTTACACTTTCCACCAAATCGCTTCTTTAACATTTTGCTAGAATATATATAACATTTTACAGACATATTAAATCACTTTTACATCGGAAACATAATTTTAGGTCCTTTTCAAAATCAGTTCTATAAAATAACAAGTGTCATGTTGCCTACTTTCGCTTCAAACCAAGATCCGGAGCCGCGTAAGCACAAAAAGGGTAGGTCGGTCAGTCCATAACCGCTAAAAGATCTCGAAAACAAACAAAAACGGCACCCAATGCCAGACATGAAATCCCTGTCACCGGCCTGGAAGCCGACTGCGCTGCTGACTGAGGTACGGACTTACTACGCAGAAGGGGAAGAGCGGAACACCTGGTGTGAGGAAGCGCGCGGCGCGGAGAGGGGTAGAAAGGGCAAGAAAGAGAGGAGCAGAAACAAGTGGTGTAGAAAAAGCACGCGGAACGAGGAGTGGAAAGCGCAGGAAAGCGCGCTTCCCTTCTCTCGGTGGCCTAGAACATTCAACGCAAGGCTTTGTATCTGGGTGGCGCTGAAAAGAAACGAGCACAATGCCACAAAGAGACAATGGTGTAATCTAATCTGTTTTCAGACAAAACCCTGCCCTAGGTACCACGTAATCTGAGGGCACCACTCAGCCCAGGCGCTGTAAGACTAAGGGTGATCCTGCACCAGGTACCGCCCGAACTAAGAGCACCACCCATCCTATAAAGCTACCCCATTTAAACCAGGGAGTCAAAGCTACAACTATTCCGGTTAAGTTCGGGTTCGGGATCAGTAGCTTTGCATTTTATACCAGTTCAGTTTCGCTTGATTAATGGATTCGAAATAACTGTTCAGTTACCGGTTTCACCAAGTGGGAACTGGTTTCACCCGGTTTTTGGAAAAGGAGTCCACAGCTCCGGCACGCACGGTGACGATGTTAGGGTAGAACGCACCGTACTCGCTAACTATCTATCCCGCACGCCCAAACACCTCGCTGGAACGACTGATAACCTTGCGACTGAGTTCAAGACAGGAAAGACAGTGAAGGGCAGTATAAAGATGATTAAATGAAAAAGGAGATGAAAAAAAGTGCAACAAGCCGCTCTTTTCTCCCCCTCCCCCTCCCCCCCCCCCCCCCCCCCAAACACACACACACAAAATGGCGGCCCGGCGTCCGGCACCACAGTGTCGGTCGCGCTCGCCGCGGCTTCGCCTGTTGGCGCCTCCAGATTTTGCCACCGCGGAACAAACACGCCAACAAGGGCTGACTTTTTGCTATTATTTTGATGTTCATGCCTGCTTTCTCTTTCCTTCGGGAATATTGCTTGCATCAAGAAAACGAACGTACGCGCGCACATACACACATGGCACACATAAACACAGACGCAGAATAGCTCTTTGGCCTCTCGGCATAGCCAGATATACTCCGTTTCACCTTAAGGTGTTCCACGATGGAAGCTACGAGCTACCCGCGCCAACCCATAGCTCGTAGCTTGTCACGTGACATCGCGCTCCCCGCGTCGTACCGTTTAACCAGATCGGCACGTGACACCCTCCGAGCTATGGATTGGCTAAGACGGCCCGTTGCGTCCTTTGCGGTTCATCGTGAGGTGAAACAAGATACAGAAGTGTACGCCATCGCGCCGACTCACTGATTCCAAGCAAGTCGTGCTGCACACAGACGTGAAATATTTTAGTTTGTTTCACTTTTTTCGAGCTGTATCTGTGTCGTCGCCGTTTCCTCTGTTGTCAAAACTGCGCCACTGACGTCACTTCGCGCCGCCACCCGTAAGAATTAAGGCGCGGCTCACATTCTATTATGCCAAGCTGTTTTCCGATTGGCCGGTAAGCACCGCGTGAGTTTACGGTTCTGTTCCCGTTTGGGTTCAGTAGGGACTTTTAACAAACCGTTACCATGTTCCGCGTACCGCACTACCGGAGCCTTTGAAGCATCACTTTAAGCACACTCCTGGGTGATACTGTGACCGCGGGGCGCGCTCTTAAAAGCATGCTTCAAAGCCTCCGGTACTGAGGTACGCGGTGACGATTTGCTAAAGATCCCTATTATTAGGGACTTTTAGGAACTTTTCTTGCAAACTTAAGTGACTGCATGCTCTTTTCAACTTCACTCGAAATATTAAAATACAGCACTCGCGCACAGATGTGGTTCGAAAAAATATTGTAATAGAAGTAACCGAGAAAGCAAGAAGTTTGTGAAGTAGCAAAAATAAACCTCTCTGTGAAAGCTAGAAGTGTGGGTTAATATCGGAAGCGCACAACCGTAAAAGGAGTTAGCTCCGGTCAGTAAAAGTTCCCATTGTATTGGCAAGCTGTCGTTCTATGCAATTTGCACGAGCCGGGTTTATCGCCTATGCACAGTAGACATAAGATGCGATCCAAATTATGTCACGAAGTTGATAAGAGGCCCAATATTGCATCCTATACAAAACAGATTCACAACGCAAATAAGGCTCTTAAATCTGTCGGATCGCAACATTCGAGGAAAGAAAGTCTATTTAGGTGCGTGTTTGCAAACCTCCGGCAGGTTTGTCACACCATGCCAGTTCACAAGTTCACATCTTTATGGAATTTAAAACACATGACTGCGCAGAACCCAAAGCGTGAAACACTGACAATACCTGTACCTGCAGAGACAAAGCCGGTGCATATGGGGCAACTGGGGAAACCACTAAGTTTTGCTATTCTTGGAAGAAGGCGAAAGAGCATGAAAACCTCAATTCGCAGTGAACGAAATGTTACGTGTTGTTAGGAGTCTTGCTTGCATTAACACTGCATGAAATTTTGTATTCCTCCTGTATGCGGCTTGCAGCACAGTTTATTAGTTTGTTTATTTATTTATTTCAATATTCTCAGGGCGCAAGGGCATTACAGAGAGGGGGGGGGGGGGGGGGCATAGGAGTTTACGCTGAAAAAAAAATACAATAAGAATACAAACAAGGAAAGCAGAATTGTTAGAAAATAATTGGTCCGGCTTGTTAGCGAGGATGGTTAGTTAACGCTTCTTTAAACAGTTACCTTGATGGTAGGTTCACCAGAGGCGCTGGAAGGCGGTTTCAATCAGATGACGTTCTCGGCATGAAGGAGGCGATGTATGCTGACGTTTGACAATGAGGTATGCAGACTTTAACATTATGATCAACTTGTGCAGAAATGTATGGAGTGTTAAGGTTCATTTACTTATTAATGAAACGTTAGATTAATAAAATTTGTAGAAAAGGCATAAACGAGATATTTTACGGCACAAGGAAAGGAGAGGAAGGATTAAAGTAGTTTTCATAGTTGAGACACCAGCGGTGTGGTGATAGTTACATGGATATAAAACGCGCGTCGAGATTTTACGAAGCTTCGAGGTTGATCACCAATGTCCTGTGGCCGGGGTCCCAGACTGATACTACATATTCAAGACTTGGTCGAACTATACGTTTTATTCAGAAGTAGCTTTAATGACAGAGGGGCTGAGGTAAAATTTCATCTCAGATACTCAAGCATAGAATTAGCGTGAGCCATAATGTGATAAGTATGACTGTTCCAGGGCACGTTAGAAGTTATGTGAACACCAAGGTAGTTGTGAGATGTCACACCTTGCAGCCGGGTGATACGAATTAAGGATGAAGATGGGGACGTGTTAGGACGAGGCACCCTCACGGCTTTATATTTGTTATTATTGAGAGTAATTTGCCGTAAGTTACACCATTCGGAAGAAGTGTGGCATCCCATTCGTTAGTTACTTCACGACAACTATAATTTATGATAATACACACATTGGTAGATCATATAAAAAAAAAGGTACAAAACGGGTCCTGGGACGGAATCCTGGGGAACACCAGAGGAAACAGTTGGTTATATCGTGAAGTAACTAAACGAAAAAAAAACAAAAAAACTCCTACATTTCATTTAGTCAAGCAAGCATGCCCGACACGCTGCTTCTAGGAGTAGCATCTCCTGACGGCGTCGCTGCCGGCATTCCTCAGTATAAAGATATTACGGCGGCCTAGCGATATAAAAAAACAAACGATGGACTCCTTTCTTCGCGTAAAAACGCTTTCAAAACTATCCAGACGTTATAGCAACTCCTTCTTTCTTCGTTAACTCTTATGGCAATTATCGTGCATCTCGTAAATGTCAAAAGATCATTCGGGTGGCACAAAAAAGCCGACGGAATTAGCGTGGCTATTAAGGCGCACGTTTCTGCGATTGCGATCGCGGTGCACGGATGCCACTCCAGCATTTAAAGCTCCGATGCAGGTGGTGCCGTGGCCCTAACGAGCGAAAGGGGCCTTCGCCTTCAACACCGGTCAGCTTGTCAACGTGTAAAGGCTGCGAGGACGAGCTGGGTTTTTCCGTGAACCCGCTCGTTACGACTCGTCATAATTAGACCTCGTCAATCAAGTCCTTTATCTCCCATCGAAAACAACATGCGGGCGAAATAATTTTTTTTTGTGGCAGTTGTTGTCGGCGATGCCCAACCCGCCCTCGGTATACGCGTAGCAAATCTCGTCTGGATAGCCGCCCGCGGTGTAACGGTGGGGAATATAAGCGCATTGTGATGTCCCCGTAATGGAAACATGAGGCATGTAAATTGTGGTAATGCGAACAGGTTAAGGCGGATACTGGGACGCATAAACCAAGCCCAAGGGACTACTGAAATTGATGAAACATCCAGCTTTTATAGTTAGAGATTTTCCAAACTTCAGACACAACGGTCTCTTTGCCTTTTGAAAGGTGGCTGTCGCTTTGATCTGTGATTTATGCACTTCCTCCCTCTCCAAATACACACAACACACCCCCAGGTTGAGTCCAACTCCCCGAGAATTCCCCACACAAGATAAACAAGCCTATGGTGTACACCTATTCCGGAGCTTCTCCCAGAAATCTGTAACAACTCCCAGAGTAACAATCCTAAACAAACCCCTGACATTGAGTAGAATTTATGCGAATCACAGCAGTGGCGCGGTTTCCTGTTTTATATATATAAAAAAAAAATCCGTCAGTGACGTAATTTCGAGTGGAACATTTTGAAAGATTGACAGGCCTTCGCTGGTGAACGCGTCTGTTTTCTGTGTTCCCGTAGCCTCAACTCACCAGCTGTCCGTAATATTCACGGCTCCTTCCTACAGCGCAGTAAAATGCTTCACAGAATAACGTGTTCACAATGTGGTATTTTTTATTAGCGTAAATTGTTCGACAGAAATCGAGCTTCTGTATCCAACCGAACGCAAAAATGCGTCTTTTCGCGATTGCTATGCGCTAAAGGTTGAAACATGTCTGATAAAACGAGCCGGATATCGGACAAAAACCTGAACATGAAACATTTATTGCGAGCTATAAACGACCCAAACGCTTTTCATATCTAGTTTGCTTTTCTTCTTTTATTTTTAAAAAATATATATATATAATATGGAACCACTCTTAACAGCTCATATTTTCGCTAAATTTTCGGCTTGCCTCGCGGACATGTTCGTCAATCACGAAAAGCTAGTACCGGGCGTACAACGCCCGAATAATTTCACGCGTTAAACGAACAAACAAAATCCGCCGGCGCGTGCGTCCCATCCTAACCAAGCGTTAATTAAACACCCACAGCTACTGTCAACAGCAGCACGCATCTCCTGACACTGCTCCTACACTCCGCACCCCATGACAGGTGTCAGTCCTGTGGGTGTGTAACACAGAGAAACACGCGTCCACTGCCGCAACAAACCACATAAAAAAAAAAAAAAGAGAAGATT
This sequence comes from Ixodes persulcatus, assembly GCA_013358835.2. NCBI lineage: Eukaryota > Metazoa > Arthropoda > Arachnida > Ixodida > Ixodidae > Ixodes > Ixodes persulcatus. Next base: position 366,062 of record JABSTQ010009755.1, on the reverse strand, counting down.
AGGTGTCGAAGACACACTCGTCGAGAAGAAGCCAACCCACGAGGCTTCAACGCGATATAAATGAAGACAGCGAAAATGTGCATATCTGAGGCCCCGAGACTCACCCGTGAGGTGTTGGGTAGTCCGATTGATGGAGCGAGGACGCCAATCCCGGCACGCTGTCAGGCCGCACTGTCCATCGATGCCGCTCCGATCGGTTCGCTCCTGCTCGCAATCACGCCGATCACGCGCCGCCCCGACTCCCGGTCCAGTCGCGCGCGCATACGTCGCGGTCGCGTCCGTCGCGTCCGTGAGCGTTTTCTTCGCTTCTTGTTGGCTCGCCGAGAGCGCGGTTCGGAGCTCGGGTGCGCGCGACGGCTGCAGCGCCCTGTCGTGGCGCGTCTGCCAAGCCTTCGTCACGTGGTCGAGCCATTCCGCACCGCCGCCCGCCACGCTGGCTTCGCGCGCCCGAAAGCCGCGGTCTTTGTTGTGCGCTGCGCGGAACGCGGAAACAATGCTTGACACGCGAAAGAGTTACAATGCCATGACAAGTATAGGAAGAGCGAAGGGACCGATGTTTTGAGAAACATGTAGGCGATGAAGAGTGGCAGTCAGAAAAATAACAAGTAAATGTGTCCCATCAAAAAACAAAAAAAAAGCAATGATTTTTTTTTTAATTTAACATTGGGTTTAATGCACATAGAGGTATATTTATTAGCTATTTACATATTCCAAATGCTTCTGCGAAGAGATTAAAAAAAAATTCTACCATTAGGATTATGGAGGTAGGAATCTTCTGGAGGCGACATGACGCCACCAGAGGTGGAGCCGGGGGAGTCTTCCGGTTCGGAGGGACGCCCCCAAAGATGACCAGAACCGAAAGACTCTATTAGACGAAACGAAGGGCTAGCTTAGCGGAGACAGCCGTTTTGGTCACCCTTGGGGTAATATCCACGGACCGCGACCTCTACTTACGACTTCTCTTGGGAGTTGCTCGTTCGGCTGGCTTGAGCCGGTACGTCGCCTCCTCTTCTTCCTACCTTCATAATTAGGCTGGTCGATAAAATAAATTAAATATTTTCGGGAAGAAACTGCCAGGCACGGCGGACGATTGCAAGAACCTACTAATTAGCTAGATACTTAAAGTTTACAAATTACCTTTTTGCTTAGTGGAGGTAAGCATAAGGTTCTGATATAAAACTTCCAGGGCGTCATCGAAAATTCTAGATCAGTCAAGTTTAAGAAGACTTAAAGAACGCGCGAAGCTCGCGAAGTTCGCTAGTGCAGCAGGCACAGAGCTGACAATGCGAAAACACGGATAATATTCTTGTCATTCGCGGTTTCGCATTGTTGCGCCTTGAGAGCGCTAGAAAGGAACAGGACGACCCAGCTCTGGTGAATGATGCACTTCGACTTCTCCCTTTTCTCCTTTACCGCTCCTATGCCCGCGCGCTAGGAAGGATCGTTTAAACCTTAAATTTCAACACCCCCCCCCCCTCCCCCCCAAATGAGCAAGCCGCTCATTTGATGACTAGGTCTCCAGTGGGTAGAGCAGCTGCACGGGCCTTGGTGTGCATGTCCATACTTGGGTAGTAATTCAATTACAGTAATTAAATTACTGTAATTTAATTACTTTTCTTGGTAATTTGTAATTGCAATTAATTACTTTCGGGCAAAGGGAATTGTAATTGTAATTTAATTACTTTCTAGCGTCAGTAATTGCAAAATTTTAAGCACAAGTACAATTACTTTTGCCAAACTTTGCGGCGCCGACGGAACCTCTATGAAATCCTCAGCGCTCGCACAAGCGGCCTAGCTTTCGGTGAAACACGCGCACAAACACACCCACTCACACACACGCACAATATAAATAGTGTCGCATTGTTTGTTGTTTCGTTGCTTACACTGTGGCCTGAGAGACAATCCTCTTTGGAGCCTCCCTCAAGGGCGCCGTGTTGCGTCGTCTGCTGTGCGAGCAGAAAACAATAGCGTAAACATGCCAAAATATTGAAAGAAAAAACAATTGAGCTTCAGCTTTTAGTTGAGCTAGGAAATTTTAATTGTCTATCAAGTTTCTTTGTTTGTTTTTTGCCAGCTTTTTATGTCTCTCTTCCAGTCGCATATTTGTATCTTTGTATTATTTTCAAGTTTATTTCCTGTTGGTTTCACTTCGTATATTTTTTGCATAAGCATTTTGGAGACTGACCTCGCATCTGTTAATATTGCTACCAATAATTCGCAAGCCCCGATTCGGTTCTTATATATTTCTGAATTCTGAGCCTTTATAATCTTAAATCAATGTAAATGATTTGCAATACCATGATGTTTGTAAGCGAATGTGGTTGTATTAGCACGTGTGGATTTAATTTTATATTAACACTTCTAATTTCTAAAGTATTCATATATGACAAATTGACGCATATTTATTTGCCGGGCTATCAGAACTTTGTCAACCCACTTTTTCGTTAGTGATCTTGCGTCTTCCAGCATATGAACTAATTATTATTTATAAAGAAATATAAGAACGTAGTACTTTCTTGCCTCAAACTGTCAAGTTCCATTAGGAATTTAACAAAATTCACGTAAGGAAAGTACAATACGTGGCATTTATGCAGCGATGCTTAAGCCTCCTCAAACATTGGGGCAAAGAATGAACAAATACGTTGCATTTTATATAACTCGTTTAAAGTCATATGACCCAAGTCGGGTCGCTCTCAGAAATAAGTAATTGTAAAAGTAATTGCATTACTTTTTCAAAAGTAATTTGTAATTGTAATTAATTACTTTTAACGTAGTAGTAATTGTAATTGTAGTTAAACTACTTTTGAAGCAAAGTAATTGTAATTGTAATTAAATTACATTCTGAAAGTAATTTACCCATGTATGGCATGTACCCGAGGGCAACCTGCTCGCGGAGGCTCGCACGTGGCCGTCTCTACCGTGCAAGACCTCGGTGACGCGGACGGTTCTCCACAGGTGACGTGGGGTGTTATCGTCGTGCAGCAAAACCACGTCCCCAACTTTCGGTGTGCAGCTGCCAGCGGGTCCGGCGAGATGTGCTGAGCGAAGCTCTTGTAGATATTCTTGCTTCCAACGTTTCCAGAATTGGTCCATGAAGTGCTGCCGATACTTCCAGCGGCGGGAAAGGGTTTCCTTAGCCGACGCCTGGGGCGGTTCGACCTCGGGCAGTGTGGTCAGTCTTCTCCCGATGAGCAAATGTGCTGGTGTCAAGGCTTCTGTCTCGCCAGGATCTGCGTGGAGGTATGTCAAAGGCCGCGAGTTTACTGTGGCCTCAACGTCAACCAAGGTAGTCGTCAGCTCCTTGAACGATAGGCTCTGTTGTCCCAGTATCTTTCGGAGGCAGAACTTCACCGAACGCACCAGTCGTTCCCACCAACCGCCCCAGCATGCCGCTCTTTCCACGATGAACTTCCACGTGATTAGCTGAGCGCTGCAGTAATCCTGCAACATTGTGCTGCGTATTATTTCCCACAGAGCCCTCAAGTCTCCCGCAGCCCTCTTGAACGTACAGGCATTATCACTGTAAATCGTGCTCAGGTACTCCTCTAAGAGTCACAAAGCGTCGAAGGGCCAGAAGAAAGGGCGTCGTGGCTACGGAAGAGACGAGCTCTAGGTGTACCGCTCGAGTCGTTGCGCAAGTGAAAAGGGCAATGTACGCCTTTACGTCGTCACCGTTGGTCTTGACAAACAAAGGTCCCGCAAAATCGACTCCTATGACTTGGAAAGGGTGGCCCTCGTGGACTCTGTCCCGCGGTAGCGGTGCGACTGGTGCAGCGGTGGCTGGCTGTGCAGAAAAGCGTCGGCATACTCGACACTGGCCGATCACCGCCTTTACCGTTCTCCGGGTGCTGAGCAGCCAAAACCTCTCACGTAACTCCGACATCGTCCCCTGAACGCCTCCATGCAAGGTGCGCTGATGGGCCGAGGTGGCTACTAGCTTACTCAGGTGATGATCTTCCGGTAAAACAATAGGATGCCTCGCACCCTCCGGAAGTAAGGCGTGCTGTAGTCGGCCAGGGATCCGCATAACGCCAGCCTCGTCAATGAAAGGTTGTAGATCCTTTATCTTTGATCTCGGCGAGATGTTTTCACTTCGGGAGGGAGCACGAATCTCGGCGTCAAAGCATTCATGCTGAGCATGTCTGATCCACAAGTGCTCTGCGTCTCGAATTTCTGCTGCCGACAAGGAGAGCTCCGTTGACCCTCTCGGTAGTCGACAATTTTGTACGAAGCGCAGGACCTAAGCCGTGACCCGCAGCATCGTCGTGTAGCTTCCGAAGTTCTCCAAAGTCAGAAGCGGGAGTGGCACACTTGCATCGTTGAGCAAGACATTCACTTTATGTCGTCTTTCCGCTTCCATATCGCTGGGCAGACCATTGGCTGGAGACGCCGCAGGAGGCCAGTCTACCAGTTTACGCATAAGCCAATCTGGTCGGAACCACCATTCACTCACGGTCTTTTCTCTAGTCATCAAGTCAGCTGGATTCATGCTACCAGGACAGTGGTGCCAGCTGGAGGGATCACTCTTGGCTTGGATTTCCGTAACCGGGTTGCATACGAATGGTTTAAAATCGGTCGAAGATCCCCTGATCCCACCCAGCGTTATCATGGAGTCCGTCCAGTGCCATATTTCGATGCCAGTGTCAAACACGTTTGTTCGCAAGAATGCATCAAGTCGCGCTCCCAATAGTGTTCCTATCAATTCGAGACGCGGCAGGGACAGCGTCTTGTGAGGAGCAACTCTGGCTTTAGCGATAATTAAAGTCACAATAACACCTCCTGTGTCGTTCACGGCGCGCAAGTATGCACAGGCCCCGTTATGCGCTAGGACTGGCGTCGGTGAATACACGTAGTTGCAAAGAATTTCGTTCCCCATCCATCCGCAGGAGACATCTTGGTGTTGTGACTAACCCTAGATCTCTAAATTCGCTGCTCCACGCCGTCCATTCTTCACTTAGGTCATTTGGCAGCTCATCGTCCCATCCTACTCCCCGATGCCACATTCGCTGGAACATCATCTTCACCCGGATGACATAGGGGGCAAGGAATTCAAAAGGATCTAAAATTCGAGCAGAAGCTTGAAGCACGGAGCGCTTTGTATTTCGGTTCGAGTTGAGTATACTGAGCAAGTGCTCACCCGAGAAAGTAAAAGAATCAGCCGTTCTGTCCCAGAACAGTCCTTTGTTATTTCGTGTGAGCGAAGAGGCGTGTTCTTGAACGCTCTCTCATTACCACCTGCTCGCTGATCAAAAGCTTGCTGGAGGTAAGGACAATTTGTGCTCCATTTGCGAAGCTCCATTCCAGCCTCTTAGAGGAGCCTTTTCGCACCGCTTGCGAGATTCGCGGCTTCTTCCAGGCTTGCCGCCCCTGTCAGCATGTCATCAACGTAGAACGAGCGAAGAAGAGTATCTGCGATGGGTTTGCTCTGGTTTCTTGCAGATTCCAGGTGATGAAGTAGGGTCGCTGTAAGTAGAAATGGGCTCACAGTAGTCCCAAAGGGTACTCTTGTCATTCGCCATTCCTCTATGACAGGCAGTGGCTCGTGCGGTCGAGGTGTGCTGGAAAACCAGAGGAAGCTAAGGGCATCTCTGTCTGCTTTAGCAATGGCTATCTCCAGAAAGGCCTTCTGTATGTCGGCACTGTCCGCCGCTTTTTGCATTCGGAATCGGAGCAGCACTGGTAGGAGTTCCGTGTTCATCTTCGGGCCCGTTTCAAGGTGGTTGTTAGGGATCCAGTGTTTGGTCGGTGAGCTGAGGCGTCGAAGACGACTCAAAGCTACGTTGTCTGAGTCCGCTCGAACCACTGCTCCATGGGGCATGTAGTTAACGGGTCTACAGTTCTGGGGGTCCTCTTCGACTCTTTCTGCATGTCCATTATTCACATAGCGTCGAATTGCCTCGTCGTACTCTATAATGGTGCCATCTCGCTTCAGTCGTCTCATCAGGCTGTGCTGTCTTTTGTGGGCTACATTATAGTTCCCCAGGATTGATGAAGTGTCCTTCCAAGGGAGAGCGACTTGAAAGCGCCTTCCCTTCATTATGATGTTTTTGTTGAAGTATCCGATTACGTTCTTATGGTCCTGCAGAGTAGTCGTTGGCTCGTCCTCGATGCCAAGGCTGTCTAATTCCCAAAATGTTTGCAAATCGATGGATTTCGCAAAGCGAATCATCTTCGTGACTAGCCCTAACGCTGAGAGCACACACAACCGCATTCATAGAACATGATAGCACCTGCGCAGCGCTGGTCGGCCCTTGGAAGGTCCATCCTAGCACAGTTGAAATGGCCACCAGCTCGGTGGTAATTTCAGCACGTCGGATCTTTCCCGTGAGAAATCGCCACATCTGGTCAGCACCTATCAGAAGGCTTATACCAGCTTCTGATTTCACTGAGGGGAACATCAACTCGTCCGCCAGCTCGCCTAAGAGGGTTCGTATGAACGAGTGGTCGCCCGGTGTTTCTTCCTTACATATGAACGGAACAACCACGGTCTCCAATATATGGCTCGCCGTAGCATACTGGCTTCGCAGATGGAGACGCACAACCTTTAATCGTTGGCTGGGAATGTTTGTTTCTGTGCTTGCGAAGGCGTTAAATTTCAGGACGAGGTACCCTATAGTGTCCAGTTTAAACTTTGTGGCCACATCCTTTCGGATGAACGTTTTCTGGCTTCCACGACCTACGATGCCGCGGATGTATGCAGATTTCTTGTCAGTCATAATCTAGCCCCTGAAAGTCTGCAGGAGAACGCCGTTGCCGCCAGGTGAAGATGAGGAACCTGCCGTTAAGACTTCGATGGCCTCTCCGCTCTCGGCCGGAGCTCCATGATGAAGTGATTGTAGCCGCCACTCTGGGTTGCACATGGAGACGGCATGTCTCCCGCTGCACGTAAAACATCGAGCCTTGCTGCGACAATACTTAGAGCGATGGCCTTTTTTCCTGCATCAGAAACATCGGTTATTCTGTGCAAGCCGCCTTTTCTTCTCATCTAAGGAGCTCCCGGAAGAACACGTGATGGCACCATGATCCTTCTTTCCACAGAAGAAACAAGCGTCATCTAGATGACTTGAGGTTTGCAGCACCATCGTTGAAGGAATCGAGATAGTCCGTCGAGGTCTGGAAGCCCAAGGTGACAGATTCGCTGATGGACGCTCGTCACGTGAGGATCGCTCGTGGCTCTCGATTTCCACCCATAGAAATTGTACCAGCTTAGCCAACTCTTCTCCCGTATTCCTCGATGTATGTATTCCTCACAACATGTCGCACCACTGGAAGTGACTGCAGTCTGTTCGGTGAGAGTAGGAGGAGCAAGTTGTGACATAGAGCTCCTGCTACGGTAGTACTCCACTACGATGTGTGATGGCAAGCTGGTCAGAAGTATATCAACCAGCATAGTTGCGTATGTATCACTCGAAATACCCAGGGAACGCAAGCCACGGATGTTTGTTTGCACGTGGTCATAGACGTTCCGTAGTCCCTATACGTCCTGCTCAGATTTCACAGCTGGTAGCTTACGCAGTCCTCCCAGATATTCGCGTTCGATTCGTTGTTTATTGCCGAAACGCTCGGTCAGCATCTCTACCGTATCTAGGTAGCATACTGTGGTGGCTTGTAGTCCAGAGATCATACTGGCTGGTGGTCCAACGAGAAGCGAGCGCAAGTACTGGAACTTCTCCGGCTGAGAAAGACTTGTGTTGCGGTGTACCGCGACGTTGAACTGTTCCCAAAATGGTTGCCATTTTATAAGCTCACCTTGGAACTGCAGCAGTTGTAGCTTCGGGAGCCTCACTCCAGTCAAGTGGGAGCTGCTGCCTTTGTCGCCTCCGGAGCATGGCGGTTGCGGTGTCGTCTGGGCTCGCACCTCACTTACAATCCATGCGACCTCGTCCTTGAAGTCAGCTACGGTGTTGTAGTTTTCCTCCAGGTCATTATCGTCGATGAGGGGCTCTATCTTTTCATTGACTTTTCGAAGCTCATCGTTGCTAGCAAGCAGTCTGTCACGCAACATTTCAAGTCTCTTGGTGTCATGGGGTCCGACTGTAGCGCGGCTCGTATCTCATTTATGAGCTTGGTGTTCCGGCTGCGTCGAACCGCTCGTTTCTTTTTTAGTCGATTCATATTCACCAATGCGGCGTCCAACTTCGTTCAACTCCCGAGGTTCGGCACCAAGTGTTGCGCCTTGAAAGCGCGCAGAAGAAAGGAACAGGACGACCCAGGTAGAGCGTACTGGAAAGGACGAGTGGGGCCACCAGAGTGCTGTTTTGGTACCTCCGCATGGGGGTAAAAAAACGGCCAATCCAAACCACATCGCTCGTAACGCCCTCTCGGGCGCTACGAGCGAAATAGTTCGGCTTCGCAGCCTTGCACACTGTTCAAGGTCATAGAAACGATAGAACACCGGACTATATTTTTTATACAACCTAGACGTCAGGTGTCACGTACATGAAGTCACCGCGACCTGACTTGTCGTCGCAACGCCATGCGACATCAGGACGACGCCTTGACGTCAACGTCGTCATCGACGTTGACAACGTGCGTTACACGACATCAAGACTGTGTTCTGACGTCATATTGCGTTAACAACGACGACGCTGTCAACGTTGACGTTGATGAAGACGACGACAACGTGACGGGACGTCAAGATGACGGCGTCCTTGTCAATGCAACGTCATAAGGACGCTTGGTGTCAGTTCGTTGACGCCGTTGTCGACATGACGCAACTCGACGAAACGAAGACGTCCCGAAAGCTTCACGACGTCGACGTAATCGTCGACGACGTTACACGACGTCAAGACTTCGTCGTGACTGCGCGTCGACGTTGATGCTGGCGAAGGCGACGACGTTACACACCGTCAAGGCTACGTCGTGACGTTGACGTTCACGATGACGCCAGGACGACGTTAACGTGACGTCATAGCAATGTTTGACGTCGGGTGGGGCGTCGGCGTCATGACCGCGTCACAACGGCGACTTGATGTCGCGTAAAGGCGTCGTCCTCAACACGACGTCACGACCGCGTTACAACGGCGACTTGATGTCGCCAAACGGCGTCGTCCTGGACGCGACGCGATGTCACGATGTCCTTGCGACAGCATCTTGGCGTCGCGTAACGTCATCGACGATGACGTCGTGGCGTTGTCATGTCGTGGTGCTTTGCCATTACCTCTGACATCAAAATGATAAAAAATACAATATAGACCCTAAGGGGATATATTGCCCATATGACCTTGACCTGTGTCGTTGCTTTCGCTGCGATCAAAGTGGCTTGGTTCCACCTGATCGCTTTCCACATTTTGAGGTGCAACTGAAAGCATGAACGAAGCCTATTAGCGGCGAGATGTTTTGGTGGCGCCCTCTTACAGTTACCCCTCGTGACGTCATTACCTTGCGAACATCTAGTTCGATGGTGTTTATAATGAGCATGGTGGAAGCTTGAAATCATAACGCTAACACTGCCATTGCCGTCAAAACTGAAGTTCTTACATTCCTCTTATTTCTGTCGATGTGAAATCCTTTGCCGACGTCATAGTCAGCATTCGGCCAATCGTGGACAACCAACCGCAGCGGCGCTTTCGATTCTGCACTTCGCCAATAGCTCGTCCCACTCGTACCTTCTATACTCCGTTTCACCTTATGTTGTGTTGTACCGCAGCGAAGGCTAGATGCGCTACCTCATAGCATTGGCAGCTGCCTTTAAAGGGATTGTCCGGTGAAAACCGGAAGTTCTTAAGATTTCGGGATGGTTACCTGGTGGGAGCCTAATGATTAACATAGGCCATTTTTATTCCATTAAACGACACCCCAATTTAGTGTAATCAACGACGGATAATTGAACGAAACTCCATGCCGAATTTCGCAAGCATCAACGGCTGCACTTCCATGCCTGACGTGACGTCACACCAGTCTTGCAATTGTCATATCCTATGCCTCATTCCTCCGTGGGAACACAGTGCTCCCGACGCACCGCAGCATTCCACATTACTCGCCACTGTAAATGTCGCGGAGAAGTGTGGAGCGTGACAACCGCACAACAAAAATACCCTTTCATTCTAAAAAAAAAAAAACAAATCTAGCGCAGCAGCGAGGGTGAACCACGTCGTTCCGCTCACCCGGAGGACAAAATTCGAAGTGCACTTCAGTTCGGCGCGTTCTTTGCCTTATGTTACCTCAGAAACTCCGCTTCCCTGAAGGTGGGAGAGGAAAACGCCGTTTATGCACGCTTGGGTTAAAATACAATTACTCCTCCAGGGAAGCACACAAAATTCAGATTTGTCGTGGAAGATGCTCCTACAGTCATTGACAATGAGGTCTAAATGTTTTCATGAATACGAAATTTGACCGGATAATCCCTTTAATGCACGAGAGCTTGTGTCGCCGATATCTGTCCCAGAGCAAGGAGCTCGCGCTTGTAGGCTTTCCTGCGGTACGTCATAAGGTGAAATGGAATATAGTACACTCTAACCCATCCACGGTGTAAGATAATACTCTTCAGGTGAGGACAGCGCGCTCCTCACGCAGTGCAGATAAAGTTCGCTCTTCACTCTCTCTCTTTCTCTCTCTCACTATGGTTTCAAGCGGCGCCGGCAGAGGACTCGTAGACCCGTGGGCACGGCAAAGACGGCTTGTGACTCTTCATGCTCCACACGTGCAGAGCTCCAACGAGGTTGTCGCTCATGCAGAAAGACTACGGTGTACCAGGGTGTCATGGCAACGAGATAATTTTTTTCGCTCTCACACAGTTTCACCGTTTGGCCGCCGGCGACACTGTCAGCCGCGAGCACGGTAGCCGCGGAATAATGCAGTCTTTCGGATGCCCGTCAAACGAACACTATATGATTCCTCGCGCCGCGCGTTCAGCCCTGACATGTCCTCACCTAAAGAGTGTATCTTACACCAAGAACCCATCCCTGGTGAATGATTTACTTGGACTTCTTCCTTTTCTCCTTTACCACTCCTATGCCAGCGCGCTAGGAAGGATCTTTTTAACCTTAATTTTCAACACGCATCGCCAGCCTGGTGCCTGCTGGACGAGTGGAATCTTTAGCGCTCTCTTCCGCATCACACGTGCTTTAAGTCTCCCTAAAATTGACTGCTTTAGGGTCTTTCGATGACTCTCGGCAAGTGTCTAATTGAAACCATATGTTTATTTTTACTAATTAAAAGTTAGTGTGTAAAATCTAGTTAAGTATTTAGCTAATTGTATGCTTTTTTGTTTTGTTTTTGCAATTCGTATTGTCCGTCGTGGCTTCCAGTAAGTTTCCGAAAGCAGCCTATTTTTTTCCTTCTCTCTCAACCATCCTATTGGTAGGAATTTTTAGGCTTTGTTGAAACACTCGGTGTAGCGATCGAAAGCTTAAAAACATATCGGGTTGAGAACCACGTATCGTGTCTTACTGCGTCTCGCCCCTACTACTATTCGCGTCCATGTCTTGCCAACGGGCAAAACGTTGTAGCCAATTATGTTCTTGCACCTCAATTAAGCGCAAATCAGCCCCCATCACCTCTATCAAGAGTCTTTTGAAACTATATTTTACTATCCTTTTATTTTTCTTTGCTTGGGAGATTAGACCTTCTATTATACAGGGTGTCACAAAAGAAAATTTACACGGTCTTTTTTACCGCAAAAATAAACTAGGCATCGCCGAACGCTCATTCTCCGCCCAAAGGTAGCGCTAGAGGTCACAACCAGACGCCAAAGTTTCAGTCCGATCCGATAACTTAATCAAAAGTTATAACTGCTTTTCTGAAAATTTCAATGGGAAAATGGCGGCCGACGGAGTTTTCCAACACATGGGGCTCTATGGCATCAGAAACCGAAAACAGGCGAAAATGGGCTCCATTTTTCCATTGAAATTTTCAGAAAATCACTTATAACTTTTGATTAAGTTATCGGATCGGGCTGAAATTTTTTCCTCTGGTTGTGACCTCTAGCTCTACCTCTGGGTAGAGAATGAGCGTTCGGCGATGCCTAGTTTATTTTTGTGGTAAAAAAGACCGTGTAAATTTTCTTTTGTGACACCCTGTATACCTAAGTCTAGTTATTTTAATATACTGTTGTTGCGTTACGAAACAGCTCACAAATTCAGCGTTACTTGCTTCGAAAACCAATTAAGTTTACAATTTTTCTTCTCAGTCAGGTGTGAGAGCAGACGGGAGTGCATGATCACGACCGGACAGGGCATTTCTGTTTTTTATAAACCAACAGATATCAACGGTTCATGATTGAGAACAACTTTAGTTCCATTTCCTAAAGAGATACAGATGAAGGCTTCTAATTACCTTCAATGGGTTACTTACTGAAGCTCATTTCTTATTATAATTGTTTAAAATATATAAAATATTACTTGAAGTGACAGAAACTTGACCGCGACGACGCAGTGGCGCCAATACCTGTCTCTTATGTGGCTGTGGAAGGTTGAAAAACAATGCGGGCAGAACGCACTATGTTGTTGTCTAATTAAAGGGGTCATGAAGCGATATCGGGTTGAAATGTTCATGACTTTTCAGTGGCGTACTGGTCCAAGTCTGGCCCAAGTATACTAACTAGCACAGAACGCCACTGATTCACAAGCTTTTTTGTCGCGGTGAAATTGCGAGGATAAAAGGGGACTATTTCTTTCAGTCATGCCTTCGCAAACCTGGAAGACGTAATTGTGGGATTGAAACCATCCGCCTGACGACAGTCGAGCGCAGCTCATGGATTGGACATTGGACACAAGAACAGCGTGAGCACTCGACTTCGGCGCGTAACAATCAATTCCTCGGCGGCCACTCGGGTAGTGGCTCGTGTCCAACCACTGCGGTGATGAGAATAGCCGAATTCTAACAATGCCTGGAGTTCAGCACGCGTTTTCTACTTTGCCAACCCCAGCGTGTGGCTATGATTAACGTTGGCGGCATGGGATAGGCACCAGACCACGTAGCCGCTTGTTCTGGCTCTGAGTTGGGGGTGATGAATTAACGATGCTCATATTTCTCGAATTCTCCTAACGACTGCCATTGTCTAGAAAGCTAGATACATAAGTAGTGGAAGAAAAGGAAAAACGAAGAGGTCAACCTTGCTAATGATGCTGGTCTGCTACTTCATATTTGTGGAAAGGGAATGGGGATAAAAATATAGACGAAAGAGAGATCAAAGGAGAGAGATTAGTTAGAGTTGTTTGTCGAGGCCAGTTGTTCAGATAAACTCTACCAGTGTCTTGGTAGCCTTCAGGCTTTCAGATTTTGATTTCCATGGATCTAGTAAGGTCGCCGTCGTTATTGTTTGGTTGACAGGAATGGCTAAGGACGTTCGCATGGAGTTTATTTTCGAGTTAAATGCCTTCCAGTGGCACAGAATGTGTTGAAGGGAGTGAACCGATGAACAACATTGACACATAGGGGATTCCGCTTTGCCTATAAGGTGTAGATACTTGTTTTTATATGCAACGTCGAGACGAATTCGATGGATTAGACACTTTGTTTTCCGCAGAAGTCTTCGATGGACTTGAAACTGAAGAGGGAGCTCGATGTTATGTAGGCGTGTATAACAGTTGTCGAGATTGTTCCACAGCGACGACGAGATGTAATTTCCGAGTTGATGTACCAGTTTGTTGGTATGTGATCGAGTTAACGGCACCAGTGTTAATGGCTGGGTTTCGTGCGAATCTAGGGCAGCCATGTCTGCGATGACGTTTCCTGTTATTCAGCAATGACCTGGAATCCACTGCAGGACGATGACGTCACCTTTTGGGTACATTTTTGTATTGTGTGTATATGTTACGAATCAATTGGGGATCTTGGCAGCGTTTACTTAGCGACAATAAAGTTTTTAATGCAGCTTTGGAATCAGATAATATAGACCAGGTGTTTGGAGGCTTAAGTATAAACTCAGTGGTTTTCAAAATTCCTGCGAATTCCGCTGCTGTGGATGACGTTGCATGACACAATTTTTGAAAGAACTGTGACATGGGTTGATGGAATGTAGAGTCCAAAAAATGATGATGCAGGCGTTGAGGATCCGTCCGTGTAAATGTGGACGTGTGACCCATAAGTATTTATTTATATGTTCCAAGGTCAGTTGTGTAAGAACAGGAGTGTGCAGAGTCGATTTTTTAGATATTCCTGGAATAGCAGTCATAATCGACATTGTGGGATAGAGTCATGGGGGAATGGGTAAGGCCATTGCAGCGTCAAACTTCAACGGTAGGTAATCCTGTAGCAAAGTTATTGACCGGGAAAAGCCCGCATATTTTCGCGTTTGAACAAAGCTATTCAAACTAGAGTTTTGAAGTCGTGACTTGTGTTGCATATGAATGCGTATCGTCTCTTGTGTCCTGAGGATGTCAAGCGTTAAAATTCGGGCTTCAGCTACTGTTCCAATGTTGGAGGTGCATCTTGTCCATCCCAGGCATGCTCGTAAAGCTTGCGCTTGTAGACTCCGAAAAACTTTCATGTTCGAGATTGGTATATTGTGCATTACTGGAACACTATATCGAATATACTAAAGAGAGATGTGCAAAGAGAGATGTGTAAAAATTTAAGAAAAGTCCAGACAGATCATCCCCGCCTGATTCCACTTTTCATCCTGTGATATCAACGAAGCAAGCTAGTTTTCTCTTCAGTCGACGAATATGTGGCGTCCACGTAAGCGAACGGCCCGGGGTTACGCTCAGAAACATGTGCTGTTTTAAATACGAAACAGCGTTTCCTGTAATTAGTATTGGGTATGTATTTGTATACTTCTTGGTGAAAGCAAAAGCCGCAGATTTGTCAGGCGAGATCTAGAGACCGCGGTTTTGAAGGAATTTCATTATTACGTTGAAGGCCTTTTATGGCCTGGCTCTTATTCGGCTTAAATGTTTTCTACTTGCCCAGATACAGAGATCATCTGCATAAAGGGAAATGTGTACAGTGTCAGGAAGCTTTTCAGAAATTCTAAAAAGAGATACATTGAAAAGTGTCGAACTAAGAACTCCTCCTTAGGAACACCGCGGTTGCCAAAGTGAAGTGGAGTGTCGCCCTTCTTAGTGGAGACATAGATCGTCCTTCCTTGTAGATTATTCCTTACACATGTGTTTAAGCGTCCTGAAAGGCCGATTTTTGAGAATCAGCAAACTATTAAAGAATGCTGTACGTTATCGAAGGCACCTTTTACGTCCAGAAATACATCGACTGGAATGTATTTAGTTTCTTTGCATGTTCAAGGTTCGTAGCCAGGTTGATTTCATTGTCAGTGCTGCTTCTCCCTCGCCTAAACACTGCCATTGTTTGAGCATACATGTTTTCGCTTTCAAGGTGCCACTCTAGACGGGAATTGACCATTTTTTCTATTACATTTATCACGCAACTAGAGAGAGCGATTGGGCAGTACGAGTTAAGATCTAATAGTGATTTTCCTGGTTTAAGAATCGGTATCACTTGGGAAGTTTTTCGGTCATTTGGAATGACGCCTGATTCTCATGACGTATTGTTAAGAAAGCAAGAAAGTGATCCTTCTCCAAGGTAACCTAGTTGAGTGTATCATATGCCATCTGGCCGGGTGCTGAAGACATATTGCATGACGATAGTGCTTGTTTCAGCTCTTTTACTTTGAAGCAAATACGGTATTAAATTGTTCAGACGTATTAGAAGCGCTATTACAGCTCACTGAGGGCAGTGACGTACATCCAGTTGAATTGTCCGTAATTTTGGAACAAAACCCTTCAGCAACCGAAATTTGACTCTTCTGTTGGACTAAGGCGATTTAGTTAATTGGACGTGTTTGTTGTGGATTTGAACGCAAACTTCGAAATATTTTATATATAGGGTGTCTGAAGTCACCAGACTCGACCTAATATGGACCGTAAAAATTGACGCCTGCACGAAGCAATCTCAACTTTTCGTCAAAGGTGTATTTCACATGTCCATTTTTTCTGGTAAAAATACCAAGCGTAGCTCCCTTTCTGTAAAAAATAGGGCCAAAACACTTGCCAGGGTACACGGCGGTCGGCGACGCAGACGACTGAGTCGAGCGGCGGGGAGCGTTTGGCGCACGTATTGGTAGATTGCGTCGGGAGCAGCGTCGGAAAGTGTGGCCGACCAGCGAAAGAAAGCAGACGACACGCAGACGAAATTCGTCGGAAGCAAAAGCTCCGTCGTTATGCAACCGCGTTTTTTATTTTTTTTTTTTAATTCAAGTTTTGCTTTTATTGTCGCATTTATTTCAAACGCAATGGTACACTACAAAAATATTATCTTTATTTTAGTAAATCACGGTCGTCGCGAGCAGTCTCTATGAGGAGGTAGCGCCATCTATCAATACGTGCGCCAAACGCGCCCCGCCGCTTGACTTAGTCGTTTGCGTCGCCGCCCGCCGTTGACCCTGGCAAGTTTTTTGGCCCCATTGTTTTGCAGAAAGGCAGCTAAGCTTTGTAATTTTACAAGAAAAAACGGACCTGTGAAATACACCCTTGACGAAAAGTTTAGATTGCTTCGTGCAGGCGCCGATTTTTACGGTCCATTTTAGATAGGGCCTGGTAACTTCAGATATTATGGCGGCGTCACGCATGGGCCGAACGCTAAATGAGATCCGTCTATTGTCACTATACACTCGCATGCCTGTGTGATGAATTGAAGTCTTCCCGTCAGGATCATCAACACCAAAACAAGACGATCGGGAAGACGGTATCAATAAGCGTGATGACTGTCTGGCACCATGGGAAAAGCAATGACGAAAGGAAGCTCCGGAGTTTTTCATTAAGTGAAGAGATGATCGACACCATTGTTGTAGAAAAAAGAAAAAAGTTGGGTTGTGTGTATGTTTATACAGTCTAGAGCTTGGTCTGCCTCAACGGGCGACGAGTCTCCCAGCTGTAGATGAGAAATTTAGCCAGGGCAGTACAACCAGTACAACGCAGTAGTGATACACGACCCCACGCCGGTACGATGCTCATCCTGATCGAAACGGGCAGGGGTGGGGATGGAATCCAGGATCCCTGGGTTCTGCAGCGCGAGCTTTCGCTCAACGTGCTCCGAGCTGGTGTGCGCTAGCCCACTCGGCCACCGATCCCCCAAAATGTTGTAGAAGATTAAGTTGGTGACTGTTTAACTGTGGTGTGTTCTTTTTAAATGGCATGGATAATTGTTTCGGGATGATTGGTTGAACGGGAGGCCCCGCTTGAGGGTGTTGTAGTTAGAAGAACGTCTGAGGTGGTCGGGACTTGATTTTGTAGAACCGAAAATTCGTTTAGCCTGTCCGGTGCATCTGTGGAGGTTTCCGTCTTTTTTGTAGTGTCGCGTCGATAATTTACACCAGTGTTTACTGCGGCTGAGCTATGGCGCGCAGCTTCAGCTGGAACTGACAGAGGAGTGTTTGCCACTGATCGTTCCTGCTTGTGACCGATTTCGCTAAAGGTAGAGTCTGCTGTGATCACGTTTCTTGCTGAGACATAGTCAGGTTTTGTCTCAGTCATGAGACAAAGGCTTGTAGTTTATAGATTGATTCTTCTTTTTTGTATTGGGTAGTTCGGAGATGTCGATTCGTGGTGGCGTCTGCAGTTCACACACTGCGGGCTGTATGCGTCGCATTTCTCTCGACTGTTGGAGCCACTGCTGCGCGGATACCGCTGTGGCTTGGTGCATGCTCCTCCATATATGTCCAAACTGAAAGCGTTTGTGTCATTGCAGGGGATTTTCAATAAACGTTTCCACGTTGAATCGAGTGTGTCCAAGGGAGACATACTCCAGAGATGTTTCTGTAGCAAAAAAAAATGAAAGCCGTTTACAACTCCCTGTAACGCCGAATTGGAGCGCAGCTTTGAGGAGGACGAGGGAAGGGTACTGAGGGGAGGGTATACCCCTCCTTTCTCCTCCCCTCACGGGGGTCACGTGACCCGGGGGGTCACGTGACCTGGGGGGTCACCTGACTCGGGGGAGGGTCACGTTACCTGGGGGTCACGTGACCTAGGGTTCACGTGACCTGGGACGGTCCGTGACCTTACGGTTACGCCGACGGCAACGCCGACGCCGACGCCGACGCCGCTCAAGCAGAAACGGGCGCCTAAGAGCTGCGCTCTAAAAGAAGTTTTACGGCCTCAGTTTGTTCCAGTCGGCGAGTGCTTTTCAGGGGCGCGGTGCTGCAGATAGCATTCAGCAGGTCGTCATTTGGGATATATTTTGATACCCTCCGTATGACACCCACCACGCGGTCCTTTGAATGGGGCTGGTATACCTGCACATGAATCGCACCGATGCAGGTGACGGCCAGAAGGGCCTTTGTTGGCTCCATGTTACGGGTGTCGATGGCTAATAGGTTGAGGCGATGATTTGGTCTTACTCGAATCACACTATCTGGAGTGACGTATTCATGTTTTTCGTGCAGCTTCAGAGGGTTTATCTTTGTGACGAGAACGTCAATTGAATCCACTGGCTTTATGACGATGGTGAGATCGTTGGTGGTGTGTGTTTTCTCAATCGTTGCCGCACCGCTGGAAGTAGTGCTCGAGCTCTTGTGCCAATTCGGACCTTTTCGCCCCGTCCAGTTTTCTTCATTTGATGTCCTCGCGGAGTCAACGTATATAATGGTGCTCGACGAGTTGGATAAATCAGAGTAGGAATTCAAGTCGGTAATGATAGGAGAGCCATTTTCAAGACATTTTTCTAGTTGCACTCAGAAGAGATTTTGTTTTGTCTTGTTTTCGAATCCTGAATATGACACCCCCCCCCCCCCCCCTTATGTAATCCCTCCCTCAAGAAGCCCTTAAGGTAATAAAAACGAAATGAAATGAAAGAGCGGCTGCTTGATAGTGTATTTTGTCGCCGATGCTCGGTGTGTCCGTCGGGGAAGACATGTTTGGCTGGACTGGTCTGTGATGGGTGAGCGTTGCTTGGCCTAGACCTAGAGGGAAGCCGCCAGGGCCTATGCCTCGCCTCCTATTAAATAGGCGATTGCGTATGTATAGCCAATCAAAGAAATTGCGAGTGTGTCGATATATTACTCACAATTTAGGAGTGACAGTATAAAAGAACACAAGAGACTTACTTACGCCTACAAAGAAAAAACTAAGGCAAGTTTATTCAGTTATTAACGTTACGGGGTGATTCTAAGTAGTATTTAGCGAAAGTAGAAAAATCGTTTCATGACTCTTTTAAACGATTAGCTGCAGATATAATTGAAAAAACCGCGGCCGGTCACGCATCAATTTTCCCGCCAGCGGGTAAATTGAATTTGCGCGTTGGTCCCGTGAAATAAAGCCATGTGACTTCATTTACCCCGCTAAATTTAGCGAGGAAACTGAATCGTGTGTTTAGGTCACGTGACGTCAATTTTACCGCTAAATATAGTGGGAATACTGAATTTGTGTTTAGGTTATTTGACATCGTGTCACGTGACGTGACGTCCATTAGGGAGTTTTCGTAGAGCGGTTTCCCACCTTCGCCACGCACTTCGGAACAAAGACGCCACTACAGCGCATGCGCGGCGCTAGCCTTGCCTGCAGAGTCCCGGATCTCAATGCGGGTTGCGGAGAACGTTGCGGGACAGCGGAAACGATCTACAAAAACTCCCTATTTTTTCGGCAAATTTAGTGAAACTGAACTTGTGTGTAGGTCGACTTGACATGGTCACGGGAGATCATTTTTCCGCTAAATCTAGCGGGGAAATTGAATTTGTGTTGTGGAGACTCAGAAATGACTACCGAATCTCACGGTGCTCCAGCTCCGACTGGCCCCACGCGCTCGCCCGTCACCCGGTTTTCAGCCATCTTTATTCGAGAGTTTTAGAAGAGGGAGTCCCAACGTTTGGGTTCCCCTAAAAAATTGGGCGACACAAACGCAACAAGATTGGCGTCGACGGCTTATAAAATAGGGGTTTCGCGACGCAGCGTGGCGCGCTTACGTTTTCCGCTTGCAGCGCCAATGAGGGTAATTAACGTAATAATAAAAAAAAATTAAAAAAAACGTAAAACATTTGCGCTTAGTTAGCAAGTACTTTTTGTTTACAAATAATAGTTAAGGTAAATCGAAATCAAGCCGACTAAAACAAGAGACAATCTAAAATCCGTATAGACCTTTTCCGCTTACTCTCGCCCCCGACCGCCAAGTAGGCATATCCGGTATGGGCGACGAAAAAATATTAAAACGTTTCAACCTGCAAATAATAAAAAAATAGAGGGGAGACAAAACGAGAATGGGTGACGGTTACGCTTTTCTCCTAAATGCATTATATTGGCGTGGCGACGGCAAAACAATGTTTCCGCCCATACTGGAAGTGACGACAATTCAAGATGGCGGCGCTCTTGAAGAAAGGGACTATAAATGTTGTTGGCTGTATTCAGCCAAAACAATCCAATCCGTAGCGCTCTAATTTGGCGCTGGTTCTTGGATTTTTTTGGGCGTTCGTGTGCGCTTTGACCGTCTGTCGCCGAAGATTTAGGTCTTCAACTATTCGCGACTCCAGCAAAACGGACGCCACCAAGCGGGAAAACCGGGAACCAGCCGGTCCAGGTCGCTCCGCGCCCCTCCGCGTCTCTGGCGGCTTTCGCGGACACGTGTTGCCGGCGCGGTGGCGAACAATTTGTAATTCGACGAAGGTCCAAAAATTTCTTAAGTTTGCCCGAGTGTTCATTAGTGTGGTGAAGCCTCAGTAGATTGATTCCTTCCATCACGTGTTTGAAAGCCCGTTTACTCCATCCACAACACACGGTCGCGTGCTTTCAATTTCTTAGATGGAATCACGGAAAACCGTTTTGATTTCTTGTCTGTCTCGAATCACATTCAAAGTGACGACTACTTGGTAACTGATAAGTGATTTCTTTATAAGGATGTAGAACAGTGGACTGAGGACGACAGACGAGGTGTTTCACTGGAGGGAACACCAATGTTGCAGTCAAGTGAACAGGATGGTTCGATAGCTGCTTTTCTTGAGTTTGGTTGTGTTCGATTAGCTTCAAGTTTGAGCCACCCACGCCGGTCGGGGCGTTGGTTATTCACCTTGGCTGCTTTTTGCCGAAAAAGCCTCTGGACCACACTGAAGAAGTTGTTCTGATTTCGCAATTACTTGATTCAGGAAAACCTGCTTGCTGCATATGATTAATGAGGGAAAGTATCTGCTTTCAAAAGGGGGGGACGCGTCTCGCAAAGTTAGAAGCCGTCACGGCATTATGATCTATCGCGCCTCCAATATTTATATTATATACCTGTCGACGCCAGCAGCAATATACGTCTCTATTGCTCAGGTTGACCGGCCACAAAAAAATACTATTTTTCTTCGTTCAGGATTTGAAGTCAAGTTCAGTGCAGAGAGGTTCTGCGTGAATCTCCGTTGAAGACTCTCTTCAGTTTGGCTGCATTCGTCTCCGTGCCACCGGCTAGAACCATTTGGCTAAGTTTAAGTAGTCTGTCAAATATACTTTTATTCAGCAGTTCAGCTAATAGATAGTCAACTCAGCTCATATTTCAACCCGAAGAATATACTAATATCGCTTTAGTGGGACATAGTATGTAATATAATACATAACCCGCTCGTCAAAATGACTTCTCGATTGCTACTAAAACCTGAATTAAAATACGAGTATCGGCTGCTTAGTGGGGCGCCAGCGGGTTAACATGCTCCTTGGCTCAAGAAGCGCTTGCTTAATTTTCTTAATTTTCCTGCAGCCTGTGTTGGTGACCGAGCAGACGACTGGAGCTGTTTCTTAAACGTGGATACGCACAAAAGCTCGATTTCGCGGACAGATGAGTCACATGGTCGAGGCATGCGAGTTAGCTGAAAATTACTCTCGGTGGGACAATTCTGTAGTCATCGCCGCTTTCCTTATATGATCAAAACTGATTAAAGTCTATTACCGTCTCTCCGGAGCCCATAGTTTCGGTTTTGAACGAAATCTACGAAACGAAAGTTTGACATGAAAAGAACAAAAAACACCGGGAAAACAAAACTATGCTCTGCAAGTTTATGTACACCGGCTACACTTAGCCGTCTCAGTTCAAATACCTATAAAATTGGGCATTAAACAAGAAAAATTCTATTAAATTGAATGCGCCACCCGTTCAGGCGGCCCGGCCGAGCCGACGCGACCTGGACCCAGCCGCCATGTTTGTTTGGTGGTGGCGCCCCCTATAGGTCGCTGGAGTCGCGAATTCCAAAACTGAGATGTACGCGAGCGAGCATACTCTGCGAGCAGCTGCTCTATTTAGATCTGAGCTGGAGCGACTTTGAAGTCTTGAAATATTTGTTTTAAGCTGGCTGGTATAGTATCGAAATTCACTCGGAGCCACGGAGTAGCGATACGTTGCCAAGTCAACGGTTACCGCGTCATTTTAGGCTTAGGAAGTGCCAGAATCAGGGACGATCTTTAAAATGGGGCGAGCCCACCGCTCTTTCTTTTTGACTTGAGCGATAGTGGCTAATACTGCAGCGACCATGGCGAATTTGTTCCGAAGCGAGCGGAAAGGGCGCCGTCATGTTTGCCGACGCAACCCGGCCCCAAGCAAATAAGGGCGATAAGGGCCCCACGCTATTTCTCGAATTTTGGGTCAGGGGCGAGCGCAAACCCAAACCCCAAAACGGAGTTTGGGTTCGGCTCAGGCGCAGTGGAGAGCCCCTATTTCTTAGGGAACCACAAGCTTTGGGGCCCTCTATTCTGAAACTGTCTATTATCTTCTTTTCGTCCCCCATACATCCACCCTTGGGAGAGGGTCGCTTGTTATCCCGTCTGTCTGTTGCCGGCCCGTACGCGGGCATCACATACTGGTCGTAAGCTGTAACAAGGTAATTATATGGGCCAGTTGGTACATATCTACAGTGGAAAAGAGACAGACAGAAAGACAACAGGACAGGGCGCACTCTCAATACCCGACAGGCATACTAATCGTGACTCATCTTTGCCCATATTTGCCCAGCCCCCGTTTTAAAAACTCATATTCATCCGTGGAAAGTGCTAAGGAAGCTTCGCTAAGGCGATCACTCCCCCTACTTTTAATCGCAGAAGCCTCGCGCAATTCCCTCGACACTTTGTTTTTATATTTGGCTGGGTGTAAGCTCTACGTTCCCAAAACTCAGGATGAAGTCCTTCGGAAAGGTAGTCCATGGTGGTTTTCGATGTGGCATAAGTGGTGTAAGGGGTGAGCGGTTGAAGCGGATATACGGCAGAGAAAAAGAAAGTATTGATGACGATACCGTGGGGCGCTTGTTCATTTGGGCCGAACTGATTCGAGTCATCACGGTCTCTAGAAAATTGTTGGCTCTGATGGTCTTGTTCATAAACTTGTCGGTTTTTGAAGCGGCGCTGAAGAATTCGGGGTAGGAACAGCTCGCGCCAACTTCGCGCCAACTTCGCGCCTTTCCAGTTCTCGTCTACCGGAGAAGTTGCCCGGCTCTTCATGGCTCCGTTGGGCGTGTTCAAGCGGCATTTTCCCGGGCGCCGGTACTGGACAGGAGACGGCTGGGGCTTCCCCTTCTTCCTTGCCAGTGGGCGATCGGTCGTGTGTGTGGTGTTATGGGCCCATTTCCACACTACACACAAAGCTAACAGGTACCTCCTGGTGGTCATCGACCACTTTCCCAAGTTGGTTGACTTCAATCTCCTGTGTCAACTTACGCCTAAGAAGATATGAAAAAAGCTGGCGAAACGTTTTTCCGATTTGGGTATCCTGTGTCCTTTTAACAAACCAGGCCACCTACTGAGTTAGAACTACATTATACCAGTACTGTGTTCGAAAACTGTTGTGAAACCCTTGTTATGCAACACAATTTTGTTTCCGCTTATCACTCCCAGGTCAATATCGCTGAAAAAGGAAATCGCCACCTCCGAGCAATGCTGATTTGCACTAAGAAGCACCGTGACTTGCACGCTTTATTACAGAGATGGCCTTTGCTACCAACACCATCGAAAACTGAACTACGGATTCACACCAGCACGATCGATTTTCAGTCGGGAGCTTAGGATGCCCATTGAAAACAATCTAGCGCTTGCCCAGATGCTCGCTCGCACCAATCGCACTCAAGGTTTGCACAACGACTCTGCGATAATATCCGGAATACAGTCACAATAGCCCGGGGGAATATCAAACTAGCCCAATCACAACAACGAGCCCAATATAATAAAGGACGGAGAAACATCGAATTTTCCTTCGGAGAACTGGTTCTCCGACGAACTTACTCAGTAACGCCAACCAAGGATTTTCAGCTTCACTCGCTAAACGATGGAACAGACCATTTGAGGTCGAGATGCGAGTTACCCACCTCGCATATCGAATACGGTGCCCCATAACTTAGGCCGGCTCCTCAGCACCCACGGCAACGCTTCCGAACCCCGGAGGCTGCGACGTGGTGCATCATGGAGCATAACGCCTTCGTAGGGTCCGCTTGCCGGGTGTCCTGGGGCGTACCACCAGCCGCAAGTCTTCCAAGGACTGGCGCCGGCCATCATCCCAGCGCCATTGAGGGCCGCACACTGAATGAGCGGTGCGCACAAGAGACACCGTCAACCTACACCGACGAGGAGCGCGACGGGATGGGCACCCTGTACCAGGTGTCCATGATCGCGGAGGACGGGCACCTTCGCGGGGCCCTCTACGCCGGGCGTCTCCAAAGATAACGGGACAATGCGTCGGCAGCAGCTCGGCCACACACATTCGCCTACGTCGAGGCGGCACTCATTGTCGTGTCGAGTTCGTGCCCCAAGAGGGTCAGGGCGCTTGACCCGACAACACCCGCACTCGACGATCGAAGTCTCGACGATCTGTTCCGACGAGGCCTAATCCCCCTTCCAGCAGCCCCTCCCCGCCCGACTCCGGTACTCCGCCCTCCAAAAGCTGCAGCACCAGCGACCCCAGTTATCCTACAGTGTATCGATCACGTGACATCAAATCATGTGACGCCATTTTCCCCGCTAAACTTATCGATGAAACTGAATTGGTCTTGACGTCACGTGACATCCATTTTTCCGCTAAATGTAGCGGGGAAACCGAACTTTTGTATAGGTCACGTGACATTAAGTCATGTGACGTAATTTTCCCCGCTAAAGTTAGCGGGGAAAATGAAAGGCCAAAAACATACTTCAATGTGGCCTGAAAATCCTAACAAAGTTTAAATAAAATGAGGGAAACGAAGAAGAGAGGCGCTAGCACTGAACACTGAACTCGAATTAACCACCGAGCTAAACTTGGCGGCGGCGGGGCAGACTGTTGAAAGAGAAATAAGAAAGCAGGATAAAAGGAGCGTGGTTTCTTTCAATTTTATTTTGTGTAAATTCTTTATTGCTGCTTTTGTCCCTTCCTTCAAAATAGTGAAACCTCTTTACTTTCTAACAATGATCGACAGAAGAACGAGGCGCGGCGGTAGTGAACACAGAAAATGTCCGAAGTTGTGGGGGTTTAAACACCGTTCGAGGAACAATAAGACCCGGGGCTCACTGAGAGCCCGTGTTCCAACACCCACCCCGCAGCGTACTCACGTTCAACCGCCGCGGCGGGTTCGTTCGTTTGCTGCACAGCGCCGCTCTAATAGAAGAGACAAACGTACCACACAGTGTGCCGGGTGACCAAACAGTTTAATCACCGCAAGAAACTATACAGAGCATATATTAACGCGACACACTGAGCACCGGTGACGAGAATTGACTCACCGACCGATGCACTCCCGAGAGCCGACGGGCGCCAACGTACTGGAGACGGGTCCGACGCACAACCCCCCGCTACGATGGCCACCCGGAGAGTCCCCCTCTCGGCGTCCGACACCCTCTCGTCGTCGCCTCCCTTGCGCACCCTCGACCACAGGGGTCCCAGGATTTGGGGACAATCGCGTCCCCTTTCGGAGGGGGTGACGAGCTTACAGCTTCTAAGATGGCGCTGATGGCGCTGTCTCCCTCGCCCCCGACGGATGCGTGCGGCTGAACAAATGAATCCAGCGGCTCGCTCCGCGGCCGCTTTAGGGCCTCTCGAGGAAAGGAAATGACCGCATTTCCACAAAGTAGAGAACTGAAACAGGTTAGATTGCTTTCTTTTCATAACGAAGAGAGGGCTGACCGTCTTTTGGTTCTTTCGCCATTCTTTTGTTTGGAGGGGTCCGACTAAGCATTGACCTCGTCCGGTCCCCCCTCCCCTCAAACCTGCAAATTTCATTAGCCCCCCCGTGTACGCCGCTGCCACCAGTGTAATTCTGTTCAAACACTAACGGACCCGGATGGAGGCAGACAACGTCTTATCTTGCTTCCTTCAGCAATTTGAAAGCAAAGAGGCCTGTTCAGTTAGACGTCCAATGTTAATCTTGTCATTTAATTCAACGATGAGTTGGTGATACACTGCGAATAAAATATGGTCAACAAGTTTTCAACACGTATCCATTTTAAGTACTTCAGCTTTCTTTTCCCCTTTTCTAGAGCGCAGCTCTTAGGCGCCCGTTTCCGGCTTGAGCGGCGTCGCCGTCGCCGTCGCCGTCGGCGTAACCGCGCGTAACCCTCGTGACCCTCGTGAGGGTTACTCTCAAGAGGGTTACCCTCACGAGAATCACGAGTAAGTGTGTCGCGAACCGGCCGATGTTCCAGTTCGACCAGGTTCGACTTTTTTTACCTTTTAGTGGAAAGTTCTACGAACCTTGTATTGAGATTCGACTCGTGCGCGCATGTGCGACAGGCTGGCCAGTTGGCTTCGGATTGGATGGTAATGGCTAATGGATGAATCAAGGGCAGCGCTGATTGGTTATTTCAGTTAGTACAGTAAAAAACATTAAGTTATTAACTTCTCCAGTGATTAGAATTGGTTTCTCTTAATTGCAGCTGTTCATAAAATAAAATAACCCTATGCATAAAAATATTCTCCAAACCTAGACATGCTTGTATCAAGGTCTGGCCACACTGTTCACAAAGTCGAACCGGTCGAATCTGGTGAAAAGTTCGAAGGTTCGTCGTACCGGTTCGACCCAGTCGAACCCCGAAAGTTCGACCTAAAAATCCGGTTCGATAAAAGTTCGCGACACCCCTAATCACGAGGGTTACCCTCGTAACCCTCACGAGGGTTACGAGGATTAGTTACCCTCAAAAGGGTTACCCTCACGAGGGTCACGAGGGTTGAGAGTTACCCTCACGAGGGTTATGAGAGTTACCCTCACGAGGGTCACAAGGGTTGCCCTCACAAGGGTTACTAGGGTTACCCTCACGAGGGTCACGAGGGTTACCCTCACGGGGGTCACGAGGATTACCCCCTTAGGTCATGTGAACCCCCCCCCCCCCTGAGGTCACGTGACCTCAGGAAGTCACCTATCCCTCAGTACCCTTCCATCCTCCTCCTCAAGAGCTGCGCTCTAATCCGGTGTTACAGGGAGTTGTACGCGGCTTTCATTTTTTTTTTTCATTAGAATACCGTGATTGAATTTCTTATTATTTCTTAACATTCTTAATACTTTTCTTAACATTTTCTTTTCTTCTTAACATCCTTATTACTTTCATGGCGTGTCAAGACAGTGCTTCTCGTGGTGCCAAGATTATTAGACTTAGGAACCGATTTGAATAAACATTCTTGCTCGTTTTGTCTTATTGTGATCTCTAGGGTGCCTTCATGTGCGCTTCGCATAGAGTGATGCCAACTGCCTGTTTCCCTTTCCCACACCCTCTTCCACCGCCATTTTTTTCCTCTCATTGTTTCCCCGTGCGCCGGAAAGTGGCCTTTGTGTCCATCGGTCCTCCCATCCGAAAGGGAAAATGCTAATCCTCCCTCCGTGAGTTCCACAACGCTGCTCCGAACTTGTGAGATAAGGTGCTTGTTTCCGGGAGGGTTATAAGCCCCACGGATTATCGTCGAGAATCAAAATGACTGCTGGTTTGTCGGCAAGTGGTATTACAAAGATGGCATCACCCTAGCAAAGCGCATATGAAGGCTCCGTAGTGATATCCATTGTAAGCTTACACTCGACTATACATACTTTTCGAACTGCCGCCCAGTTGCGCTAAGCTGTGCGACAAAGTGCGGTCCAGGGCTTCTGTTCCTTTCATCTGAGACAGTATACACGAACTCAACTCTGTGACGTCACGGCGCGGTGGTGGCGCGTCGGTCGCACTTCCGGTCTGGGGCTGTGGGCAGAAGTCCCCATGCCAGACGTGTATTCCTGCGTTGTTTTGAAAGGAACCATACAAAAGCCTGCCTTCTCGTCAAAACGCCGCGACTGGGGCCGTACCAAAAGTGTCGAGAAATGTTTGAAGGTCAGTTTTCACGTGCTCGGTTCGTCCCAAAACCTGGATATGTGCCTTGAAAAGGGAAAAGCAGACGCCGTCGGACAACGATTGCTTGGGCGGGAAGCACTTTGGGTTGAATTCACGGATACGTGTGGTCATCAGATTTATTTGTTTTGTTCCAACATGAACGCCAGAAAACCATCACGTTGTGCGGACCACCTGCGGACTACGTTCAGTGCGTCTTCAAGTTCAAACGGCCGCCTGATCGTTCGAACTGTCGTCTGCTCTCAAACGTTTCTGCTTGTCGTCTGCTCTCTTAGACGACGCCGGCCCGTAGACCAAATGTTGGCCCGGTACTTGCGATAAGAAGTAAGTGCAGGCCTCACACCGACGCCGACAACATCGCATTTCAATGGTTTGTTTATGGGCGACGGCGAGCTTCTTGCCCACACCCCCATCGCGCATGCGAGGCGCCGGTGGCGCCCGCTAGGGGCGCTCCGGTTTGTTTGTAAACATGAGTTGGTGCATAGATCCCAGCATCCGTAGATGTAAAGTGTTAAAAAAGAGAAGGAAACATTGTAAATACTTTCCAAAACATTGTAAATACTGTATGGTACATCATTCAACTTTGAATTTTTTTTTCTCTGTTTCATAACGTACAGAATTAGGGATACATGAAGGTGGTACACCTTCAGCTATCCCTAATTCTGCGATGGCAGCCGCCATCGAAAATGAAGAACCACAAAGCAATGGCTTCAATATTGCAAAAGATGTTGCTTAAACACTATATCAAGACGTAGTACAGAAACTTGTGTACTTTATGTACAATAAATTGTACACATATTTGTAAAGAGCGCCTGCGGTAAGTAGTACGTGGAAGGTACAATAAAATGTTTTTGAATTAATATTAAGTTCGGTTTTCGACTTGTTTGCGTGTGTTTGCCCCAAGTGAGCAACACTTGTTCGCGACATGCAACAAGAAACAACCTTCGAATTTGGTGAATGACTGCAGGAACTTGGTGCAATAGGTATTGGAGATTGCACAGCAGGCAGTTGTAGTTCTAATATCACTAAAAGGCCACCATCTTGTATGTAACTGCAAACATGTGTAATCGGTCTTATCTCTTTCACGTGGCACGGTCCCTTCACATTCGCATTTTAATCGCGCTCAACACAATGAACATTCTCAAGAGAAAAAGATTTCAGGAAACGAGAGAGATATACCTTCGGAAAAGCAACTAATGCAATCCAAAGCCCCTTGCACACAACTCAATGGAACTTCATAGGCTAGTGATCATGATGTTTAAGCCCCGAGACTGGGAAGGAAACTTAAGGACAAAGTAGAAGCGGAAGAAGAAAGTGGACAGGCAACGTCTCAAGTAGTGACTTGCGCACAAAGAATAAGGGCGATAATACTGTTCGGTATCATCCTCACCCCTGTCAAAGCACAAAGCAAACTAACGCTTGGAGATCATAACATCCTACGAGATACTAAGCATGTGGCTTCTCAGCCAATAGCGCTGTCAGCGGCGTCGTCATAAGAGCCTGTAACATAAACAACGGCGTTGGGGACATTCATTGTTTTCGAAACTTCTCTTCAAGCTTTGTTAATCGCTCCTGAGCTCACTTAGCTCTGATATCCTTCGCGATAACAGACGAGGAACGCTCCTAGAAATTTATGTTTACCGCACACAAGTTCGTCTGTCAAGCAGTCAAGATGCATCGCATCGTCAAGGGCGCTGGTGCAGCACCTCTTTGTGTCCACCGCACAAAAAAGCTGCATTTGTTCCTCAGGTAATGAAAATGCGCGTCGTCAAAGGCAGCAGATGCGGTAACCCTTGGTTGAAGTAATCTCATCCATAAAAATAGTTTTGTTATATTCTAGCCTTTGTTTGATTAGATGATACTGACTGAACAGTCCACCAGTAACTCTTATTGGCGTCCCGAGACTTATATTTACGCATCAACACGTCCCTCTCCCTCAAGACTGAGTGAAGTAGATCTGCGTTTTAGCTGTCAGTGACAATATTATATATTAATCTTCAAAATATTTCAATTCAGAAGATGGAGGTTTTCTGAATTTTCAAATGAGTGGGCATAAATTTCGGACTTTTTTTTAAAGACAAAGATTCAGCGCTCGCGCAATGTTTTGAAGAGTTCTGTAGCGTTTTTGACGTGTTGAATGTTAGTACTTCAGGGAGAAAAGTAAGTCGTTCAGAAGGGTAAGAAAAAACTGATAGCGCAGATATGGTTATCTGAATGCCGCTGATAAATATATGTCCCCCCGCTGCTCATGTTTGCGGCAGTGCCTGCGAACATTGTAGTTCCATTTGATGCTTTCAAGCGAGTCCATGAAATCCATGGTCACCCATTCACGCAAGGAATATTTTTCCTTCAGAATATTGCAAGTTGCTGCTTGCTATCGTGACACCAATCGTAAATGAGCAGACATTTAACAATACGTTACTAACGCCCGCTCGTCTTCGTACTATTATCTTTTTTTTCGTAACAATCTGGTACCTCCTGTTTCGAGAATAAAACAGGGTCAAAGCGAAATATGCTTACCGTCGGCACATTCAGGAAATGTACGTGTAATGAAACATACACAGAATGCCGGACGTATGCTTTCTCGCGCAATTACTCTCACACTCCATTGACGGTTTTCTTATGATAACAAAACAATAATATTTAGTCATTTTTAAACAGCATGTAACCTAACGCTTTTAAAGAACTTTAGACGGCCACAAAAAATTGGTTTCTCAACGGATCGCACTGCGATTCACGACCGAGGTACAAGCAGGTGGTGAAAGTTTACAGCGAAAAACTCAAGAAATTAACTTACCTCGTTGTTCAAAAGAACAAAACAACAACATGTTTTTGCCAGTCTACGCCGCCGCTTTGCAGACGACGCACGCGTAGTGAGAAGTGCTGCCTACAGATGGCATACGCCGTGTCGAGGAAGCCCCGGCCGATTCGGGTTATGATAGCTGACGATTCCGCAAAAGAACCAGAATCGACCGGCGTTCCCTCAAGGCGGCAGACGCCATCTATCGGCAGTACTGCTCATTACGCGTGCATCGTCTGCAAAGTGACGGCATAAATTGCAAAACAACAATTTTTTTTTTACAAGGTATGTTTATTTTTTTATATTTTCGCTGTAAATTTTCACCGCCTGCTTGCACCTCTGTACTAAATTGCAGCGCGATACCTTGAGATACAGATTTTCGCGGGCTGTCTAAGCTGCCTTAGACGCGTTAGTTTACATACTGCATGCACTAAAAAAAATGCATTGTCTACTTTCTCGAAAGGCACTCGAGACAGAAATCACCGCAATCTAAGGAGGGAGCTCGGCGAATCGTGCG
This sequence comes from Ixodes persulcatus, assembly GCA_013358835.2. Taxonomy (NCBI): domain Eukaryota; kingdom Metazoa; phylum Arthropoda; class Arachnida; order Ixodida; family Ixodidae; genus Ixodes; species Ixodes persulcatus. The sequence continues at coordinate 334,576 of JABSTQ010009755.1, read as the reverse complement.
ACTGAAAATATGTTTAGACATAAAAGAACAGTCTGCGCTCTAACACTGCATGACGTAAGCACGGGAGCCGTCATGCTCAGATTTGTTTTAGAATGTAAAATAACATAGAATATGAATTACTCCAAGTCATATTCTATTGTACAGAACATAAATATAGGGTATTTTTGTTTTCTTAAAGTCGCAAATAAAGAAATTGTGATACTAAGATATTTGAACTAAAAATTAGCCACTAGCCTTCCCCTCTTCCCCCCCCCCCCCCAAAAAAAAAAAAAAACAGTTAGCGTGTCGCTTCTTAACACCCATGTAACCAGTTTTGGCGGTAACGCATTAATTTTTCCAGAAACATATCTTGACATACTCGTTACATTGGCGTAAAAGTAACAGGTAACGTTTGTACTTTGCTATTTCTGAGTAACGTATTGGGAGAGTACGGCACCCCAAAGGTGACGCGCTGTTTCAACGTCTCCTGAGAAACTTAGTCTCAACTGCGCATGCGCTCCGTTGACGTAGACGATGTCGCGGCCGACGTGAGTCCCCAGAATGGACCACGCTCGGCTGGGGTCCAGATCCGGACGGAGCTCCGGGTAGGGATCTCAGAAGGCGACGATGACGATAATTACAACTCTCCTTTTAGATCCGGAGCATCTCTTGCTCGGGTCTATGTCCCGCGGCGTCGGCGTTGTAGTCGGCACTCGAACTACGCACGCGCAACTCTCCTCCTTCCCTCTCTCCAACAGCTGCGCGTTACTCTCTCCGCTCTCTCTCTCTACCAGCTGCGTGCACTGCGCGTGCGTTCGCTTCTCCTCACACCGCGCGCGCACGCGCAACTCTCCTCCTCTAGTCTCCTCTCCTTCAAGTGTGAAAAAAAATAAACGGCGAGCGGCGAGCGTTCCAAGTTTCTCTGCCGCGAGCCGCGAGCCGCGACGAAGGCTCGCGTAGGGGGTAACGCTAGGGCAGTCGGTGGCGCCATCTCTAGACGTCAGCACGCAACTGACTCTTTCCTCGGAACCAACACGATGCTCCGCATCACCCCATGGTTAACCTCGGGAAGATGGTGTAATTTTTTTTATTTACATGTGTAATCGTCAGGAGAGCATGGAGCTCTGACTTTACAGCAGCTAAAAGCAGCTAAAGTCTTGGTCTCGGTGAGCTCGGTGAGCTAGGTGAGCTCGTTGCTTTAAAGCACAGGGTGTCACAAAAAAAAAAAAAAAAAAAAATTACACGCTCTTTTTTGCAAAAAAATGAACTAGGCATCGCCAAACGCTCATCCTCCGCTAAAATGTAGGGAATGTAGGGCTAGAGGTCACAACCAGATGCCAAAGTGTCAGCCCGATCCGATAACTTAATCAAAAGTTATAAGTGATTTTCTGAAAATTGCAATGGGAAAATGGTGGCCGACGGAATTTTCGAATACATGGGGCTCTATGGCACCAGAAACCGAAAACGGGCGAAAATGGGCTCCATTTTCCCATTGAAATTTTCAGAAAATCACTCATAACTTTTGATTAAGTTATCGGATCGGGCTGAAACTTTGGCATCTGGTTGTTATCTCTAGCGCTACCTTTGGGGGGAGAATGAGCGTTCGGTTGCCCTGTATTTCGGTTGCCATGCATTCGGGTGGCAAAAAAAAAAAATCGCGGCGGCGCACCAGTTTTGTCCCCAGCGTTGCACGCTAAGTATGAAACAGAGTATAGCCCCGAGCAAGAGATGCTCCGCATCTAAAAGAAACACCTTTCATAGACCCTGTACTTTATACTTTACGTTTTGAACGTTTTAACCTCTCGTAAAGATTCACGACGGGATCATTTTTATATAGTAACAGGACGAGCTTATTACCAATATATAAGAGCGACTGGAATGGTAGTAAATTTTGAAGACACTCTAAATTCTTTTCGATTGTTATTTTGCTTAGAATCGTCGCTCGCTTTTACATACCTGCTCTGGAACAGAGGTTTGGCATAAATAACAGCGACATGAAATTATGCTGTTTGACGTCAAATAAAGTGTAATAAATTCAAGGATTGAGTCCTCGTTATTTGTGGACAAGTCTAAAGGTATTGCACATGAGTGCAATGCTTGGCCGGGCTACTGTGCGTAATGTACATGATGCGGAGCTTCTGTAGAGTTATTCGTTTTTGCAGTGGAGTGTAGCAACCCAATTTGGGTCCACCCCGCTTGTAATATGCGCGTAAACAAACTAAAGAACATTTGAATCTTGTTCACGAAACTGAGAAGATCCTAGCCCGCTTGTCATGGTTCGCTTGTTCGTTGTTTCCGAAGGCCTTTGTCGCTTACCCAAGGAGGGTAATGACAACGTTATTAGATTACCTCAGTTACGGAACTCCTCATAGACGCTGCTTGCACGAGCGGTACCCCCCCCCCCCCCCCCCCCTCACTCACCACGACTTATTTATTTATTTATTTATTTATTTGCTTTACCCTCAGGGCCCGAAGGCATTACAGAGGGGGAGAGCAAAGTTGGGATCAAAACACTGTAATGTATGGTTATTCACACTCAACAAAAAAATGATTAGTAAGAGCTGACCTAAAAAGTGCACTGTCAGTTATCGATGCAATTGATCCGGGAAGGTGGTTCCAGTCGAGGGATGTGCGAGGAAGGAAAGAAGATTGGAATGTAGATGTGATAGTGGCTGATACCTCAACTTTGTGCTGATGATCATGACGAGCAGAAAAATAAAAGGGACGAGTGATTAATTTGTCGCGAAGCACAGAGTTATAAAAATAAAATTTGTGAAATAAAGAAAGGCGTGAGAGCTTACGTCGCAGGGAGAGGGGCGGGAGTGACAAAGTAGATTTCATGGAAGTTACGCTAGATGAATAATGATAATTAGAAAGAATAAAACGAGCGGATCTATTTTGAATGCCTTCCAACGCGGTGATGAGAGTGGCTTGTCCGGGATCCCAGACAGAGGCTGCATATTCTAACTTCGGTCGAACTAGAGTTTTATAAAGAATTAGCTTGAGGGAAACAGGTGCCAATGAAAAGTTACGCCTGAGGTAGCCTAACATACGGTTAGCATTAGATGTGATATACTGTACATGTGTTTTCCATGAGAGATTAGAAGTTATATGCACACCTAAATATTTGTAAGAAGATACCGTGTCAAGCTGAGCCTGATTAAGAAAGTAGTTCCGAGTTTCATGTGACTGCCGAGATACACGCATGGACTTACATTTGTTAGTATTAAGCGTCATAGACCATACGTCACACCACTGGTAGATAGCGTTAATGTCAGACTGAAGCATGATGTTATCGTGATCATTAAGTATCTCACGGTAAATCACACAGTCGTCAGCAAATAAACAAATAGACGAGGAAACATTAAGAGGGAGGTCGTTAATATATATAAAAAAAAAGTAAAGGTCCTAAAACAGATCCTTGGGGAACCCCAGAGGCCACAGACGAAAAGGAAGAGTTACTATTATTTACTGTAACAAATTGTGACCGTAATGATAGAAAAGATTGAATCCATGCAAGAACGTTAGCATCTATGTTAAGTTTGGACAGTTTCAGAAGAAGTAGTTTATGAGATACTTTATCGAACGCTTTGGAGAAATCTAGGAAAATGCAGTCTGCCTGGGATCCTCGGTCCAGGATGCAGTGAAGGTCATGTGTGAATGATACAAGCTGTGTCTCGCATGAAAATGTTTTTCGAAATCCATGTTGGGATGGACAGAAGAAGTTGTTAAATTCTAAGAAATTGACGAGGTTGAAAAATATTATATGCTCAAGGAGTTTGCAAGGAACACTGGTTATAGAGATTGGGCGATAATTTAAAGGGGAATGTTTGTCACCAGTCTTGTGAATGGGAACCACCTTCCCCACCTTCCAATCTAAGGGGAGAACATGATCTCTAATGGTCTGATCAAAAAGTTTAGTTAAAATGATAGAAGAGTAATGCTTAGTATTTTTCAAAAACTTCGAATTAACACCGTCCACTCCAGCTGAAGACGACAATCTTAATGTTTCAATGACATGATCGACACCAGCACAATCAAGCAAGATGGGGTCCATCGGCAAGTAGTCTGAAATGTCTAAGAGAGGACATTCCGTGCTGCTGTCACTAGAAAAGGATTCAACAAAAACTTGGTTCAATACATTCGCACACTCTTCAATTGGCATAACATCCCCACTTTCGTTTTTGAGACTAACAGAAAATTCAGTTTTTTTATTCATGATGTTCCAGAACTTTTTTGGGTTTTTTATTAACATATCGGGTAGGGTGCGCGTAAAAAAATCAAACTTGGCCTTATTAACTTCCTCTTTATAAGTCTCAGCTGCAGTGCGGTATTTGGACCACCGCCGTTCACATGTGGTAAATTTGGCTGCTCGAAATAAACGCTTCTTTGTATTTGAGAGACGTTTGAGGGCTCTGTTAAACCACGGAGACTGGGAATCTTCAAGTACAGTCCTAAGGGGAATATGCAGGTTAGTAAGGGATTCTACTTTATTCTTAAACCTGAAGTCGCTCGACGCGCCGGACGGCTGCTTTGATAACTGCAGTGTATTCTATTGGATACGTACGTTTCGCAGCACGGCGTCTAGATGGCGCTTCAGCTCTGCTCTATGCAACGCACAGTTATGAAACGAAAATCTAGATGGCGCGTCGAACGGCGGAAGGCGGATTGAAGTGAGTGAGGGGGGTACCCCCTTCCGCGGGAGTTGCACAACTGAGGTAATCTAGTAATGTTGGGCAACGATCAAGGTTCATTAGCTCGTCTGGTGAGATGTCTCCGACCGCTTGTCGTCTTATTTACTGTATTGCTCGTTGGCGATCAACGCTCGCACACATAAAACAAATCGTGGCATAAGATAAATCGCGTTAAAAGCGGCGCCTCTTTTAGTATCAATGATACGTATAGTGCTAAATCGCCGCCGTAAAAAAGTAGTCGCCACGCCTAATGTTTAAGGCTTACGTTGAGCGACCAGTCAGCGGTGGGTGTCCTCAAATGTGCTGGTTGCCCGTGCGTCCTAAAACAAAAATATACTGCCCATCGCATCACACTTTGTGTCGGAAGACTGGTCTCGCTGAAACGCAGTGCCCACGATGAAACGATCTCCCTTCTGACCGTGCCGGTGCGATATTTTTCATCGTTCTGTGGTGCGACTTGCAGCTGTAAGGTGTTTTCACACGGTTGACATCACCCGTGCACCTATAAAAATAAATAAAAAAAAAACAAAATAATAAAATTATGAAGTTGATCGCATAGTATTTTGTACCTCAAAACACGTCAGTTTCGATTAACTGTGATCCCCACGGCGAACCAATTCCCCTCTTGACCGCCATATTTGATTTCCGCAGCGCCCCCTATATTCTTTGCAACTGTACTGGAACTTGCGAATAGACCCTTTGCTGAATTACCCAAGCACCGAGGAGCATGCTACGAATGTAGTTATACGCGCTGCTGACGTCTGTAGCAGTAACTGTTCTATACTCCGTTCCCTCCTAAGCTGACTCCGCCTTCAGCGCGAGCTCACTGACTTCCACAGCGCTTTGGTTGCGCGTGCCCGCGCGTTCACATTTCTGTGAGCAAGGGTAGAAGCTCCGCTTCGCGCTGAAGGCGGAGCTTCTACTCTGTGAACGGAGTATAAGGTAAAAGCCTAAATCAAATGGCATCTTGCACGCACGTTCGTCAACACCTTACTTGGTTTTTTACTTCGAATCTTTCATACGGAGAATGCGAGCGCTTGCGACACATGTACCTACATTCCCGGCATTCTCGTCGATGCTTGGTAAATGGTAATTTAGCAATAGGGCTACTGCGTCGCCTGCGAACGCGCCGTCTGCTCCTTCACGTTCCGATGTGACCGCCGCGTCCTTGTCTTCCCGCGGCCCGGTTCGTCGATCTCACGCCGGAGTAAAGGTTTCGCACCTTGATATTTGAAAGCGTACCCGCGTCCAGCGTTCTTCCGCTTCCGTTCTCACGTGTTTCGACCGGCAGGACTGGCTCCAAGCTCGAATTCAATTGTGTCCTCGGAATAGAAGGGGCAACGACGATAGCTTAACCGCAATGTTTCTCGTGTATCCGTGCCTGCTAAATGCTGCTGTGTTCGACGTCGCTTCGCTGACTACATCTGGGCGACCTTCATCAATGTCAGGGATTGATAAAATCTACGCGTGAAATCATTTTCGCTCCTCATTTTATCATGTAACTCTTCACTCGATGGCGGGTGGAGTTGATCTGCTGAGAACGAAAGGATTGCGGTTGTCTACGCCAGTGCGTGAAAGGAATCTGTGTTTTCAATTTCCATATCTTGTATAAAAACAAATAAATAAATAAATTTAGCGCCGACTGTGGCCCCGAACGCCGTTGTGCCGAGAAAACTGTTGAAGCAATGCTCGCTGTCAGACGGCTGCTTCACGCACAACGTGCGCACAAATAAGTTGGTAGCCTAGATGGTTGAACATCATAAAAATATCATAGCGGAAGACAGAAGGACAAGAGAGGAGAGGATACTTCAACTGACCTTTAAATCAAAAGTTACAAATGTTGATCTTCGTCCTTTTCCTCCTTTATCTTTTCATTGAAACGTCAGTTCAAAGGAGCGCTTGTCCGGTCCTTTCCATCCTTGCCCTCTAGTCTTTCACGCTCATTATTTTGTGGTGCACGCGAGATGGGTCTGCTAAAGTCACTAAAGTCCTTGGTAGCGCTCGCGCGTTCGAGGTACACGAGACGCCGAAGAATTGTCGAAGGCAGGAACCTCGCGCTGGACAATTGAACCTTCTCCTTGCTGTCCTCACCTCGTCAGTGATTATAGAGGAACCGCACATCGGCGCCACTGTCTTGTCGCACACTTGAGAACTATGTTCCTCATGTCACATTTCTTTACCAGCAATTCTATAAGGTAAAAGCATTTCTACATTATAAGTTTTCTGTTGTTTTGACACTTAGAGTCATTATTGTTTACACACCAATCTGTTAACCCTTGCATTTCCTAAAACGTTCACCCCCCCCCCCCCCCCTCAGACAAAAAAAATTATAAAGACAGAAAAACGGGCATCAACGGCACCATTCATACATATACAGTCAAACCCGTTCATAACGAACAGCAGGAAACGCTCCGATCAGTTCAATATAGCAAGTAGTTCGATATAGCAAAAAAACATTTACAACGAACTTCCACGATGTGTTCGTTGTAAGGCGAGGGCTTCTTTATCTCTCTCATCTTTTCGCTTCCACCTTGTAAGAAAGGGCTGGAATGTGTATTCTTTTTTGCATGCTTGCAGAGTGTTTTTTTTTTAGCTTATCTCCTTTTCCGAATCACTTCTCTTCGTAGGCGACCGCTTTGGGATGAGGTGTTTTTTTTTTCCTTTGCGTGCGTGGAATGTTTTTTTTTTTTTAGCTTTCTCCCCTTCTGAATCGCTTCTCTTTGTCAACTTTATTCGCGGCTTCAGCTTTTAGAATTTTCATACTTTCCTAGATTTTTTGTGGGGGAAGGGACAGGTTAGAAGACGATTGTTTGCACGTTTTTGAAAACCTTTTGAGGGGGAAAAGTTCGATATAGCCAATATGTTGTTCGTTATTAAAAGTACTTTTTACATGCATTTTTATGTAAATTTTCTGTGAGTTCGTTATAGACAATATTTCGCTGTACTTGGGTTCGTTCTAAACAGGTTTCACTGTATCTATTGTACAAACTGCGGCACGTTTCTTTCGAGAATAGAGGATTATCGACAAACACGTACGTCAAACTTTATTGGTAAACGTAGTGGTAACGCGTTATCTTTAAGTTAAGGAAATGTAGGCCGATAACATGTTTATATTTAAAAGTAGCGCGTATCTTATCTCGTTACTTTCGGTTTTGTAGCGCTTTAAATCCTGGACGCACAAATCTCGTTTTCTCTACAGGACGAGCGAACTTTGCTCTTTTCACGACTGCCACAATTATGTTATATGACCCCTATCGACCGAATGCGTTGTCTGCTTACTGCACCTATCGGGAGATAATGTCACAAGTGGTTTCTTCGGTCGTCTACGTCGGCGTCCGCCGTTTACCGCATCAATCCAGGCCAAAATTTTGAGTGGTACCATTTGCAGGTGATTTATCGAACAGGTATCACTTGCAAGTGGTACCCCTTGCAAGTGGTACCACTTTAATAATTGGGGTTGTGTGGATATCTATACAGCGTGTAGTTGACCAGCCATTTCAAAGTTGCGACGAATCACTCGCTGTAGATGAGCAATTTAGCCAGTGCAGTGCAACCGCTAGCCTGTGGTTTTTAGCGTGCACCACGCAGTAGTGATACACGATGGCACGCCGGTACGATGCTCATCCAGATCGAAACGGGCAGGGGTGGGTATTGAACCCAGGATCATTGGGTTCTGCAGCGCGAGCTTTCGCTCCACGTGCTCTGAGCTGGTGTGCGCTAGACCACTCGGCTACCGATCCCCCTGGTACCACTTTCAAGTGTGTGTGCCTCTAGTTTACCCCGAAGTCCTCAGTGAGAAAATAGTAAATACCCACTCCGTAACTCGCCAGTGGCAAGATGTGGGTTTCGACTTACCTTGCTGATCGCTGTGAGGCAAAACCCACTCCGTAGTCCGCTGCTCTGTCGGCTACGGCCGGGTCCGTTCGTTGACTGCCATTAGGCTCCGGTGGACGGGAGTTCACACCAAACACAGAATACCGTACAACGTGTTTATTTGGCTTGCGCCACACGCTTTGCCTGTAGGCGGTACAAAAAAAGAGGAAAAAGGTTAGCACTGCCTTAATTGACAAGATCGCTTGGAAGGGGGGAAGGTCCGCGCCGCCGCAACTGGCAGGATCATGGAAAGGCGGAGCAGTAAAACAACGATGAATGCTCCGTCGGGCGTAGCTCCCCCCAGCCAAGAGCCCCGGGTACTGGTGGTGGACGGCTTATGTAGCCTGCGGGAAATGGACGCGTGGCCGGGGAGGCCGGTAGTAGGTCAGCCCGAAGACAGGTCGCGTCCACAATCACTCCCAAGGGTGCGCCGGCGGCATATTCACCCCCACCCCACGTGGGCAAGGGAGAGCCGTCCTCTTCGGGGAATATGGCCTCGGTTCCTCGTATCCGGGTAACCGCCGCCATTGGTGACGACGACTCCCACGGCCTGCTTGAAGTTAGGCCAAGGTAGAGATATAGGGAACCCCATGGTTCCCACAAGTGGTACATGTTTAATAAACCACTTGTAAGTTGTACTTATTTTCAAGCGGTACCAGTTGCAAGCGGCACCACTTGCCAGTGTTAACACCACCTTGTTATAGATCGTCACGGGTGTATATCCTTCATAAAGTAGGAGTAATTTCATGCAATACCAATCCCTTTTTTTATACTTTCATCCCACGCACCTCTAATGACTGGAACCGCCTTCTCTTTCTAATAGCCACTATTATTAATTTCGATTTGTTTCAACTTGTTTTGCAGAATCTACCTGAATGATTTAATGTAATAGTACTTGTATAAGTCAGATATCTTTTATAGATTTTGTTGTATATCTGTGTGTGTGCAGGATAGCGGACTGGATATTTTTGAAGTGTTTGGGTCGTTTGTATAATTGTTTTTTTTTTTTGTAATTTCCTTTTGTATTGCTTCCCCAATTTTCATCCCATGCTTACTTCTTGTTATTTGCTCTACCACTCTCCTCTATGATGATTATGCCTTGAGGGTGTGTATAAATAAATAAATAAATAAATAAAAAGTGGTACCACTTGCAAGCGGTACCACTTGCAAATAGTAGGTTTTCCCAGCGGTACTTCTAAAAGCGCTACTTCTTCAAAGCGGCACACTTTAAAATTGTACCATTGAGCAAGATGCACAGAAACGAACTTCAGACGTTACTCTTCCTTGTTTTTGTATTTAAAAAAATCGCTCCGCTCATAGAGCAGGAACTCTCGGATGGCAGGAGATTCAAAATATATCATGCCATCCATGGCATACTTCGTTCACCCTTAAGCTAAGACTAGAAGCTACGCCTCCAGCACGAGCTCGCTGGCTTCCACAGGGCTTTGGTTGCGCGTCAATGCTAGAGATGTAAAATTTCATGACATTTTGAAAGGCGTAAAAAAAACAGATTTTTTTCATGTTTTTTTTTTCAGAAATATACGAAGAATGGAAAAAAAAAGACAATTGCGCACAGAGTAATGAAAAACCCGACATTTATTTTGGTACCACTGAAAAGAACTTAATTGTTACATTACTGTACCACAAAAGTCCCAGGCTCGAGCGGAGCTTCCGGTTTCGAAATCAAGGCACGATTTCACGTCAAAGCATTGATTTCACATCAAAGCATCAATACTGACATTTATATCAATCCGTTTCCGATAATTCCGATTCATTTCCGCTTGACGCGTCAATGCTTCGCTGTGCCGCGGACGAAGCCTTCCGGATATTCAGGTTGGAGTGCACCTTAAGCAATCTTAAAGCAGCAAGGACGAGGACAAAAGGGAGAACAGGGCACAACAATGCGCAACTCTCAACTGATTTTTATTGAATACGTGTTCCGGTATTTATAGTCTGAACCATCGTCACAAAATGTGACGAATGTCACGATGGTTCAGACTACAAATACCAGAACACGTATTCAATAAAACTCAGTTGAGAGTTGCGCCTTGTGTCCTGTCCTCCCTTTTGTCCTCGTCCTTGCTGCGCACAAGATTGCATAAGATGTCAAACTTACTCGCCCAAACAACCACTCTTCTTGGAGTGCACATACACAAGTTTTTGCACGCGATCCCCTGCGAGCCTAGTGCGTAGCTTGGTGTGCACATTTCCAAACTCGGACCAGTTTCTTTCACATGCCGCAGAAGGGGGAATCTGCAGTACACGAGAGGTGAGGGGACTCAAGGGTTGGCTGAAGCAAAGTCCTTGCCACCACGTAGATGAATCCAGGTGCTTCGCCGACTCCCAAACTCCTTCTTTTGACCAAATTTCCTTGCAGGTTCTGTATTCTGCGACGTTAGACAGAAGTTTCCCGAGGTACCCAACGTCCAGTGAGAGGTGCTCTGCTGGTGAGGATGCGGCACCAAAAGGCGCCGCATCCCCGCCGGTGGCGCGTGGCAGCGTTCCACAGTTTCTGAGCTCTGTTTTTTTTTGTTTTTTTTTTCAACTTTGCCTTGGTTGAAACAAACGAAGAAAAACTGTTTTTTTCTTAACTTTTCAATGTTTTTTTCAACCGCTTACATCTCTAGCTCAATGCGCGTTCACACTTGTGTTAGCAAGGGCAGAAAACCCGCGCTGATGGCTGAGCTACTAACCTCTGCTTATGGGTGAAAGGCGTATAGGGTGGGCCCTTGCTTGATCCGACGGAACAGTATATGAGTAGAATAGGGGTCTGGCAGAACCCCTAATTTTTAAAGCAGCCACACCGCTCTCATCAAGTCTGCTTAGCGCCGGCACTTTAAGGTCAAACTTCACCAATTCACACGGCGGCACGCGCATAAAGCTTCATGGCTTTGCACCCAGCTTCTCGAAGTATCAGCTGACGCGATGGGGCACGTCGCTCAACGCAGTGGGCTTATAGGTTGGCAGGGGTGGGCACCTGATATGTCCTTCGCCTACATTTCAAATGTTTCAAAAGTAGGGGGTGGACGCTTAATACACCATGGGTGCATAGTCGGCATTTTGCTAGAAACAGACTGGTGCCATATTAAATCTTCAGTATAACGTTTCCAATTTGCACGTCTGTCTTTGCCAGACGTCGCAACGTGGTGAGACACTCCTCCACCATTTCTGCTGGCCGCTGTGCCCTTCACCCGAAGCGATATCGTTCCGCAATCTTGTCGACGACTGGCGTGAAAAATATTGCTCAGCGCACGTACTTTGTCGGCGAAGTCACGTGTGGTAGGAGTTCTGCGCGCTGAAGTAGACTACAGGGACTCCTTACGGTTTCTGGTAGCAGGGCTTTTGGCCGCAGAAGAAAGTTGGGCGTGTTTTGTTATTGTGTGCAGGAAACGAAATTCCCGTTGTCCGTGAAATTCAGGGCAAATTAGCAGAAATGTTATTTTTTCTTTGTTCAACCAAGGAGTAGCTCCGAGGCTTGTCACCAGGATAATCAGGTCTCGAAAGTGGATACTATTCAACCGATAGAATCACCAGTTTGCCGGAAATCGACAGGAAAGGCGGCGGTGTCTTCAGCCAACACCTCCTAGATAACAAAGCCGTAGTGCTGATAGAGATGTCGTCATCAGCGAATGCCAACGCTGGGTACAGATTGGACAAGACGACCGCGTCAGCGTTCGGCTCAAACTTAACGCAAAGCCGAGCGCTGATGAAGCACTCGTTTCCAATCTGTGTTCAGCGTTGGTTTTCACTGCAGGTGACGCAAAAATGTCAGCACTACGGCCTTGTCTTCTAGGCGGTGTTGCTTCAGCTCCACTGTCGACTGTACACATATGGTGTATCGTAGAAAATCGGACCTTCAGCAGATTAGCCCACAGTGTATGACGTAACTCCTTACTTATCTATTTTTCTTCAGCAAGCAGCACCTACAGGCCCCAGTTCTTCTTTCACAGCCAGCACAAGAGCACATTACTCATGGGTCATTCCATGCCAAAAGAGACGCGGCAATTTTTACATGTCTGGGATAGGTACTTCGTGGACACTGTTAGCTATAACACGGCAGCGGCAGCCGTCCCGTACCCCCAGCGCCGCATAGCAGGCTCCGTCCGAAACTCCGCGCATACGCCGTGTGGCGCACTCGCTCTTCCCGTTTGCGAGCCCACCCTCGCTTTGTCGTCTGCTCTGCTGAGCAGGCAATGCCATAGTGCTGCTCGCATGGTACCCTCGCCATAGCGAACTGGTCTCAAACTCATTTTCAACCGGCGATTTTTATTGGGGCCGATTGCAGAGTCATTGGAGCATTATTCCTGTCTACGTTTTGTTTTTTGTTTCTTTTTTTAGAAACAGGCGTGCGGAATGCATCTTTAACAATATGCGTTCGAAAACCAGTATGAGCGCAGCAGGTGTGATACAGAAATAGACTGTTATTCTCCGTTTCACCTTAAGTCCGAGCGCAGCGTATGCTGCAAAACGACAGAGAAAATCAAATAGCGGCAAAGGTGCAACGTCACGAAGTGCATCACCGGGGGACCCAATAAGGTGCAAAAAGTGCGCTTTTGTCGATGCTTGGTTGGCCCTATCGTCTCGTGGTACCCGCTGCGCTTAGACCTGAAGTGAAACGAAGTATAACTGCAAGTTTTTCCCATAAACAATGTAATCTACCGTGATATTACATTTAGTGGCGATGATTATCCTTAGCCAGCAGAGTCAGAGAATCAACCGTGGGCACCTCTTACGCGGAGGTTCGCTGAAGCGTGTTCAGCGAAAATTGGCGAGCGCTGTGGCGTCGTCTGCTCTGTGCCTAGCAGACGACAAAGCGAGGGTGTGCTCGCAGGCGGGAAGAGCGAGTCCTCCACACGGCGCATGCGCGGGGTTTCGTACGGCGCCTGCTATGCGGCGCTGGGGGTACGGGACGGCCGCCGCTGCCGTGTTATAGCTAACAGTGTCCACGATAGTACGCAAAAATAATTTGGATAAAGAAGTCTCTGAAATCTCTGAAAGTATGTATTAATACATTTTGTTTTTGCCGATATTATGCTCTAAATTTCTGGAATTTGCATAAAACCCATGTAGTTAAGAAAAAACATTGTGAAAAAAACGGTTGGTTACCAGTCATATTCAGGTGGGCGCCTAATTACTTAATAATGTGCCCTACATTACAATAAAATACAAACACTGAAATACGCCATTTTGAGTCCAAATAGGAGCTCCAAAATGAAGGCGCTTTATAACATACCTTTAGTTTTTTACTCAACTTGGAGTTTTGTGTTAGCTACAATACTTTTTAGTTTGTTCTCGTAAAACTAATATTTGAATTGCACGCGTTAAAATTTGAAAGCCTCGTTTTGCTACGTTTTAAATAAATGACAAATTCTGTTTATGCAAAAACGACCTGATTGAGAGCCCGAAAATGCAATGTGGGCATCGGTTCCCTCAAGTTTCGAAATATCCAAAAGTTCAGTTCACCTCATCTCTTCAACATATAAAAAAAATTATAAAAGTACTTTTCGCTGTTGCTTACGGGCGCGATCACCTTTTCACCTGGTTTCCCAAGGACGAGAGTCTGCACGAGTGCCACAACGCCACCAAAGGCGGCATACCGCCGCAACCGACGAGCGGTTGCGGTTAAGTGTTCGGTTGCGGTTAAGTGTCCTTGGTGGATGCGCTTAGAAATTATTTTTTTAAAGATGAGCCTTTCCGAACATGCCTCCAGGCGCACGCCTCGTAGGCAACGCATGCTGGCGTTCGCCAGCGAAGCGTCAACGGTGTCAGACGGTCTCCTGAAAACACGTTTTATTCAGTTGAACTGGACGCTATCCTGACTTCCATGCGTCCGTATACGCTACGTAATGATACTGGCGTTTTAATTTCACTCTACTTCTGTCCAGGTAACTGCCGACGAACGCAGGCCTCCATCGTCTGCTTCCCGGGTTTGGCAATGCGTACAGTGCGTCGGCCTCGTCTGTCGTACGTCCAGATATAAAAAGAATTCAGACCGGATAGCCCTCCACCGATATGAAATGATGATGGTGATGGCGCTTCCCTATTGAACTTAAATGTAGTTTAAAAGAATATTAAGTGCTACCAAAAGCAGTGTAATGATAAAAAAAAAGCATTCCACTCTTTGTGGTGGACGCCTCACACCGTTGAGGTCACGTATATGTGCAGTGTTTTCGGCTCCGGAATACACTGGAGGCCAACAAAACATGTCTCGAATTCTGAACCCACTAGTATATTAAGTGGAAGTGCGTTTGATAAGAGGTGGGAGTTACACTGGTGCCGTCTTCGCCATCTGAGCCTCAGGCTCGGCGGATATTAGATCAGGTGATAACCGTCATGGTAAGCCGGATTATTTAATAAATTTTGGTTAGCTTTTTCAATAATGGTTTCATGGCTGATGTTGCGATTCCAGTATTGACGCCAACTACTAGCAGAGTTTTGACCAATTTACAGAATTTGCGAGATGGTAATAGTTCCTTAGATATTCATCGATCGGTTTCCGCGTGTTTACTTCCGATCTCAATATTGCGTGCAAAAAGATTGTCCCAAGCTTTGCCCACAATGACGCTTAGTAGAGTGAAGTAGGCGTTTGCATGACGTCGCCGCTGACTCGGCAGAGCGTCCTTGGTGGATGCGCCAACGAAATTCGATACATCTTAGTTCTATTAAGATACATTTAAGTTCAATGGGTAGGCGAAATCACTGTTTTCATTTTGCATCGGTGAAGAGCTATCCGAGAATAATTATTTTTACATCTGGACATTCGACAGTCGAGGCCGACGCGCAGTATGCATTCTCTAGCAGACGATGAAGGCTTGCACTCGTCGCCAGTTACCTGTGCAGTAGAGTAAAATGAAGACGTCAGTATCATTACATAAAGTAAAGAGGATACGGATGCGTGGATGTCAGGAGAACACCCTCTTCAACTGAATAAATAGTGCTTTCAAAAGAGCGTTAAAGACCTAGCGGCGGCGTCTCACATCGTTGACGCCTCGTTGGCAAACGCCGGGATGCCTCGCGCACGAGCTGGGCACCTGGAAGCATGGTCGGAGAGATTCATCTTTAAAAATATTTTTTTTTTTCTCAGCAAAGTCAAAAATTACTTTTCTAATTTTTTGATAAAGGTGGATTGAACTTTAGGCGATATCGAAAATTGCGGGCACCGATGCCCACATTGCTTTTTCTGGCCCTCAATATGGTCGTTTCTGCATAAACTATAAACTGGAGAATTTTTCATTTAATTAAAATGCAACAAAACTAGGCTTTAAATATTTAATGCGTGCAATTCAATTATTAGTTCTACGGGAACAAGGCAAAAAGGTATTGTAGCAAACACCGAACGTAAAGTTGACTAAAAAAAAATCTCATAAAGTCTCTTCTTTTAAGATCTTGTTTGGACTCAAAATGGTGTCTTTAAATGTTTGTATTTCACTGTAAGATAGGGCATGTTATTAAGTAATTAGGCACCCACCTAAATTTGTGTGGTAGCCAGCCGTGTTTTCACAATGTTTTGTAGCGCGAGCTACACTGGCCGAGGTTGAGCAGTTTCGCGTGGCTCGCATAATGAGCCGTGCTCCGTGCTGCCCAAGCGCGAGGAGCAGTGACGTCACAAGGCGCACAGCTGGCGCGCCGGAGCCGCCGCCACCATGGGCTCCGCCGCCCCCGCGCGCGCCTCGCCGATCTGCGCATTCCAGAGGAGCGACGTCATAGCCGCGGCAGACGCACTGGCGCCGCCGGGTGCCCAGCTGTGCGCCTCCGTTGCGCAGTAGCCAAGTCTGACGCTGCACAGCAGCCACTTGATAGCGCCTCTCATTTTGTGCGCACAAGCTCACGCAACGTATATCCTAGCACAGCCGAGCTAAGCCACCGCACTTTTTTTCTTAACTACGTGGTTTTTATGCAAATTTCTGAAATTTAGAGCATGATTTCAGCAAAAATTCGTATTTATTTAAAACGAAAATACTTTTCTGGGATGAGAAGTGTTTCTTTATCCAAATTCTTTTTTTTTTTTCGTACATATCCCAGATATGAAAAAATTTCCGCGTCTCGTTTCGCATTGAATGACCCTCATGTTTTCACATACCACTTGCAGTTCAAGTGCTACCACTTGCAGCCCAACTGGTACCGTTTGCAGCCCACATGGTACCACTTGCAGTCCAATAGGTACCACTTGAAGCTCAAGTTGTACTGCTTGAAGCTCAAGTTGTACCACTTGCAACCCAGATGGAGCCACTCTCATCCCAACTGGTACGACTTCGAATCCCACTTGATATTTTCGCTTGGGAAGGGTTTTGGGTGGCATCTTTCGCGGGGAAGGGAGCCACGGCTTGAATTTTCACAAAGTAAAAAGCACCACTTCAATACACCTTTTAGCAAGATTTGATATTGCTGGTGCTGGTGCCGATTTTCATGGCCGATTTCACAACGAGCTTCAGTACTGATAACATATATTTCCCTTCCCGCAAAAACATCGTTTTTCTCCTCTCACTTGAGGAGGAATTATTTTGACTATTTTGACGGAAGACGGCGAAGCTGCTGAACGGTGATGGGGTTCGAAGTAAAGCCACTCATGCTGAAGTCATATTCGGAGAACATGAAAACGATCAAAGGAGTTCCACTACTGTACACAGACAACGATCTTCCGGAGTACTTACCTGATGCGGATGTTACGTATACGTCCAAAGGCAGGCCACATACAGGAGACAACAAGACGGTAACTCAATGCCTCACCTCAAAGGACAGCGTGATTCTTCATTTTATAGAAGACCGCCCGATGCCAAATCGTGTGTGCTTAGGTTCCGCGAGCCACACTGTGGAGGAATATTTTGGCGCCCCAATTAAATGCTGCCCATGCCAACGGTTTGGACATATCGCACAAAACTGCCGGAGCGCAAGACGTTGCAAGGTCTGTGCCGGTTTACATCCCCACAAGGACTGCAACCATCGATCTGAATCAAACTTCGCGAATTTCGGATGTTCTCATGCGGCAACTTATGTCGGCTGCTTCTGCAAGAAAGCTGCCACCGTGCTGAGGAAACAGAAAATTCTGAACTGTTGCAGCCCCAATCGTAGATCGCCACTTTCGAATCCAGAAACTGTACACCAGTCTGAAACACCAAGTCAAAGAGAAATATCAACGCCTAAGAAAGAACGGACGTACTCACAGGTTTTACAACGACCTTCGAAGAAACAGGCAAGTACCGCAAGTGTGAAAGCTCAACGTGAACCAATGACCTCTACACCAATTTCACAGAGAACATCTCAACAGTCAGGGTCACCGGTGCCTACTACATCTGTCGTCCGAAGAGCTTCAAGATCCTCAACATCCCATGTAAAAATGTCGACCACACCAAGGGATGGATCAACAATTGCTTCTCTAACTGGTCTTTCTGGCAATGAAAGCAGACATCAAATCACTTCCCGATGCTCTGAACATGTCCGAGGTAACAACGCTTCTAACTATGGAACCTTTTTTAGTGGCTTCGAATAGATTCATGTAAATAAATGAAGAATATCGCCGTACGACAATATTTCAGTGGAACGCCAATTCTCTTCGTACAAAAATGGGCGACTTCAGGAAGCTCGTCGCCGAATTTAAGTCTCCTGTTAGTGCAATATCTGAAGGACACACGGATAACCAATCCAGACTCGCTGGCTATGTCTAATACAACTCAAAACGTCCACGTGGTCGAAGTCGAGCCTTCATTTGGGGGCATCCAACTGGAGGCGGACAAGCTTGCCACAAACGCACACACTTGTGACGGGGTGCAAAGGATACCGTATTCAGGTGCCGACATAAAATCTATGATAGAGATTCACTCCAAAGTAATATCATGGTATATAAGTTTAATGATCGAGGTAGAAACTCTATATTATATCAAGTAGACCCACATATTCTTTTACCAATGCAAAATGAATTTACAAGAAAGATCGACACATTAATACACCGCTTACGTTTGGGAGTAGCATACACGAATTATTTTTGTATAAAATTAACCGAATAAATGACTCTACCTGTGATTGTAAGCACGAGACAGAAACAATAGAACACCTTTTCACCGGTTGCCCTCTCTTCGAGCAGAATCGATCACGAGTAAAAGTACGACTGTACATTATTGACAATCGACCATTTTCTCTTAACAAGGTACTAGGACCGCGGCCTAACCATGGCTGGGAGAAACAAGCATTTTCGACAATCAGACAATTCCTGGAACAGACTGATATTGTAAGGGATTACTACAATGTGATGTGCTATATAATGTAACATATACCTGTTCAAGTAAATGATATGAATAATTTTACATGCTCGGTGAGAATGGTGGTCTGATAAGGGATGGGACATGTGAAAGACCGAACTTGTCTTACTGATCCTGTGACTTTTCAAGTGGACTTAATGCAACCAAATAATTGACTGTTTCTTGTGTGCGGGAAAACGCTTGGGGGAGGGGGGGAAAGGGGTGGAGTTTATACGGGGTCATGTGGAATGCTCTAACTCTTTGTTTTGTTTTTTGTTTAACTATTAGCTGAACATAGAGTAGCATGCCATGCCTTCACGGCAGGCAACATCTCTGATTGTTTTTTCATTTAAAAAAGAAAGAAGGACCTATTTTGTCATATCGTCAGAAGATTTTCATGAATTGTCCCGCAACAAGTGCAGTTTCTGTGTTGTACGTTGCAACATTAAAAGAAAAAAAAAAAATATTGGAGTTTAATGAACAATGCGTCAAGATTCATTGAGCACTAGGTGGAGCATAAATTGTGTGGGCGTTCGCCGTGAAAAAATGGCAGCTAACCAATGCTTCTTTATTTAACCGACGTCATAACAAAAAGAAGAGTTCGTAATGAGTAGCGCATGCTATGACGTCATTTATCTCTGGGAACTGGGGGGCCAAGCACCTAGGTTAATTTCTTATGCTTTAATAGACTACATTGTAACATTTAAAGCGGTACTCCGGCGTTTCCTTTATGGTCCCCGATTTGCCTGCAAATATGCTAAATACACGAACAAACATCGCTGAAATAGTATCTGAATATTAAAACAAAATGTTTTTTTTTTGTGTGTGTGTGAAGTTATTGAATGTATAATTTTGGGTCTCATCGTGTTTTTCATCCTAAATGTTTCTTATAAAAACATAGCCAAATTTTAGTTTTTTTTTTTTTTTTTTTAATTTGCGATACTAAATCGCATTCTGGCGAGAGTAAAGGCCGCGGGATTCAAAACATATAGTCAGTTGGGGTAGCTCAAGAAATCGCCGGACTACCCGAATACCTTCTATCAAAGCGCGCGGTGGGTCAATCGCTGGGGTCGGTACACAATAAAAATCCTGTACGTCTACTTTTCCTCAAGGCACTTTGGAGGATCAATAGCTGCAATGCACGGAGGGAGCTCGACGAATGACGAGGTTGAAAATAGGTTTACACGTAGAACTACAGCCTGCGTAAGAACACTCCAGAAGCTTTTTCTTCTTTGGGATTACAGGCGGTGTGTGCGCAGATCGTGCCCTTAAGGTAAACTTCTTCTTTTTTCTTTTTGCGCTATTATTATTTGTTGGGGCTTTACTTGGATTGTAGCGATTTACCCACCAACGAGAAAGTAGACGCGCAGGCATCTTTTGAGATTGAACGCACCGAAGCCGGTTCCTTCCACGGCGCTAGAAATAAGTAAATGTAACAGCCAATCGCGCGTTGTTTCCTGCTTACACTTTCTAGACTCAATTCAATACGGGTAGACATTGAGGGCGAGGAGGAGATGAAAGTGCGCGGGAATGTCAGAACACCAAACTCTGGTTGGAACGATTAGTGGAAGGCTGGATGCCTTTGTCTACTCGCCCGTGGAACGTTTTCGAACGCCGAACTCCGAACACCAGACGCCGGCGTTCAACGTTAAAAGGCCTTCGAAGAGTGAGAAGAGAAAGAGGCAGCTAGCCTTCCACTAATCCTTTCAACTAGAGCTTGGTGTTCTGACATCCTCGCGCACTTTCATCTCCTCCTCGCCCTCAATTCCCAGTCAAATAGAGAGACAAAACCCCATAAAACTGGCAAAAGAAAAACAAACACCGGATTTAAGTTGAACAATTACAACAACAAAAAACACACAAGAAACAAAAAGTTTTTTTTTTTTTTTTAATTGGTAAAACATTGATGAACATAAAGTTTTCTGGCCATGAGCTTTGCTATAGATTGGAATCTTTTATGAGCCATGGCGAATATAAATCATCAGGTTCCTTTGTCCTGGAGAAGTGACCTTGAATCCATCGCTCTTTGTCTCTTTTCGCTGAATTTGTTATGAAGTTGGGCGTGCACGGTATTGTTCGGGGAGCGCGAATGCCGAAACTGACGCGTTTGCGCCGTTAGAGGTTTTCAATTATGGCACACAAAAAGTTCATTTTTCTTTGCTCTGCATGAATCGCGCAGAGCGTCGACCTTGGCTTTAATGTGTTTTGTTTTTGTATCATTTTCTGGTTATACAGTAAATAAATTGTTTATGTGTTACAACGAGCATGTGTAGAGTATTAATTTTGAAGATGCCAATTCTCTCAATTCAACATGTGCTGCCATTCTGAGGCTTCCAGGATGTCGTCTTCTTGATTAAACGAGTTTTAACGAACAAAATAACATGAAGGGCGATCACAATTCTTTAGTCGAAGAATCCAGCAAAATACGTGAACATGGAAATGCTGGAAACAAGCCATCATTGGGATTGGACACAGAGTTATTTCTAAAAGCTTGATGTCCAAGATGTGCTCATAATAATATGTATACTATTATGACATTATAAGTCTACGAGGCCACTTGCAAACGATTGCGTATTATGCACCAGAATGAACGGTTAACGGTGCTGCTCTTTTATAATCATATCCGGAGAGAATATCGGAGTGGTGCGAGGTTTGGGAACTAGGGCTTAACTCTAATAAGAAAGTAGGCGTCAATTTATGAATGAAGCGTGATGTTCTTTGATAATGCTATTTTATTGACGATCAAAAATCGCATAAAAATTTATTTGAAGAATTTGGTGAAAACTTTGACAAAACTCTTTCGTTTTGATGTACATGCGTGCACCAATACGTGCGCCAAACGCGCCCCACCACTGGACTCCGTCGTCTGGGTTGCTGTCTGCCGTTGACCTTGGCAAGTGTTTTGGACCTATTTTTTACAGAAAAAGAGCTACGCTTAGTAATTTTACAAGATAAAACCGACCTGTGAAATACACCTTTGGCGAAATGTTTAGATTGCTACGTGTAGGCGCCGAATTTTACGGCCCATTTTAGATCGAGCCTGGTTATTTCGAACACCCTATATATAGAAAAACTCAACTCTTTGACGTCACGCCACTGTGGTGGCGCTGCTGTCGGCACTGCGCATGCGCAGATGCTTCGCCTTAGGCGAAGCTGTAGTTTCTGCACGCGCGCAGTGCCCACAACGCAGGGTTGGGCAGAAATACTCGAAAATGTATTTGGAAATACAAATACTGAGATACATTAAAATAGTAGCCAAAATACTGATACTAAAATACATCTGTAAAAATGTATCGCGATACGTATCGGAAATACATTTTAAAAAGAGGCAAAAAGTATTTGGAAATACAAATACAGGAATACATTTTAGGGAGGGCAGAAATACAAATACAGAAATACTGATACTGCAATACATGTTTCACATTTGTTAGAAACGCCAACTGAGATGAAGTTTGAAGTGGAAGTTTTTGATCCCGAAATTACTTTCCCGTAGGCTTGGCACTTTGCCTTGAAGGTAGTGGTTTCGGACGACGAGGAGTCTTCAATGGGCTCAAAAAAACGTTCCATCAAGGACTGACCGTGGTCCCTTCCCTGACATCCTGTCTATTTGACGAGGGATGCGAAAGACTTCGACCTCTAAATAAATTCTGTCATCCTAAATCCCATCAAACCATCACCACGCCCCTGTCCAATAAGGACATCCCTGCCAACATTGATCACATGACGTCACGGTGGAATGAACTGGTATTCTTTATTTGTAGGTGTGGCCTTGAACATGAAACTTTACCACGCTGGTGTATCAAAGTGCAATAGGTACTTTCGTTGTAGGTTACCTCGTTGAAGATCGTGCAGGCAGTGTCATTTGGAATTTTCGAGAATAGTAGACCACCTGAAGAATCCTGGAACACGTGTCTCATCTTCTGTTACGGTTGAAAAAACGATTCGATGGCATCCCTGTTGTGAAGGTCCTTCCTGCAGACACTCCGCCACCGACGCATGGATTGCAGTCATCACGTTTAGCCTAGCATCACCCAAACAGAGACCTTGTGGATTGCGACCTGATATTGCCGGCACAGGTGCGAGCTCTCCGAGAAAGTGCGCACTCGAGACGAGTCGCAGGTGTACGAAGGCTGGGTCGGCACAGCGAGGCCACGTCTGACCTCCTTCCTGGGTTTCGGATCCCCAGAGCAGCGGGTCACGTTCACGTCGGCTGATGACGTACCCGTGAGCCGTGCAATATTACGGGCGCAGCCGCAGACGCATTCGAATATGTGTTAATTTCACTGCGTGAGTCATCCTACTATTTCAAGCCAACCACCGCCAGGCTCGTGCTGCAACGGACTTGGTGTGACTCAGCTTTGCCGGCTGGGTGTACTGGGCACGCTAAGGAAAGAAATACATTTACAAGCGGACATTGGATGCCAGCAAACAGTGACTCAAGAAATTCCTACCTAAGGACCTGCGGCAGAAGATGCTCTGACTCCGATCCTGGCATGCCACCTACGCAACACTTCTCAGAAGAGAGAGGAGGACGCACAGAAAAATAGTTTGGATAATCGGAAGGAACCTTGGTCAGCATAGCAACAATGCCCCAGCATCTCTTAACCCAAATGCTCTAAAAAGCAAAAAAAAAAAAAAAAAAATCGGATTTTTTTTTTTTTTTTTTTTTTTGGGGGGGGGGGGGGGGGGGGAGTATTTCTCAAGAAATGTAACGAAATACATTTCATCCTGATTGTATCGCAATACAAAGAAACGTTCCAGAATGTATTTCGATACAGGAATACAGATACTGGTGAAAAAAATGTATCGCGATACAGAAATACAGATACGAAATGTATTTCTGAAATACTATCGCGATACATTTGTATCGCGATACTGCCCAACCCTGCCACAACGGGTGTGGGCAAACGCAGGCTTGTTTATAAACGGTGTGTTGGTCAATAGATGAGCTGGAACATCCGCAAAGCCGTGCCGCAGGGTTCTTATCGGGAAATAATAGCAGAGAAACCAGTGTACATAACAGAGGCTAAAAACATACTTGAATAAAAAGAAAAGCTATTTCCAAGTACGAAGGAAACTGCCCTTTGAGGTTTTTGTGTGTTATCTTGAATAAAGATGCCGCGAACCACCCTAGGTTCGAATTCGAAAGGTTTCGATATTTTCGAACCGTTCGAATTCAAAAGATTTTGATATTTTCGACCGTACCGAAGTTCGAATTCGAAAAGTTCGCAACTTTCAAACACCGTGGAGTTTCGAATTCAAAAAGGTCGAAGCTTTCACGGTTTCTAAAAGTTCGGGCTCGATTATTTCGAATATATTTTTACTAGAGGTTCGAGAAATTCAAAGATTTCAAACTTTGTTAACTTGAAATTCGAAAGATTCGAATGTTTTGAATTTCTTAGGATCTAAAGATCGACAAATCGAAGATTTCGAATTTCTTTGAGTCTGGAGTTCGAAACATTCGAAGATTTTGAATTTCTTTGGAGCTGAAATTCGAAAAATTCTAACGTTTCGATATTTTATAGACATAAAGTTCGATAAATTCGAAGATTGCGAATATCTTTCTACATAAAGGTCGAAAAGTTCGAAGGTTTCGCTTCTCTTTTAGGGCTAAATTCAAAAAAAAAAAAAGTTTGAAAGTTCGAAGTCCGGTTTTTATGTTCCTCCACAGTTTCAGTTTCAAATAACGTTTTCACGCGTACTGGTTTTCACAAAATCAGGTTTAGAAAAGTTCGGGTGCGATGTTTAGACTGCCCGAAATGAGACGACAAGTGTCCCGGATGTGCTGGAATGTTTGCCAGTGCAGAGTGACGTGTGACCATAGATCAGTAATTGTGACCGCCAGCCCGGGAAGGGCGGGGGGGGCCTTTAACGTGCATCACGCAGTAGTGATCACACGAACGCATTGTTTAACGATGCTCATCCAGTTTGAAACGGCCAGGGGCAGGCAGGTGATTGAGGCTCAGAAAAACCTTGAAGCGATCTGTCAAACTGCCTCCCTACCCCCTTGCACGCTGGTAGTAATCCGATCAAACGCCGCCCGAGTGACGCTGGCATATAGTAAGTTTAGTTTGTACATGATGCAAAATCCCGAGACTGGGAATGAAATTTGAAAGAAAAAGTGTAAGAAGACAGAAAAAGGGGACAGGACAACGCCTCAAACTCAGCTCTGGGAATGAAATTAGAAAGAAAAAGTGTAATAGGACAGAAAAAAGGGGACAGGACAACGTCTCAAACTCAGCTCAGGACAACGTCTCAAACTCAACTCAACTGAAAACTCAGCTCAGGACAACGTCTCAAACTCAACTCAGCTGAGTTTGAGACGTTGTCCTGTCCCCTTTTTTCTTTCATCTTGCACTTTTTCTTTCGAATTTCATTCCCAGTCTCAGGATTTTGCATCATGATCAACATACACCAGCTCGCCTGCACCTTGACAATTTTTTAGTTTGTAATTGCTTTGGAGGTTTATTTTCCGGGAAGGAAGAAACGCCGAGCAAAAAGCATAGAAGCCGACACGACTCGAGGTCGAGGAGCGTTCTACCATACCAGTGGCGTCGGAAGAGGAAAAACGGGGGGGGGGGGGGGGGGGGGGGGCTTTAGCCTCCCCCTGCCCCAGATATTTCGGACTGTTAAAAAAAACAATACAAGGAAAGAGGGCGTGGTCGAGCTTATTTTAACCTGAAATTATTTATGCATATGTATAGCTACTGTCGCTCTTCACTGCATAAAGGATCGCGTAGATGGTCATAGTTAGAAACTCGTTGTCAGAAGACACTACTCGTCACATGCTTAGTGGTTCGGAAGTTCAAAGCTATGTCTTTTCAGCCTAAATAGCTGTGCCATTGGTAACAAAAAAAAAAAAGATAAACATAACCATAAATGCGAAGATGAAAAGCTGCAGAGAAAAAAAAAAAACGATCAGGAACCCGCCGGAAGTGTTGCATTCTTTCATATTCAGAGGCCCTGAACTTCGAGACAAGTTTTTCCTACCAAAACGTGTACAGGCTAAAATAAACACGTCCCAGAAACGTAAAATGTGAAAAAAATAATAAAAATGGCTTTTTTTTATGACGTGCTGAACTTGAACAATATGAGAAATCTTCCCCCATGAGTTAATTTATTCCTCAACGAGAAAGAAAAACAATAAATACATTATTTTGTATTCTGCAGATGGAAATGATGTGTACTGTCTGTGGTGTTAATTTAAATGCGATACCTCAAACAATTTAAACGAAAAACATTACCAAGTTTAGGGCATAATTGCCCGTAGATGCATGTTAGGACATTTGTTTGAAACTCGTATTGAACAACAGTAATCATATCTTAAGACGACACTTACCTAGGCTATACATTGATCATTCTTAAAAAGTTTAACATCTCTACCATTAATAGCTTCGGCTATAGCGCGCTTCAAATATGGTACAAACGACAATTGTCAAAAAACCCGTCGTCCTTTCTCGCTCTTTCGGGAATTTATTTCTTTAAAACTAAGCATGCCAGAACATTGAAATAAACGGCATTGTCTTTCGCAAGGAATGCAACACCGCATATAAAAATGCGAAAAGAAGTTACGATTGTACCTCACTGCTTGAATCCAAATGAAACCGCCCGCCTGTCTTTCAAAGTTCGACGAACTTCGAAATTTTACTCTAAAAGTTTGAAGTTCGCCGAACTTTTGACTTCTCAGGATTCGAAAGTGCGAACATTTTCGAATTATTTAGATAAATAAGTTCAAAAGCTCGAAAATTATCGAATTTTTTAGCGTAGGAAGCTCGAAAGTTCGAAAACCATCGATTGTTTAGTCTATCAAGTTCGAAAGTTCGACAAGCATCGAATTTTGTAGCGTAATAAGTTTGAAAGTTCGAAAAGGATCAAATTTTTTAGCGTAATAAGTTCGAAGGTTCGAAAAACATTACATTTCTGAACGTGCAAAGTTCGAAATTTCGAAAAGCGTTGAACTTTTTAGTTTAAGAAGTTCGAAAATTCGACTTCCGTCGAATTTATCGATATGGAAAGTTCGAAAATTTGAAATCTTTCGAACCTTTCAAACTGCTTGATTCGATCATCGAACCTTCGACTCGAAGAAAGTTCGCGGCATCCCTAATCTTGAATAACCTCAAAGTAAATGACAAAAATCGCTGCTTGAAATGAACAAACTATGTTTCAAATCATGTGCATCACTCGACGAAGCATGAATAAATATCCCGTCCCATCAACAGCAAGGAATGAATATTATTTTTTCTCACGCAACCTCCGAGTGGAATCTGATGCCTCAGTCTGCCGTTGGGAATATTAACGTTGAATCGCATTCTTTCGAATGAAAAGATTCCGATTTTTAACTCGCTCGTTTTTAACTTGATTTTTGTGCATTAATCGATAGAATTTATAGTATTGTGTGACTCGTACATGTTTCATGAACGCGTTCCTTTTTTTTTTTCCGTTATGAGGCTGCTCCTGCTATAACACTTCGGCACTGCAGGTTTTTTTGTTTTTTTGTAAATAGACAAAAAATAGCCGACAGGGTGTCTGCCTTGGGAGATGTTTACTCTTAGCTTCACTGCGAAATGCCTGAGACACTCCGCTCGCGGTGGGGAGAGGCAATCAACCAGCCGGAAGAAAACGTTCATCGCTCCCCCGTATGGGCTGCCTGGAGGGGAATGCGGTGCGTTTGGGGCGAAAAGAAGGCCCTGCGGCGGGATTAAGCCTCGCTCACACATATGCGTTCGAGTCTGACCGACTGCCGGTAAACCACTTGGAAACGCTTCCGACGAGAGAACGCGCTAAATCCATCTATTGGGCAGCCATGGAACTCTTTCGATTCGCGTGTATAGGCATCATTCTTTCACAGTGTGTTTCGAACAATTATGACTGCGTTAAATTAGACCATGGGCCCTAAACTCGTCAAATATTTAATACAAAGTTGGGGCCGAAGTTGACGGAGCGCGCCGATTGGACAATCACGACAGTGACTTCGCGTTTTTCTCGCCATCGTCCAATCGGCGCGCTCCGCGAACTTTCGGCTCCAACTTTGTGTTTGACGACTTCATGGCCCCATTTCTCATTGATAATGCAGAAAGTTCGCCTATACTTCGTTTCAGCTTAGGTCCGAGCGCGGCCGATGTTAAGAGCCGAAGGGCCAATCAAACAGCGCAAAAAGTGCAACGTCATGACGTGCTCTCTGCACTTGATAGGTCTAGCCGGCGGAGGAGCACGTAGAGAGCACGCACAGACACACGGCGAATACCGGCTGGTCCTGTCAACTGCAGAGAGCACGCCATGAGGTTGTGCCTCTTTCGCTGTTTGATTGGCCCTTCGGATCAAAACATCGGCCGCGCTCGGACCTAAGCTGAAACAAAGTATAGCAACCTTTAGTATAAACTTCGTTCCTCCTTACGTGCGGACGCAGCCGACAATACCAGTTGATGGGATCGATCGGAGAGCGTCAAAAGTGCCCTGTCATGGTGTTCGTTGCGTTTATGTGCGTGTTCTACCATCGCTGAACCTATCATAAGCAGAAAAATAAAGATCTGGTGACTTGCGTTTTTGACGCTGGTCGATTGGACCCATTACCTCGTAGAGTTGTGCGCAGCTCGAAAGTGTTTCATGGCTGCTCCATAGATGGCGCCAGCGTCCCAGTCCGTTTTCTCACACGAGGTTGAAACGCAGTGCAGTGCAGCACATTCAAGCTCAAATCTGTGAAGCAGCCTTTACGTGTCAGTGTCAACACATCGATATCCCGGCTTCGGACGTCGTTGCTCCGCATAAATGAGGACGTGATGAATGTGACGGCACGATAGATATGTGATGACACGTTGAATGCGATGACACATCGGATAAAAGTTTCCCATTAAGGAACGCTGCTGCCCATAATGAATGCAATTTATCGGTGTGTGGGTTGTCATAATATGTGCGTTTGCCCGATGGCTCCGATGACTCCAATTTGCACGTTGGATCTGATGATGTGATGGATGTGTTGGCTCAATGCGCCTAGTTGGGGGTTGGGCGCGAGATGTCCAGAGAATCGGTCGTGTCGTCCACTCGCCTTGTTTCGTCGCCGTTGCTATTCTCTCCTCGTCAAATGTTTGAAGCCAGCCAGTACTATAACTTCACAAAAACTAGGTGTGTGCAAATATTTCTTTTTTTTATTTTTTTATTATTTTTTTTTTAATAGCGAATCGAATATCACCCTTTTCGATCCGTTTCAAGATTCTAATTGTGATTTTACAAAGTTTCGAATATTTTTTAAAGTAATTTCTGAATAGTACGAGCAATGTTATTCACACAATTTAACAAAATTATTCGCATCATATCCGTATTTGAATCGGTGTCACTAATTTTCTATTCCAATTTTATTCGGTAAAAATATACTATTTCTTGCATGTATATATACTCACCACATTATCATGTTCACTAGACGCGGCACCGCGGGCCTCCATTGCACAGGCTGCTGCATTTCCGCGGTACCGCGGCTTTCCAGAGCCAAATAAATAAAGACTGAAGACTATATCGTCCCCCGGAATCTTAGGGCGACTTACGTAACTTCTGCAGATGGGCGATAAGTCTAGTGCAGTGCGTGTTAACGTCTACCAGGCAACATCACTTACAGGGAAGTACGACACTACGACGCTCACTCATACGTAGATGGCGCGTCACTATGAGCCCGCACTTGACATTGGCGATTTTTGCGAATTTAATTACGACGGGGTATTGACTAACGCCAAATTTTACTGCCAAAGTTGTGCTTTGGATGAACCCAATCCAGCCCGCTAGAAGTCTTGATCACTTTTTACAAACAGCTGCGAAAACCGATGATCACTTGTTTGAGCAAGGGGTGTCGTGCTGCACAAGTCTTATGGTGTCAAACATAATACCTCAGTCTTGCGAGATTGCGATTCTAAAATTCTTGGTTATGCATCGCGCGCAGATTTGTGCTCGTTACTTGAAAAATGTAATGGACCACAATTATAAATTGCCGAGCCTCAAATGTAATGGATTACCGTTACAAATTACTTTCACGTTACTTTTCCCGTACACTTATCCAGAAAAGAATAGAAAAAGCTTGATATTTTTCAAAAACGTTCTGCAACGCTACTTTTTATTTCTCATACGCCCGTATTGTGGTAGTCTTTGTGATAATAAAATATTGTATTTAAGAGAAAGAATGTACGCGCACTCCGTTCGCATGTAAGCTGACAAGGCACCGAGAGCTGCAATCCCACCCGCCATCCCGCTAGCTTACGGCCTCCGAAAATTATCCCTGGAATTGTGCAGACAAAGAGAGCGGTGCGCATGCCCAGTAGCAGCGTCGACCTCCGCTACGAGATTCGGAGCTAAAGAAGCGATCTATGAAAGCTCCCATTTGACTCAGGTGTTTCGCCTGTTCTTCACAAGAAAAGAAAAAACTTGGTTCTAACGTTACAATGTATAGCCAATGTAAAATACAGGTGTCCTAGCTTACCTTGATGTGTTTCCGCAGTTTAGAGTTTGTTGCTCTTGCTGATGACAATGTGTGTTATTATTTGGAAAGCAAAGTATGCATTGAAACTCTGGGTTTCCGTTCTCCTTAATGCTCTGAATTTTGAACATCTCATTAAGAGATGGCCATGGAGACGACGGACACTCCATGACCGAAAACTCGACCAGTCAGAGAAAAAGTGGCGGTTACGGGTTATGGATTCATCATCGTTTCTCACTTTCATACCAATATTCGTGGAGGCTAGGGGTGGGGAGGGCATAGAAAGCGAGGGAAGCAGAGGCCATCGGTCTCACAAAACAAAAGAGGATCACACCATTTTTACGCGTTCGCTTTCTCTATCTCTGTCAGCACTCCTTAAATGGCCTAACCCCCCCCCCCCTTCGCCCCCCGCCCCCCCCCCCCCTTTACATGTTGACAGTTGACTCTAAAGTGAGGAGTGTACTCGACCACCATGCCCAGACAAGTAAACCAAAAGAGGTACCGGCCGTACCATCAAAGATGCTCTTAGCCTCGCGCCGGGCGCTTTTTAGCTGTGCCTCAAGAGCGTGCTAGAATAAAATAGCGCACATAAAAAACAAAGATAATTCGACCCCCTCGCGCGAGGCTACATCGTTTGTTACGCGATTTGTGAACCCGCGGATCGAGGGGGTACGGACCCGCGTTTGATGTCTGTGCAGGTGGCGGGAGACGTTGAAGAAGTTGGAAGGGGTGAAACGGTGTAAAATACAGAAAAAAAAAACAAATAAACACGAAAAGCCTTCTCCTGCCCGGGAGAAGAAGAAAAACACGATGGAAGGCGACGGAGAGCCTACTCGGCGTTGTCTTACTTGATCTTTGTCTTTCGTATATTTTTACATGCCTTGGCCGTTTTTATAGTGGTTCTAGTGACCGGTCATACAAACAATCGTGTTTTCTTTTTGGCTATTCTTCCCTTCCTGGCGTTTTCTATTTTTTGTTGAACTTGCTCTCTTTATGCTGTTGAATGTTCTGCTCGTATTGCTCCAGTTACTGTATTATGCTCATATTTTTAAAACGTAACGAGTAATTAAAGTAATCCGTTACCAATATTTTGTAACGAAATTACATCACAAGTTCCTTTCGAAAAAAACTAACGTGGCAATTACAAAATTACTTGAGAAAGTAACTGATTACAAATAATCCGTTACTTGTAACGGATTACTTCCTAAGTCTGATCGTGCGTTTACAAATTATTGATCTAGTTCTAATCCAACAAAGAATCCGATAAAAGCGAAACCATTCACTCAACGGATATAACAACTAAGTTTTCTTGTTTTTCAATCACTCTATTCAGCTCAACAACAATTAGAAAAAAAAAAAGAAGTAGATATACAGGCTCACTAAAATAATACGGAACACGCAAGCGGTGTTTTATCTCATGGTATTACTATCCTGGCGGCAGCCGAAGAACTACTACATGACGTAGCGTTCAGTGAAATAGCCCGCGAATCTACCTGAGGACAGCACGCCAGTTTTGCCTGCCAAGAGCGATCTACGGTTTTCCACACCCCCTTGCACTAAGTTGTATATACGGCTGCCAAACTCACCAGGCTTTGGATAACTCATTCAGTAGTAACCAGGGGGTCGAACCGGGCATTATTCCGGTTTGGTTCGGGTTCGGGTTCAGTAGTTTTGCATTTTGTGCCGGTTCGGTTCCGGTTCAGTAATGAATTTGAAATAACGGTTCAATTACCGGCTCCACCAAGCGCAAAAACGGTTCAAACCGGTTCTTTAAAGAAAAAGGTCCACTCCTTCAAGTTGTTTATAAAAGGCGTGTTCAACCCGAAGTTATCCGTATTAAAAGAAGGTAATCAGAAACCGTGCTGAGGAAACAAGGACAGCAAAACAAATATACGCTTAATTTCGTTTTGTGATCTTGGCTTTTTATCGCAAACACCGTTCTACGCAAATTAAGGGGTCATTAGGTGCTCAGAAACAGTACCAAAGTGCAGTACTCACATTCTTCGTTCCGAGAAATGGCGCCAAGTACGCCTCCCCATTCGTTAGATAAAGAAAACCTGTTTCTGTAGGGCACCAATCCTCTTGCCTGGTAGGTCTAACACCCCTATCAGAGGGGCACCTTTACGCCAAAGGACCTTTAGTGTAAATGTCATTTAGGCAGTGACACACGACAACTCAAATGGCATTTAGCGTAAAGGTCCTTTTCGTGAACCTGAGTTCCCGCAACTCCTTTACGGCTGCTAAAGGCGTACTCTCGTCAGCAGCTGTCTACACAGAGAAGCGAATTGAAATAAAATATCGTACTGATATCTAAACTCAACGTTTTTCCAGGTTTATTATTGA
Source organism: Ixodes persulcatus (assembly GCA_013358835.2). NCBI lineage: Eukaryota > Metazoa > Arthropoda > Arachnida > Ixodida > Ixodidae > Ixodes > Ixodes persulcatus. The sequence goes on along the minus strand of JABSTQ010009755.1, from coordinate 302,000 downwards.
CAAAAAAAGCGTGTTTCACGTATATTCTGTACAGACCTCGCTCGACTAATTGTTTTCTGTGCTCACGGCCCCAGCTATCTAGTAGGCCTCGTCGGCCCGCTGCTCGCCTGCTCGCATCGTCCGCTTCGGCACTTCGGTTTTCTTCCTCTCGATTTTTCTTACACCCATAGTTATCTAGCTTTTATTTCTCTTCTTTATATTTTATCATCCTTTAGTAGCGTATCGCGAACTGCTTTTTATACATATCTATTTCTGTATCTCACTCTCGCGTCGTACGATTTGTCGAACGACGGAGGAGCGTCCACGACTGGGAAGGGGTCGCCGCGCTTTCATTGGAGCGTTGAGGCGACCTGGGCGCTGATACGACTTTGGGAAAATCGGCTGGAGGATCTCTGACGCGTGCGATGAAACTCAAGCGCGAGCACGACGCGGAACCGGACAGAACAAAAGGGTAGCTGAAGCAGGGAAAGGAGCAGGAGCACTGAGCAACGTTAGTGAGGACTGAGTGAGCGGGAGACGCCCAGGGTTGCCGCTAATTGCCAGAAAAAACACTTTGCTTGTGCTTAAAATGGACTTTGTTGTAATCACTTGACTCAACTCGTAATTTTGTCTTTTTTATTGTTTTGTTTGCTTAAAAAAACTGAACAAATTTTGTATATCGCCAAAATAATATTTTTCAGGCTTGAACGTGATTTATGCGTTTGAACGAGTTATGAGATTTCAATCGCTGTAAACATCGTCTAAATGACATTTACTTGCGCTGCCTGGCACGGCAGAACTTAAAAGTCATTTGAAAATCTATAGGCCTTTGGCATAAAGGTCCTTTTAGGTGCCCGTCTGAGAGAGGTATTAGAGGAAGGGGACAACAAAAAAGATTAATAAAGAAACAGCAGAAGAAAGAAACATTAGTAAAGGAAGAGGAAGAGTCGATAAATAGTTGGTAGTCAAGCGGTTGGTTGTCTTTTGTTGTCTCCTTCCTTCCTTCCAAGATTCAGCTGGTTCCATTCAAAATGAATAACCAACTAGCTCAGCTCATTAATCATAATTAATGATCTGCATGATTAATCTCTTTCGCGCCCTTGTTTTATCCAAACTGAAGTTTTGCTCAGTCGTAAGGAACATGATTGGAATGACACAATCATATTCCGGAAAAAGTGCAGCGTAGACTCGTACGTATTGTTTAAGTCATAAATTAGTGTGAGGAAGATAAATCAATTAAAAATATTATACCTTTGCCGGTACCGCCTGGGAAGGCACAACTGATTTAAAGCCAATTTGAAATAAAAAAAACATCGAGGTACACCTAAGCATTCCTTATGAGTTGTGAACGCGAAAGCATGCAAGCCGCTCGTCCGCTCACTTTTTCGTCTGCAGCGTACTTTTCGTCGCCGATCGGCGCGTGTGCTCCCCTGGTGACCTTGGACGCTCCGCGCTGATGGATACGCAGCGCCATGGGGTGGGCGGTCGTGGAAACTGACGAGCGCAACGGCCAATGGGAGCCCCGTCGACGCGCGCCAGCCAATGGAACCGGCGGAAACTATCTGTCATTTTCGCGCCTCAGACTGATGACGTCAGCTTGCTCCGTGAGACAGTTAATGATTTCGTATTAAAAGATAGGGTGGCAAGTCCACCAAATGTTATATTGTTCATGACAGATGGGTTGGGAGGCGCATCTATTTTGATTATGAATACCTGCTTAATCTGATTAATCTTCTACCCTTGCGCGAAAGAAGATTAGCGCGAGACTTTGTATTTTTGTATAAGATAGTGAATGCTACGCTTGACGCACCCTTGCTTTTAAGTGCGATTTCTTTTTTGCGTTCCTCAGAAGCGTGTAAGGTTTTTATTTCTTTTTTCCTCGCAGAAAGATGTTGTCCAGTCCCAAATGACACGCTTACCGCTTCTCCATAATAACGATAGGAGTAATTTAGACTTGTTTGTACCCCTCATAACTTTAATATGAGCCTTGCTGGCCGCATGACAAACAGCCGTGGTCTGTTGTTTTATCTAGTTTTTTTTTATTCACATTTACCTTTCCTAAATTATGTCCTGCTTCTTTGCTTGTCTATTTGTATTTTTCATTGAATGTAATATGTTCTCACTATTAAGGTCTCTAGCTGTTTTTGGGCACATTGAGCAGAATAAATAAATTAATTAATTCCCCTTGTAAGTCAATCAGCTGGCACGCACAGTAAATCCCACTGTACTCGCAAACTATCCACTCCGCACTCTCGAGCCCCCTTTTCAAATAACTGATGACCTTGCGACTTAGTTAAAGACGAGGAAGACAATGAAGGGAGGTCTAAAGATGATTAAAACTAAAAGGAGAAAAAGAAAACACGCGACAAGCCGCTCTTGAAAAACGGTAAAATATTGAAGGAAGATCCATTAGTGGATCCTTATAGGAATGCGTTAGTATGTCCCTTGGAAAACGCCACACACGTACCCCTTTGGGGAACGCTAACGCCGACCCCTTCGGTTTTAATGCGAAATGATTAACTGTCCCATGGAGCGAGCCGACGTCATCAGCCGCGCCAAACGGCAGATAAATTTCCGAAGCCGCGATCTGAGGCATCCCAGCTTTGAAACCACGCAGAAAGCCACGCAAAACGGCAGTGATATGAAGCCGCCGCGCGTCAGTTTCAATTAACGCCTCCCCATGGCGCTGCGTGTCCGCGAGGCAGCGGCTCCACCTCTCCACGCTCAAAGCCAGCGTGGCGAGGAGAGCGCCCGCGCTCGACCGTCGACGCAAGTACGCCGCAGACGAAATAAGGGAGCGGAGGAACGGCATGCATGCTTTCGCATTCACAACTCATAAGAAGCGCTTATAGGTGTACCTCGAGCCTTTTCTTTTTTGTTTTTCTCTATTGACTTTCTCTTTCGCTTCCTCTCATTTTTGCTGCCTGTTTTTAGCTTCGTTACGGGGTCAGTGTTTGGGTTTCCGAAAAGAGAACGCGTGTGGCGTGTCACAAGGGTCATTCTAACGCATTCCCTAAGGATCCTTCAATGGATCTTCCTTGAACTTTTTATTTTCGTGCTGGACTAAGTCCACCACTCTTTTTTCGCTCAAGCTATGTTTTTTTTTGTTTTTTTTTTGGTAAATAAAAGAAACAATTCATAACGCAATAAGAAGGTAGGGAGTTTTAGAATAATATACAAAATTTTAGCGCACGCTAGCGCTAAATGTAGCGCTTGCGTTAGCGCACGCTACGCAAGAGAGTTTTAAAATAGCGTTTCTCCACCGCGACGCAAAAGACCAAGCATCTCGCGCTTGCCATGCCACCAAGATACGGTCAATACTTGAGGAAAAACAAGGTTTTTGGTCCAGAATAACATTTTAGATTTGTTTAAACACGAGAATGAAACGCGAGCGGTCGTTTGGACGTGTCCGCGTGCGTTGCCTCGGCAGGTGTCTCGTATACTGATCTTCGCCGAAAAATGTTCGCGCGTCGCAAGCATCAAGTTGCCGGTGATCGTTGCCCATTTTACTGGGTTTTCCAAGCCAAGTGCAATGTCGTCCCGTATTGTAAATCGCAGTCGCGTGGATGCCGCCAATGTCGCCTTCAGGTCGCCGCCAAAGCGGCCGCAGCCATGGTCCTGGGAACTGCCATTTTTGAACTGTGCTCATGTTGGCTTTAGCCAACTTCTCATCACGAATCCTCCTTGGAGGAGCGCAAAGACTCTTTGCGTACGCGCGCAATTTCTGAAAAATATCGTACGCTACAATAGCACACGCAAAGCGCAAAACGTGGTTAGCGTTCGGCGAATGCGCAGTGGCGACGACGCTATTCTTTGCGTACGCAAAGCTTTAGCGTGCGCTATTCTAAAACTCCCTGGTGAATCATGGTGAGAATATCGGCCGAGGTTTATCAGCAAGCTCTACATGCCGTGAAGCGGTTATTTGAAACATCTGCTATCAAAAACGGGAGCGCCAATACTGCGTCCTATGAGAGGTCAGCGTATCTCCCACTCTCCTTTCGCGTAAAGTCATTTATTGTGCCTGACCTCGTGGGCTTTGATGAAGACCCCAGCCGGTGTAAAAGTTTCAATGGACCACCTTCCTGTAGGCTTCTGCGTATGCGCACACTTGCTCTCTTGGCCTTACTTCCCGCTGTCGCCATTTCAAGAAGGCACCGTCCCCCATGACCAACATATTCAGCACTTATCTTCGCGCGCATTTCGTCTATTCTTGGCGATTCTTTTTAACACAGACCGTGTTTATGGGCTGGATTTCATATGAATAGTGTAAAGCTAAGCTGTAACGAAAAGAAGTTAGGCCAAGGCAACATAAAACATGCATAACCAATAGCAGGCAATGCATCATTGGGACCGAAGGTATATACACCAACTCATGTTTACAAACAAACCGTAGCGCCCCTAGCGGACGCCACCGGCGCCGCGCAATGCGCGATGGGGTGTGGGCAAGAAGCTCGCCGTCGCCCATAAACAGACCATTGAAATGCGATGTTGTCGGCGTCGATGTGAGTCCCCCTGCCCCCTTTCGCGTTCGAATTGTTGATTCTACGTCTTCCTGGCGATGTCTGACTACTTGAGCGGCGTCAGCGAAATTGCCGAGGCTCGATACACCGCAAAACTTCGCGTGAATAATGTGACATGTGGCGATTCATTCCGCGTGGACGCCGCAGTATGTACGCTAAAGCCTGATTCCCATGATGAGATTTCGCTCGCAATATTGAGTCGCGACGCCGCTTGGGCTGCAAAAGCGTGAACCGTAGCTGAGATGGTCGACGTCGATACTGAAAATCGCAAGCAGAATCGGACCCAGTGAATGAGGCACAACAAGTCGGTGATGGCACTGGTATAACAATGATCAACATCTCATTGTATCTACTGTTTACATAGAGCCTGCTTACCAACCTTCAAATTTAAGTATTTTGAGGCCTGCACTTACTTCTTATCGCAAGTACCGGGCCTACATCTGGTCTACGGGCCGGCGTCGTCTAAGAGAGCAGACGACAAGCAGAAACGTTTGAAAGAACAGACGACAGTTCGAACGATCAGGCGGCCGTTTGAACTTGAAGACGCACTGAACGTAGTCCGCAGGTGGTCCGCACAACTTGACGGTTTTCTTGCGTTCATGTTGGAACAAAACAAATAAATCTGATGACCACAAGTATCCATGAATTCAACCCAAAGTGCTTCCCGCCCAGGCAATCGTTGTCCGACGGCGTCTGCTTTTCCCTTTTCACGGCACATATCCAAATTCTCGGACGAACCGAGCACGTGAAAACTGACCTTCAAACCTTTCTGGACTCTTTTGGTACGGCTCCAGTCGCGGCGTTTTGACAAGAAGGCAGGTTTTTGTCTGGTTCCTTTCAAAACAACGCAGGAATACACGTCTGGCATGGGCACTTCTGCCCACAGCCCCAGACCGAAAGTGAGCCCGACGCGCCACCACCGCGCCGTGACGTCACAGAGTTGAGTTCGTGTATAGAAGGCATACATAGCTATAATATTTCATACCGCAACCAGCAAGATGTGTCACCAGGGAGCTCAGTGCAAATGGAGCCCCGTGCATGCAGTCGGTAGTCCCACGTCTTTGCTCGGTGCCACAAGGAGGACATGAAAGAAAGCGTAAGCGGCTGGGCTAAGCATGACCTGCCGCCGACGCAGGTAACACGCGACTGTATGCGACGAGTCACATTTATACCAGCATAGTTAGCCCTGCATGCATAGTGCAGCATACTTAGTAGGCAGGGGACCATTGGCGGCTAGTTATACTTAGTCCTTAGAAGACCGTCGGCGGCGACTCATACTTAGTTCAGCACACTTAGTCAGCAGGTTAGTGTCAGCAGGGGAAGCTGGCTTACAAATACCGAACCATAGATCCCCCTTCATAAACTCACGACATCACAGGATGAACATAAAGTACCAAGAGATAGTGCAGCGGGCGTATGACGACACAGCTACAGATAGCATCCGATAGATATCATCCGACAGATAACATCCGATACAGGGTGCGATAAACCTCCATCTTCCGCGATCACTTCAGTTACCACAAGGTGTTCCTTGCAATCCAAATCCACTAAGGTTTCAAGGCCGTACACGCACCCACCCAGACCCCGTAAAAAGTTCTCATTAAAGAGACACTGACACCCCTAATAAATGGTTTTCGTTATTTTGTGGTGGCAGAACACTACTCATTCAATATTTTGCTACAGCGTCATGTATATCTTTATTGAAGTTAAAAATGAAAGCCGTTTACAACTCCCTGTAACGCCGAATTGGAGCGCAGCTCTTGAGGAGGAGGAGGGAAGGGTACTCAGGGGAGGGTATACCCCTCCTCATCCTCCTCCTTCTCCTCTTCTCCTCATCCTTCAATCTTCTCCGAGGGGGGGGGGGGGGGTCACGTGACCTCGGGGGGGAGGAGGGGGGGTCACGTGACCTCGGGGGGGGGGGTAGGTGTAGGTGACCTCAGGGGGGGGGGTCACGTGACCTGGGGGGGGGGGTCACGTGACCACGAAAGGGGAGGTCACGTGACCTCAGGGGGAGTGGGGGGGGCTCGCGCGGTGCATGTCCCAACATGCACCGCGCGGTTACGCCGACGGCGACGGCGACGGCGACGGCGACGGCGACGGCGACGCCGCTCAAGCCGGAAACGGGCGCCTAAGAGCTGCGCTCTAAAAATTGCAACTGCTCCAAACGGACTGGAACTGAACTGCCCGGGGGGGGGGGGGGGGGGGGGGAGGGCTGCTTCTATTTTGTTTCTCACTTTGTGTTTATTATTTCCGGATGTTTACCTTTTACCAGCACGCTCATTTCTATTGTTAAAGGAGGAAAGAGTTTGCGGAATTCACGTCGCTACACCCGACCGTGTTCTCTCTTACTTTTTTACTTCCTTTTTTTTTTTTGGGGGGGGGGGGGGGTTGTGCGAAACAGTTGAAATTTGCGCACGTCGCACATCGCACGAGAAACACGAAAGTCAAGCACTTCGTGCTTGAGGTTTCCGCGTTTTTCAGGCTCTTAGCAATTCGTGTTCGTAAAGGCTGAACTCCATGGGACGAATATGCTGCGAATAAAGGCTGAACTCCATGGGACGAATATGCTGCGAATAACCGACGAATTTTGGCCGGCGGCTTTTGCTCTGCGCGTGGAATCAACACAGTGGCTGCTGCGTAGCGCGCAAAGCGAGCGTGCCGTCGGGCGGCGTTCGCCTGTTATTCGTCACGTAATTCGTTCCATGGAGTTCAGCCTTAAGACGAGCGATGTCTTCAGCCAGGAGAAGAGCCGACAACTCGGTGACGTCTTTTTGAGAATCAGCTTGGTGGTCGTGCGTGTCCTATGGAATAAATGCTAATTGTTTTGACCGGTAGACGGTTTTTCTTTCGAAGGAAGACAGATTCGCCGGTACCGAGGACAACAGTTCTGAAGTAGAGGACCCCCACGCCCCGTCGTCCGCCGCCATCGCTTCGTCCGCTTTGTTCAGCCGTCCAGCCCGCGACTCCCGCGTTACGACGCCATGTTGGGAATTGCACAGAGAATGCACAGAGTGCCTCCTCCGGTGTGGGTTCATATCACATGAGTGAATGACGTCGTAGAAACAGCGCCATTTGAGCGAATCGACGTTTTAGCGAAAACAGGGGCGCGTGCTACCCCCCCCCCCCCCCCCCCCCACCCTCCCGCTACGCTTTCGCCGCTTCGCGGCGGCAGTCTGCCGCGGCTCATTACAAAAATTTTAACCTATTTGGCCCATCCGTAAATGCCGCTTCGTGGTGGCCGACTATTCGCTAAAGTGTCTTTTGACTGAAAAACCGGCGTTCGCTAAAACGTCCCCTTCCGATTATCTGGGCAACTTTTTTTTATCAACTTATTTGCGGTTTTTTAGAAGCCACATAAAATAATTATAATATTTTCTTTCTAATTTTAATATTTAGTGTGTGCAGTTTATGCCTACTACGATTTTGATTATATTTTGTATGTTGATCACTGTGTCTAAGCCATAAAGAACGGCACGCGACTACGAAGAAGAGAATGAGCAGTCTCAAACCGGCCAGTTCTCAATCAACGGTTATCGGGTGGAAAAAAAAAAAAAAAAAAACTTTTGAGCCGCGAATTTTGCTTTGGGTAGTTAGGCTCCCATATGTCATATACAAATAAAAAAACTTAGCGAGCATAAATACCCTGTCAGTGTCCCTTTTAGGCAGGCTTATAACGCACTCCATTCCTAAATGACGTTAAACTTGCCGCGATTATTCTGAAGGACCCGGTGATCACAAGAATGTCGTGTGTGAAGCACATACGAAACCACCCAAAGCTTCCCGTAACCAAGCCTAATAAATCATTACGCACGCATAATTCATGCACGACACATTCTGTGCTTCTCTGGTCCACCCGAATGGCGAGACCAGTTTAATTTTTCGAACTTGAACAAATTTGAGTTGGTGCCAGATATATCACGGATGACCATAGTCTAATGTAATATTTATCATTATAAACGCTTTTGACTTTTTTATTATTTTTGTAAGCTTACTATAGCGTTTTGTCCTTGTTCTACTCTGAACAAAGAACGGTTTGTTATTGTCACACAATTTTGGGAACATTCTCGTGGCATGCAGTCTTGACGCCAAAGGTTTTGAATGAATTATTATCTTTATTCCTGAAACAAAAGTGCATACTGACTATAGTCACTGATTGCCTAAAAACCACAGGGTGTGGCTGTGGCACCTTGTGTTCCGATTCTTGCTTCGTAAATGGTCCATCGGCGCTTTCATCTGCTAATGCTGCAATCTCATTGGCTAAGGAGCGATCAGAAGATGCTCGGTACTCGCCACGCTCTTTCCCTTTCTTAAGCAGCGACTATAGTTGCAGAAAACTCTTATTCGTACGCGAGGAGATTTCCGTTTGTAAGTACATCCACCCAGAGTAGATGACAACGTGCAGCAACGATTTAGTTGTATACTCTCCACTCATAGAGTTTTCCGATTGTCGAGCGAAGACCACCATCTAGCTCCATCGCCACATTTGGGATGAGTGTGTTCAATTACTCGAGCATACCCTCTCAGATATTGCCCCTCCCCCCCACCCTCTATACAACGCGCGGCATAAAGATGTCTTCTGGCACTGTCCATGCGGTTTCTCCTATCGCAACTCCAGGTTCGCATGCCCCGAACGGAGAGATAACCCTTATACATATCGCGTGATTTTGTGTGTACGACGTATCTAATCCACAAGTGTGTTTACGCGAACCGCAATCTCCAGCAACATACGTGTGAATGGTCAATCTGTCGTTCCGCCGCGTGAGCATACGTCACGTGCGGTACTTTTCTGTCAAAAGAAAAAAAGCCCGTTCTCTGCGATCTCCGGTGGACGTCCATAAGAGTTTACAGAGAGGCGGCTCCAGTGTAAACAGCGGGCACGAGCTAGTGAAAGATTCCAGACTGAACTTGTAAAAGGGTCTGCCTATTGTTTTCATTCCTGCGTAGAGCAGCGAAAGGTGGGCATGTGCGTGTTCTTTTTATACGCGAGAAGCGTGTACACAGTGTACCGTCCTAACACGCGAATGCTATTATTTCTCAGTTATGTATGTGTTCTCTTTGTCGGGCAACGCAACTTATGGGGTAAAATAGGTTATTCTATTCAGGTAAGTAATAAAACACGTGGATGTCGTATTCGCGCTATGCCCATGGGGGAAATCGCTGTGCCCACACACATGCGGGCAAACAAAAGCCGCGTAGCGATGAGCATCTCGCCAGTCTCGATTGTCAAATGAGAGGGCGACGTTAGCACACGCTTTTGACTCCTCTCGAGCGTCCTCGCATGCATCGCAAGAACGCAAGGGCGCTGTCGCTCTATGCTTCAAGAACCGAATAGTCGCGATAAAGCAGTCCACGACCTCGTAGCTCACAGCACCGCGCTTTGTTGCGAGACCGCGGCCGGTGCTGCTGAGAGCGCAGCGCTAGCAAAATCTATTTCCCCAAAACGCATCAGAGATTGAGCGCATGTCACCCGCACGAGAGCCAATCGAACGCGAGATGATTTGTACCTCTCGTGTTCTCCACGTGCTCCCGAATACGTAGAAGTTTCGCGGATCCCAAGCGTCCTTACTCGCCGTTTTCGGCCACTATCTTGAGTAGAGCGACTCCGGCGATTCTGAACTCAGGGGAACAAGAGTTCGGCAGATATAGGTACTTCCTATGCGCTACCGGTCAACTCGAACATCGCTCGCCTTATCGGCCGAAGGAGTGTGCCCGTGGCGTGACTTTATAATCTCCCGTAGTGCGATCAGCTCGTTGTGTTCGCCCTCCTACACCACTCCGCCCCCCGTACTTGCACCGACTTGCTCACTTTTATTTTGCTGCTTTTTGGATTTTCTTCGCTCGTGTCTAATAGGTATAAATGAAGCAATACTATAAAACCCCTGCCGGGGCCCAAACTATAGCTCGATCGAATCAAGAAAATCTATTCGCTGGTCTGTGGCTGACGCCTGACACCTTGCGTCACCCAGCCGAGGTCTCGAGAGCTCGGCGTGACGTCTTTGTTGCGCGATAAGCGGCAATGGGAAATGTGGCTGCCCCGCGAAACTTAGCTGCAAAATTTACTGCGGCTGGTTCACTTCTCCTTTTTTTTTTTTTCGACGACGAACCGGCAGGTCGGTTCACTCGCGGACCTTTAGCAGAGATTGTTAACTCTTAAAAGTAGACTCTTAAAACGCCGAAGAGTCACAAAGCAAGAAGCGTGAACATTATTTTTGACAAAACGACGTATTTGTCTTTGAAACACTCGAGGAACCAATCACTGCAACCTACGGAAAAAAAAATTACGGGAGCAAAAAAAGAAAAAAAAAAGGGGGGGGGGTATTAACCTAAAAAATGAGGCCTGTGATGCGGCATGACGTTCCCATGTAAAACGACATGCCTAGTGCCTCTCGGTGCAAATTGCAGTGTCCTGGGCAAATAATTTTGTCCCGCAACACACGAAGGTGTATAGCGACGAAGTGAATGCTACATTTCTACCAGTCTCGGGAGTTTCACTAAATTTTGCGGGAAATGCCTCGACCGCTGATTTTAGCGGATTTTCTCTTGACACAACGAACAAACCTCTTGTAATACGTACTTTACGCACACAAATTTTGCCAGACACGAGGAAAAACAGGTGGCAATCTTTTCTTGGGCCTCCCACTCGCCGAAGTGGCATCCCCTGTGGTAGAAAGTGAAGTTTATATCAGGGACTCAAACCGAAAAATATAAGGTTTTGGTTACGGTTACGGCTTCCGTCTCCTGTTCATATCGGTTTCGTTTCGTTTTTTTACGGTCTTAGTTTTTACGGGTTCAGTTACCGGTTACAGGTACCTAAAACCGGTTTATTTCGTTTTTTTCCAATAATTTGCTTTATTGAAATGCTAGACAGCCGTTTTATAATAAATGGTTTAAAGTAGTCCCAGATATGCAACAGCGGGACATTCACAATAACAAGAACCCAAAAACGTCTTAGTACTTCTATTTAGTAAAAAGTTGCACACATTTCTAGCTCCAACTCTTGTTCACTACATCTGTTTGCATTATATAGTTGAATACCCAAGCATACATGTCACCCCCGCTACTCGGGGATCATTGCATTTTATATAATAAAAATAAAAATAAACACCGCTACTTCGTTGTTTGGCAGCGTTTGTAAACAACTCTCAGAAAGTTTCCACTGGGTGCTGAAAGAACCATTCGCACCTTCTTGTCACTATAGTTTGTCGCAACCTAAGATTTGCAGAAGAGGACTCACCCACACTGAAGGAAGGAACAAAACTATAGCTCTGCTCAAGTAAATTACTGCTAAGTGAAATAAAGTAGTAAAATAGAGAGCTCGACTATTTGGTGAAAGTCAAACATAATGTAAATGCAATAGCTCGAAACAAGAAAGACTAAGGAGGGGAACGAACAACACAGAAAGCTGTAAAAATATGCATGTTCCGTGTTGTTCGTTCTGTTCGAGGCGGGGCTTAGGCCGCACGTCCGGGAGCTTCCTGGCTCGTGACGACGACCATTCCCCGAAGTGAAGAACCCAGGGGTCCAGTGGAGGTGGGAGAATTGGTAACGTAACGAACGGTTTAATTACATGGTTGCGATACAGTCGTCAAATCCGAGAGAACAAATGGAGCTCTCACGCCCCGCCTTATATAGGGGTCCGTTTTCTCCCTCTCTCTCCGCCAGGGCAGCAGGTGCGACAGCCACGTGCTTTGCAGCTGGGTCCGTCGCGACGTAGTCAGAAATGAGTCATAGCCAAGGTTCTCCGCAGTTAGGCCAGGCCTCTCTCCCCTTCCGGAGCGCACGAACCCACACGCACACACACACACGTCCCGTTGACGTCACGGACGCGTTGAGACACGTTTTGGGCAGCCTTCGACAGGTGGGCGTCAGTCCTGAACACGTCGGGACTCGTTTTGGGACTCGTTTCCGCAGCGTTGAAACTCGGAAGAAGGTTGCCGAAGGTTCCATTCTTAACAGCCCCTCCGGGGCCAGGGAAACCTCGAATGGCCGGTGGTACAATCGCTGGCCTGAAGAGGTGGGCTTGGAGTAGGCCTTGAGAAGACGCTGCAAGCACCAAACAAACTCCCAAACCTCTCACAACGGAGGCATTAGCGGAAACGTCCCCCACAACACCACGCCACACCGCAGTCAAACGCTCGGAATTCGCCAAAGACCCGCCAGACTGGATTACGGATTACCAAAATTTGGTACAATTCCGGGTATCGAGACCCCCTGTCGCCAAAAAAACTCACTTTTCCAACGAGGTCACTAAGAACAAAATACAAAAGACAAAAACTCTTCGCAATTTGTGAGGTCAATTTGGGGTTTCAACGAAGTGCCCCCACTTAGATCCTCATTCCCGTGGATGACGAAAACCTCTGAGATCAACCCTACTGTTTTGGTGATATCAGAAAAATCTGCTCAACCCATCGGCATTGCCGTTAAATTTGCCTTTCCTTTTTCTTACGCTGAAGTCATAGTGATCGATTTTCACGTGATTTCTAGACGTGAAAATACGGTCCTTATAGCGCCGATAAAACAATCCGCCTTTTTCATGCCCCGTCACATTGGTCCTAGCAATCTCCTGAGCTGTATCGCGAAACCCTGACACACTAGGGTCGCTCTTCTGCTCGACTGTCAAAGACACTCTGTCTACTCGTAGCAGAGGATCAAAGTTACGCGACGCCGGAGCTACGAGAGATCTTTCACTGATCCCCTCTTCCTCCGCCTTTTCCGCCGGCGCGTTGGGACGGCGTACGCTTCCTAGTGCTACGAGATCAGGCTGTTCTACAACCTGGTTCCTCTCATCCCGGTTTTCTGCCTCCAACTCTGGGAGTGCTTGCTCCCCGTCAGCTGCCTCTGGCTCTGGATCCCTCGTCAACAAAGGGGCGACCTGACGCGATTTGGACCTCGTACACGACTGTACTAGCCCTTCTCCCAGTTGTTGACCCCTTTCGCGCAGCAGGAAATCTGACCGGTTAGAAAACAAATAAGGATACTCCAACGGGACTGTTTGCGAGACAGCCGCCTCTGTCACTAGCTCTCCGAACGGGCCAGTTATCCTTACCGTCGCCATAGGCAGACAGACACTGTGCTTTTCAAGCAGCTGCTTGATCCAAACTACCTTTCCGGTAAAATCGGATGTCGTTACATACGACGGATGAACAACGTCCATCGTCGCTGCACTGTCACGAAGCACCCTGCACGGCTTTCCGTTTACCTGGAGCTCGTGAAGATAGGGACGAAGGAGCTTCAGGTCCTCGTCACTACCGTTCACGTACGAGAACACAACCCGCGGTTTCTTACATCTGGCCGCTGTGTGTCCCGGCTCCTGACAGTTGTAGCACAGGAACGGCTTCCTTGCCTCGAACTGCCCTGTTGGGCTTTTCCGCGCCTCGTCTCCGTTCGAGTGTTCTGCGCTCTTTTCTGGGACCTTTTGTCCTGCTTCGGGCTTCTCGGGCCCGTTTTCTCGCGAGCCGTTACCCTGTCGGAAGGTCTTGCGCTGATCGCTTCGGCCGGATTCGCTTTCCTCTCCGCTCAGCTTTCTACGCGTTGCGTACTCTTCGGCTAGCTCAGCGGCCCTTTCAACAGAGTCGACTCCCACCCTGTCCTGCACCCAGAGCTTGACTGACTGCGGAATGCTACGAAAGAACTGTTCGAGGCACACACACTCGACTACCTTGTCTCGGCTTTCGTACACTTCCTCGCTCTTCAACCATTCTATCAGGTTGGTTTTAAGCCCGTACGCGAATTCCGAGTAGCCCTCGCTGCTCTTTTTGGATGCGTTTCTAAACCTTTGACGGAACGCCTCGGCAGAAAGGCGGTACCGCTTCAAAAGGCTGGACTTCACCTTGTCGTAGTCGTCCGCGTCTCCAGCACTAAGGCGCGCGACAACCTCTGCAGCCTCACAGGGCAACAGAGTCAAAAGCCGTTGCGGCCACGTTTCTGGGGCGAAGCTCAACTTCTCACATGTCCTCTCAAAGTTAACTAAGAATAGGCCCACGTCTTCCCCAACTTTAAACGGCTGCATGAGCTTCTTCATTTGATACGACTCGGTCTCACTTGCTCGTACTGGAGCCCCAACTCTACTGTTCTGCGAGTTTAATCGCTGTTGTTCAATTTCGAGCTCTAGCCTTTTCAGCGCTCGCTCCTGGTCTCGTTCCTCTTTCGCTGCAGTCTGTGCTCGTTCCTCTCTAGCTGCAGCTTGCTCCTCTTTCGCTGCAGCCCGTTCCTCTTTCGCTGCAGCCTGTTCCTCTTTCGCTGCAGCCTGTTCTCGCTCCTCTCTTGCTGCAGCTTCACTCTTAGCGTTCTGAAGCAGTTCCCACGTATTTTTAATTTCCTCTGCTTCCGCGCTCTCTGAAATCGCTTTACTGATCTCAGATTTCTTCATCTTTTGCTCCACCTCCACACCCAATTCTTCACATAAACAGAGTAAATCTGTTCTCAGTAACCTCATCAGATCCATGATCGCTGCTTTTTAGCTTTGGCTTTGTTCTAAAACTTGTCGCGAGGTTGTACACAAACCTAGCGCACGAGTCAAACACTAAGGATTCCCAGCAGTTCAAAATTAATTACCCATAATCTGAAGCCTGGCGAATCCCAAAGCAAAGTCCAAACGCTCACCCGCAGATGTAGCACGATGTCGCATGGTCCGATCCCAACCGCTGCCAACCAGTTGTTCGAGGCGGGGCTTAGGCCGCACGTCCGGGAGCTTCCTGGCTCGTGACGACGACCATTCCCCGAAGTGAAGAACCCAGGGGTCCAGTGGAGGTGGGAGAATTGGTAACGTAACGAACGGTTTAATTACATGGTTGCGGTACAGTCGTCAAATCCGAGAGAACAAATGGAGCTCTCACGCCCCGCCTTATATAGGGGTCCGTTTTCTCCCTCTCTCTCCGCCAGGGCAGCAGGTGCGACAGCCACGTGCTTTGCAGCTGGGTCCGTCGCGACGTAGTCAGAAATGAGTCATAGCCAAGGTTCTCCGCAGTTAGGCCAGGCCTCTCTCCCCTTCCGGAGCGCACGAACCCACACGCACACACACACACGTCCCGTTGACGTCACGGACGCATTGAGACACGTTTTGGGCAGCCTTCGACAGGTGGGCGTCAGTCCTGAACACGTCGGGACTCGTTTTGGGACTCGTTTCCGCAGCGTTGAAACTCGGAAGAAGGTTGCCGAAGGTTCCATTCTTAACAGTTCCTTTCCCTATTCTTCGTTATTGTACGCTGTTACATCCACGTCATGTTTGCTATTTCCAAGCAAATGCATGTGGTTATAGAAGTGCATGTTTCTCGCTGTCCGATTCTGCGACGTTAGAAAAATATTGCATTTATATAGTAACGCCATTTTTCTCCGGGGTTCAGAGGCGAAGCTCCTCCTACAGATATGTTGCAACCAGAAATGTCACAAACTTGCATCGAGCTGGATTTCTACGTCGAACCTCAAGGTTCGACTCGTTCGACAAACCTCCGACCTTTTAACCAGGTTCTACAAGGTTTGACTTTGTGGACAGTGTGGCTAGACTTTGATACAAGCAAGTCTAGGTTTGGAGAAAACGTTTTTACGGAATAGGTTGCTTCATTTTATAAATAGTTACAATCAATGTAGCATAATTCTAATAACGTAAAAGTTAATAACATAACTTACTCTTGCTATATTGTAGCGTTTCCCACTTACAAGCTGTTCATTTACTGGACGTCCGCTTGCTTTGCTCGCAGGCTTCCAACTGCTGTCGCGGGCACTCTCTGTTTTTGTCCTCGTTGTCTTCTAAAATTAATCCAGGCTTAACGAAGTCCTTCGTACAAGGACAGTCGATCACGGTGAACCACAAGAGCCCGGGATCGATCGTTCTGACTTATGCGATAGACCACGTCACTGGGCCGTTTCACGATTGTAAAAGGTCCTTGCCCGTGACGCTGCAGCTTCGTGGACAGTCCTCGCTTCCGAATCGGGTTATACAACCATACCCTGTTGCCTGGTGAAAAAGGGAGTGTTGTGACGTGTGCGTCATACTGGCTCTTCATGCGAGCAAGGCCGCTTGACAGCCGTTGTTGAGCGAATGCACGTATTCGCTCGAGATTTGTTCCATGTTTTCCCACGAAAGACACAGGGTCTGTGTCCGGTTCTGATGCTCAAGAAATGGTTAGTTCACAGGGCATACGAAGGTCATGGCCGAGCAGCATCATCTCTGGCGTATAACCGGTGACCTCGTGAGTTGCTGCACGGTATGCGTACAAAAAAAAGGTGCACGATGCTGTCCCATCCCAGTCATCTTGGCGATCATTTACAAACATCGACAGATGTTGTAAAATGGTGAAGTTCATTCTTTCTATTAAGCCATTTGACTGCGGGTGGAAAGCGGTGGTTCTCGTCTTGGCGAAGTTGAAAATCTTGCAAACTTCTTACAATACGTGAGATTCAAAGCTCCTTCCATGAACCGAGTCAATGCTCAGGGGCGTCCCGGACCTGGTGTTCCAATTCTTCACCAGGGCGTCAGCAATTTTAGGGCGGTCTGGTTTGGAATAGGAATAACCTCCGGCCACTTTGTAAAGTAGTGAACAATGATCAGCGAGAACCTGTTACCAGATTTAGGTCGGGGAAATGAGCCTAGCACGTCAAAGGACAACGCGCTCTAAATGCGCCCCCGTCACACGCTCTTGAAGTGGTGCTGGCTGTTTGGCGTGAGGTCCTTTACGGGAGGCGCACATGTCGCACTGACGACACCACTGCTTCACATCACTGTGGCACTGAAGCCAGTAGAAGCGTTGGCGAATCTTCTTTATCGTGCGATTCACGCCGAAGTGTCCTCCTTCTGGACTGTTGTGCAGTTGTTGAAATACGGGGGAGCTGAGTGTGTGTGGCAGTACCAGTTACCAGACGACACAGTCACACGCAGCGGCTCCCAGCGCCGATAGAGAACGTTGTCGCGCAAATATAAAGAGTCCCATTGAACCAAGTAGCCCTTAAGGGTGGGAGATAAGCTGAATACCTCTTTCCCTTGAGGTCGGCTATTCTTCGCCTTCCATTGTATGAGCAGGCCGATGTCTGGATCGTCAAGTTGAGCTGCTCGAAGACTTTCCGGTGTCCACGCTTCGTTGTCACAAGGAATTGCTTTGAGCGACATGCAGCTGCGTTTGGCAATGCTTGTGCACTGCTTGCACGAATTCTCATCGCATGGGCGGCGCGAAAGGCCGTCGGCATTAATGTGGAGTGAGCCGGCGCGATGCTGTATGTCGAAGTTGTATTGGTGAAGGCGTTCCAGCCATCGGGCGACCTGTTCATCAGGGGTCTTAAAACTCAACATCCAAGTTAATGATCCGTGGTCGGTTCGGGTAATGATTTTCCGTCCCAGAAGATAATGATGGAAATCAGTTAAGGCCTTGATGATGTCCAAAGTTCACGTGCGATGGTGCAGTAGTTGCGTTCTGGCTTCGTAAAAACCTTACTGTAATACATAATGACTCGCTCATGCCCATCTTGTTTTTGCGATAGTACAGCACCGGCTGCCGAGGCACTAGCGTTGGTGTCAAGGATGAATGGTGTCGTGTCTTTTGGGAAGGCAAGAGTTGGTGGAGACGCGAAGGACCGTTTTGAGTGTCTCAAATGTCAGTTGCATACTGGGGACCAGACAAACGGGGCTTCTTTTCTGTCAGGATATACAAGGGTTTGGTGATGTGGGCGAAACTAGGGACGAATCTTCGATAGTACGATGCCAGCCCAATGAAGCATTGAACGTCAGCGGTGGATCTCGGGGTTGGCCACTCGGCAAGAGCGGATAGTTTCCAAGGATCTGTGGAAACGCCGTCCGTCCAAATGATGGGCCCGAGATATTCAACCTGCCTTGTGCACAGCGAATATTTCTTTCGTGTAAGCTTTAGCTTCGCCTTTTGAAGTCGTGCAAGGACTAGATCGAGGTTCACCAGATGATCGGAAATTGCCTTGCCAAATACCACAATGTCCTCGAGGTACACAAGACCAACTGTACCTATGAGACCATGCAGGAAAGACTACATTAGTCTCTAAAATGTAGCTGGGGCGTTGCAGAACCCGAATGGCATCACTCGGAATTGATATGAGCCAGGACCCGAAGGCAGTCTTTTCTCGATCGTCCGGGTGTACGGGAACCTGCCAATGTCCACTCTTGAGGTCAAGCGTAGAAAACCACTCGCAGCCTGCGAGAGCTTCCAAGATATCGTCAGTTCGAAGCAAAGCAAAGGATTCCTTCTTAGTGACATCATTAAGTCGTCGATAATCGACGCAAAAACGTGTTCGCCCGTCTTTTTTCTTCACTGGTGTGACTGGAGAAGACCAAGGATAACACGCGGGTTCAATCACGCCATGCTGTAGCATTGTCTTTATCATGTCGTTAACAGAGGACTCTTGTCGAAGGGGAACGCGTCGAGGAGACTGACTTACACGGGTATAGCCTGTCCCGTCACGATGTGGTGTGTTGCTGCTGATGACAAGCCCATATCCCTGTCTCCCGTGCTGAAAAACTTTGTAAATATTTCAAGTAGCTGATGAAGCTTACCCGCGCTGGCTTTATCGAGGCCAACAGTCGCGCCCTCGTGGAGAGGTAACACGTGTGGGACCAACTGGTTCGTAATACGTGGAGAGTCAGACACGGGAACTCGGCATTTATTTGGAGTCTACTGTCGCAGAGGACCGTCACTGTGACAGCAGCCAGGGGAAACGAGTTGGTACCTAAATGCAGCAATCCGGCATTGAAGTCAAGCACGCACTTGTGTGTTTTAATAAAATCAACGGCAAGAATGCACTGCTCCTTGACAGCCGCGACGACAACGAGTAAAGCAGCTTGAAGGCTTCCCACGGTAAAAAGCATGGTAGTGTAGCCGAGTACAGCTACCGTCTCCCCTGTTGCGCTCTGTAGAGCATAGCCACCGGAGTTTGGTGAGAGATCTCGGTTTGCCTTCACCAAACCTTCTGGCCGAATTACAGAGGTTGCGCCGGTATCGATAAGTGCACGCACTGGAACACCGTCGACGACGCCTTGAAGGTAGATGGAAATCAAAGATGAAGCCAAGACGCGAGTTGACGTAATTCTTCTTGGAGCCATTCTCGCTGAGGTGCGGCTACCAGGGCCAAGGTCATGATTCGGGCACTGCAACCGCGTGTCACCTTGCTGGTGACGATTCCAGCCAAAGGAAGCTGGAGGTATTGGCGTCTTTATAGCTGGAGTTTGCGGTTGCATGAAGGACTCTACACGCGTGGATCGAGATGCCTGTCGGGCAGGCTGTACCTCCAAAGCACATGTGTGTGCTACCCGCAGAGTCTTAGGGCGTACAAGGCGAACCACATCCTGTACCTCAACAGACGAGATGGCGTCGATAAATGCCAAGGTATCAACCGTGTCCTCTGGGCAGCCTTTTAACGCAAGACGTGCGAGCCGTTCGATGTCATCCGCGAGGTCGGAGATTGTCTCCAGCGCAGACTGACGACGGTTGCGAAGATATGCGTGATGAAGGAACCAAAGCGGCCCTTCCCCAAAGCGCTCGTCTAATGCCGCGACCAAAGCCTGGTAGGATTGACGATTTTCAGATGGCAAATGATGCAATAGGGTCAACGCTGGTCCGGCGAGATGGGCGGCCAAGGATTGACCCTTTTGGGCCTCTGGCCAATTTTTCGCATCAGCAATGAGGTTAAATTGGGATATGTAGGGGGTCCAAGGAGCGGTACCATTGTATGTTGATGGTTTTAGTCGCAGGCTCGGGTGTCCCAAGGGGGTCTGGGCTGGAACGTCAACGACACGGGGCTCCAGGGGGTCAGGCAATCGGTCTTCCAGACGCTGCAGGCGTTCGGTGAGAGATTCGGTCAATTCCCGAAAGGATGAGGTTGCACTTTGCAGAAGCTGGATCCCGCCGTGCGTATAGAGGCTTCGGCATGCTGGAGGTGGTTCGTTATAAGAGACACGAGTTGGGAAGCTGGCGGGTCCGAGGCAGCCAGATTTCCGGCGCTGACACACGCGGTGTGTTCACCTTCGGGAATGGGTGTTGATTCCATGCTCCGGGGAAAACCTCGGCCGGAACGGAACTCCACTTCTGATGTAGCGTTTCCAGCTTACAAGCTCTTCATTTACTGGACGTCTGCTTGCTTTGCTCGTAGGCTTCCGACTGCTATCGCCAACACTCTCTGTTTTTGTCCTCGTTGTCTTCCTTTCCGCGACATCACATTCGCAACAATATTATAAACAACCAAACAGTGCTGCCCTTACTCAAAGTCAACGTTACTAAAACGCTCAGTTGGGAAACTCACCCTTAAAACCCTGGCCGCTCGCGTACACCGAGACCGAACTAAATACTATAACATGCCGCCCTTTAGAAACGAGTCAAAACATGTAAATTCATTTACATAGCTAAACTGCGAAATGGCACTGCGAGATGGGGCCACCGGCTCTTGCGCGACTCGATCTAAACCAATACGTGCAGCCGTGCAGTTCCCGGAATGGCGGCGTTGCGATCGCCTTTAGTTCGGTTCTCGAGTTCGGATCGGAGCCACTTTTTCAAAGCAAGCTCTATGGCATTTTTCCAAATGAGTTGTTCTAGTGACGTTGCTAAAAGTACAATGTTTAACTTGATCACTTGATCATCACCATTCAGTCCAAAGCCAACTGAGCCAGCCCGTCGCGCATGCGCATAACAGTCAAACCCTACTCGCACTTTCTCGAACTTTTCAATAAAGGTTCGAAAACGTCGAAAGTGGTGGAACTAGAACCTCAACCGGTTCGTGCCATCTCTAGTTGCAGGTCAGGAACATCGGCAGTTTTGAAAGAACCCAGTTGGTTGGACATCACAGAATTCTAACTTACTTGTTAAATAATACCCTGACAGCTACACGTACTGAATACATGTAGCGATTGTAGGAGTGGGTCAGAGACTTTTAATTATAAGCTCGACCACTGATCCCAACTAAGTATTATTAATCCGAAATTTAGATTGAACGGAAGCGTATCACCAGATGCACCACTCGCTGACGGTAACTCTGTCAAATGGCCACGACATTTTAAGATCCCTCCTTGAGGTCATTCTTGAGAAAAACTAATAGTTTTATTTTTCGGTTAATATCGGTTATTGTTAAATAATTTACGGTTACGGCTACGGTTTTCGTCAATTTCAAATAACGGTTTCGCTCCGGTTACGGTTGCTGAAAAATTTCGTTCTTAAACGGTTTTTGGTTTCGGTTACGGTTACGGTTTGAGTCCCTGGTTTATATTGCACTGAATCTGCGACCTGAGCAAGAAAACCAATGCGCCCAGAAGAGGGCTACAAGCAAAGCAAGCAGACGTTTCTTTGAATTTTCATGAAATGCTTTGGATATTCAGATACCTCCCGATTAGTATAGATGACGGCAACTGATTAGTATAGATGACGGCAACTGATTCTGACTTTAGTAATTGCTATTGTTTTCGCGTGCTGATATTTTCATGCAATCGGTGCAAAGAAATTGGTTTCGTCAACTGTACAATTGGTTGTGCTTCTGTTCATGAGCGTAAGAAAATGAAATACTCGCACTTTTGCTTTTGACATAAATCTACAAAATGAAGGCATAAACTTCACGGCTCTAATACCGGAATCGTAGAAGATATTTAAAACTCGAATTAATTTGGTAGTCGTCAGAAAGCCATGGGCGCTTACATATACGCGAAGCTTAATTGTATAGTCGCCCATGCTTGTGCGGAACGTCCTAACCCGTAACCCTTGTAACGAAGTCGCAAGTTAGGTTGTTTCACCACACCAAGCGCCGTAATAATCTAAGTTACTGCATGGGGTATAGACTAACTCATGTTTACAAACAAACCGGAGCGCCCCTAGCGGATGCCACCGGCGCCGCGCATGCGCAATGGAGTGCGGGCAAGAAGCTCGCCGTCGCCCATAAACAAACCATCAATTGCCATGTTGTCGGCGTCGGTGAGAGTCCCCGTGCTCTTTTTCGCGTTAGAGTTGTTGATTCTACGCCTTCCTGGCAATGTGTGACTACTTGATCGGACTCGGCGAAATTACCGAGGCTCGTTACACCGTAAAACTTCGCGTGAATAATGTGACACGCGGCGATTCATTCTGCCTTGGACGTCGCAGAATGGACGCTAAAGCCTGACTCGCATGATGAGATTCCGCTCACAATTTTCATTCGCGACGTCGTTTGGGCGGAAAAAGCATGAACCGTAGCTGAGGCGGTCGACGTCGATACTGAAAATCGCAAGCAGAATCGACATAAGCAAATCAGGCATAACAAGTCGGTGAATGCCACCGGTAGCAATGATAAATATCTCCTTGCATCTACTGTTTTCACGGAGCCTACTTACCCAACCAACTTGCAAAGTCTTTGGAAGCCTGCACTTACTTCTTATTGAAGTTACCGGGCCAACGTTTCGTCCACGGGCAGCTGCCGTTTCAACGGGCAGACAACAAGCAGAAACGTTTGAAAGAGCCACGGCCGCTGGAAGGAGATCCAGCGACCATGAAAGAGCAGACGACAGTTCGAACGGTCAGGCGGCCGTATGAACTTGAAGACGTACTGAACTTAGTCCGAAGATGGTCCGTACAACTTGACGGTTTTCCGGCTTTCATATAGAAACAAAACAAGTAAATCTGATGACCACAAGTATCTGTGAATTCAACCCAAAGTGCTTCCCGCTTCAGCAGTTGTGGTCCGACGGCGTCTGGTTTTCCTTTTTCACAGCACCTATCTACAGCCCCAGACCAGAAGTGCACCCGACGCGCCACCACTGCGCCATGGCGAAATAGAGCCGAGTTCGCGCATATTATATTCATTTCGGCTAGGGTGACATCAGGCACCGGAGTTTTTTGTTCTCTCACGTGAGAGCTCCTCCCGCCTCAAGCCTTTGGTTCTGGCCGGTGCTTCGCCGCCATTTTGGATTATGCTATTTATTCCGATTGCGTGCTGTAGTAAACGAGTACAACAAAGGGTCGTACCACCTTACAAACAAGATCATTGAGGCACTCTCGTACAGACACGAGTGAGCGCGAATCCGAAGCTACAAGAGCAGGCCCTTCGTTCGCACTTGCAGGCTACGCTCCTGCAGTGCAAGCGTTGTTAAAATCAAGGGATTCGCACCTGCTTTAGTACCTGTAGCTCAGACATTGCTCGCACTCAAGGTAAAATTAAAGGGATACTACAACGAAATTTCGGGGCTCATTTTTTGGTCTGCATGTGTTCAAAGGAGCAGTATCACATCGAACATACCAATATCTTGTTAAAAAAGTCTCGAAAAGGAATTTTAAAACGAATTAAACGATTAGCAAAGAGCACCTGGTGGATGTCGCTAACGCCTCGCTTGTAATGCCCGTCTAGGAACCTTGACAGCTAGTGACGGTGAGTGTCTCGCCTCCAGCCCCGACGAGAGAAGAGGGGAAGGAGGAACTCCCCTCTTTCCGAGAATGCCTTTTGTGTGTCACAGAAGTCGCTATTGTCCCCCTACAAGATTATAGAAGATTAACCCGTCACTCAAAATTCGTACAAAAGCAGCCGCTTCGGTGGGTGGAACGACTAGGCCATCCTCTCGACGTCAACCTCGCCGTAGCTTTGCTCGTCCCGAGACGACCTACGTCACGATTGCGTTGGATGCCACGTGGTCTCCGCTGGGCCTTCTCCGAGCGCTTGCCAGAGTGGGCCGTTTATAACGAAAAATACAGCCATCAGGCTCAAAATACAAAGGTGCGATTGTCATTTACGGATATTGTGGATCATATTCAACCTATTTTTGAACACGACGGGAATATTTCAAATTTTGTTGAAGTATCCCTTTAAGTATAACACAAACGTTCGCCACGCTGACAACAAACAATGTAACACAAAAAAAACGCAGTCAGCCACAGACAGGTTTCGGTATGTTGGGCGTAAACAAATAACAGCTTTATTTGTTTCATAATGGCGTAAAATCCCAGCTCTTTCGAAGGCTCTATCGGCGAATGCGCATGCCCAAAAACACCTACCAAGGCCGTCTGCGTGCTCTAGCGCAAGCAGCATTGATTGCACTGGGGTCGAGATGCGAGACTTTTTTTTTTCTCTCTCTCTCACTCTTGCATCTATGGAAGCGATCACCGACTGTTCCCTTTTGAAAAATGGCGCATTCTTAGGAGAGAGTCCACCGCTGGATGTGTAGAGGACGAAACCGTCCAAATGTCGTATGTACCGGGGGCCGCGGAGGCGGCAGACTCATGAGGACTAGGAGCATCTCTTCCCCGCTTTCACCGTGCCCCGGAATACGCGCATGCGTATTCGCGCGGGGGGATTCCCCGGCGGGGAAGTCTGCCTCGCCTGAAATTGCGCTGAGAAGAGAGCGAAGGATGAGATGGAAATTTGACGAACCTTCGCGGACCTCTGGGTCCGACCGGTCTGGCAGCGGGGTCAAGACAATACCGCTTAGAAGACAAGGCCTGAGCCTTTGCCCCTAAACGTCATCAGTTGTGGATTCAAGTAGCGCCACCTAGACTGCGCAAGCATCACCGCCAGCACGTCTCGCAGCGGCTCACAACGAGCGCGGCGCTAGCAGGTGGCCGTGCCTAGACGAATGCGTCTGCCGCAACTCTCGCTAAGCTTCAGCGTGTTTTCCGCTGGAGGAGCGTCGGGGATACACTAAGGATGACGTCATGCGCCGGCCTTGTCTTCCAGGTGGTATTGGGTTGAAGACACGCGCGTCTCAAAACCGAAGCTTTGAGTGATTCTGAAAGCCCATGAACGGAGCCCCAGGAAGGGACAAAATGATCCTCAGATAAACCTTCAGTGGATTTTTTTTTTATCATTTAAGAAGTAAAGAGCACACCACGTCTGGTAGCATCATGGCGAGAAATGGCCTTAAAGTTGGTTCTGTCCAAACTAAAGCAGGTACAGTGCTGCCGTGAGAGACCCCTTTAGAGCAGAGAAACACCTCGAGCGCATTGAAATCTGAAAGGGGAGGGTGGCAACACGTTGCTTGGAATGTCGTCGAGTCTGAGACACACGCTCTCGTCCGTCCGCACCTTGTGGGAACGCTCCGAACTGTACGAACAATGAACCCAATGTCAGAACTACACCCACATTCCAAGGAGTCCGAGCTCGTGGACAAAAAAACAAAGGTGAAGGGAAAAAAAAAAAACGTTTTCACAGGAAGAGACAGAAAGAATAATCGAGTTCAGAAAGTTCGCGAACAACATCACCTTGGGCGGCATTTTCAACTCTACGTACAAGAGAAGCGTCAGGCCGAGGTGGATATCACAGACATGAAGTGACTACTTGTTGTGTAGGTGCTTGCGAATGTTTTCTGTTGCTTACTTATTTTTTTAGCTGTTCCTCTCATGTTCCGTTGTGCACATTGGAATGCATAAATCTACGTTTCGACGGTACCGCGCCCATTTCCAGGCGACTGCCGAGATAACAAGTCCAGCACTTCACGTAAGAACCGCTTTCCTTCCGCAGTCCCTCAAACGCGCTAAGCACGAGCCGCTGGCGTGCCGCTTTCCAGGGCAAACACGCCTCAACGAACGGATCGCTCATTTTGATGTCATAGACGCTCGTGGACCACCGTTACCCTCGAGTGATTCGCAGACACGCGCAAACACACACACGCACACAGACACACACTGTCTGGTATCTCTTCCACCACAGACTTGTGAAAAACACGACACTCTCAGCAAAATAGTGGGGCCGGAGGCCTTATTTCTTCTTTCTCTCTCTCTCTCTCTCCCTGTTTCTCTCTCTCTCTCTCTCGTTCTTTCTTTCTTTTCCTCTCTCGTGACAGCAAGACGCGCACTTCCCTGCAAAAATAAACGCATCTGAACGCCGCACCATGCTTGCTTGCTCCAGGTCTCTCTGTCATTTCTTGAACACACACACACACACACACACACAGAGGTACCGTGACCGCACCGACGCTGAGCTCTTGAGAAACACGATCTTCTTTTTTGTGGGTACGACGACACAGAGACCAGGAAGGAGCGAGGGAGTCGGTTGAGACGGGAGGGGCGAGACGGTATCGTATACAACGATATCGCAACTATTGCGCGGGAACGAGCTGGGGTAAGGTAGTCAGTCGTAAGGCCCTCCCGGCCCGCAAGTGTGCACGTGTGCTCGATGCACTCACGAACCTTGTCCGAGCACGTGGTTGGGGCCGCGGGTGGCTGCCCCTTGTGAAGAGTTGGCAAGGCGGCTCGGATGCCGCCCTTACACGACGGTTTCCACGTTGTCGGCGTTCTCGGTGTCTTCGTCTTCCTCTTCGACGTCGCTCTCCTCGGGGATCTCTTCGAGCGGCGAGGCGAAGTCCTGTACAACTTCCAGCTTCTGAGCGGTGTTGCGGACGTACGGAATGAAGAAGGACATGATCCCAGAGACCACCATCATGGCACCGGACAGGAAGAAGGGAACGTCGTAGGACCCCGTGAAGTCGAACAAGCTTCCTGCGAGCAAACAATCGAGAGATCGTTTTAGAACCAAGAAACGGCAGAGAAGTCCCTTTAGCTTAGGCAAGGACGGGGCACGATATATCTGTGTAGCTTTTTAGAAAGGTGCCCTCATAAGAAAAAAAAAATAATTACGGGACATCATGGCATACGTGTGTGCTCTGTGAGCTCTACTACGGGAGGTATTCGAACTACGGAACTGTCAGACTTGGAGGAAATTTCCCCGTATACACTATTCAGACATGACCTTCATTCAGAAACTTTAATTTATTCATTCATTCTCTCAGTCTTTCGCTCCTTCACGTACTTAAGGAGACGCGTAGACATCGTATCTAGCTCGGGGTACTCTCGGAGTTCAACTCATGCGGCCGATCTCTTGAAGACGTGAAGTCAAACGTCTAAACAAAGTTCATGTCTGATTTTAGACATGACTTTCGACACATTGCTATTCGTGGCTGGTATTACAGAGTTTTGTGGAGCAGGTGTTGAGCTCCATTAATATACGATATAGCCGTTGCCTGGTTTGTCAAAGGGTTGGCATGCAATTTTCTGTCACAGAAGAGGTGGTGAAAACGTCTTTATTTTATTCTATTGTGGAGAAATGTTATATAGGGCTAAGAAAATTTTAGAACTATGAAGATAATATTGTCCATCAGGGGAGGCATGTAAATTTACCACTGATGGAGGCTGTGCACAACAAAAATTTAATTTAAAGAAGTCTTATATGCAATTACCCCCCCCCCCCCCTTATATAGATTTAGGCGTAGATGAATGTTTCAAAACAATGCATTCTGCTTTGACATAAAAAAAAAATATGGGGACAAATATTTTGGGGGTTGGTAACTATGGTTAACTTATTTTGAATTAAACATTTTATGGTGCATTTCTGTATTTTACGCACTACTGTTATATGGGGACAAATATTCTTTATTCTAAGATGAATAGTGCATTTGTGTATTTTATACGCCTTTCGTTGCAGCTTGATGTTTGGTTTGCTGGTTGCAGGGTTCTTTTAATTTTCATTTTAGCACAATCTTCATTAACAGTAACCTCTCATCAGGCCTACACGAATGTAGTTCATTCCATTCTATACATTTCAATGTTTCAAAAAATCACAACCTACATCGGTTAGGTCACAGCTCAACGCGCGCATGTTCAACGCTTGGGAAGGCGAGCGAAGTACATGCCACACGCACGAACGCTGAAAATGTCATCGACCAGAAGCGCTTGTCTGGAATGGTCTTTAGATATTTTGCTTAATTACTTAAGCGCCAAAGAGCATATGCATGCTACATACTACATACTACACGTGCTGGCGTCTACTACAGTAACCTTTGTCAAAAAAATCTAAAACAAATGACACTTTACTTAAGACGAGCGTGTGGGGTACCTGTACCTACATTCCGAACATTCTACGTGGTGCTTGGGTAAATTGTCAAAATATGTATTGCGTGACTCTTCGATCTTTCTTTGCCAGCGTAACTGCTGACTTCTGATCGAAGGAGAACGAATTTGCTCGCGAATTTATGAAACTAGCGAGCCGCGGCTTAAGCGCACCAAGTTGCGAAACAGTTTTTTCAAAATCCCAATTGCTTTCATTTTTTGTTTGTACTTCCTCATAGTTCAGCAAGTAGGCCACGGTCATACCTTGTGTAAATAGAGATTATTTTCAACTTCAGATAGCACGAACGCCCCTGTTTTCTCGCTCTTAGACCAATTCAGATTATGCCTTTGGATTAAGTAGCTAAACATATCGGCAGAGTTCCCCTTTAGTAAGGAGGCTTTCCGAACGGGGCCCGATAACGCTATCGAGTTCCACTCTTGAAGGCGAAGCTTAAGCGCCCCCAAGTTTTATTTTACTGCGGCTCTTGGGGTGAAAATGGGAGTAGCAGTAACCTAGGTGGTATATTAGAGTTATCCAGCATACGAAACTAATTTACGCAATTTGTTCACAGTGGGTTCAATTTATTTAATAGAATGGCTCCGTATTTAATACACAGCCACTTTGACATAAGTTTGGGACAGTTGTGCCTGACGCCATTTTACAGCCCATTATTCTCCATAACACGAATAAATGGCTAGTACGATCGCCGAGTGATAATAATGTTTAGCAATTCTCAGTAGTGTTAATACAATACAATCCACGAAGGGACGAGAACACCTAGGACTGGGATACCTCTCAATGACCCCGAAAGTAACTTTGTTTTCTTTATGAAAAGAAACAATTAAGTCAATATTTAAAATAACCTGAGTGTGACCTCATAACATGCCTCGTTTGCCCCAGGAAGCTTCGTGTTTCATTCCTCGTTAGCTTCCTTTTCATTTCTTTTTCTGCCTTCTGTTTTCCCGCCAGAAGGCCCGCTGAAAGTCCGGATGCATCCGGGATAAAAACAACGAAAATGTCCTTTGCTATAAAATATTTCTACTAAGTCCTTGCATGCGATTGCATCATCTATAACTCCAGTGTACATGGCACAATATTTCTGATAGTTCAACTTGAACAGTCAGATCAATATTGTTTTCACCGTTAACTATGTCATTAAACAATATAGAAGTGCCCAAAATAAAATTCAAGGCTCTGTAAAACAAAACGAACACACGTGTTCTTAAAACCCAGTCGTGGGCGAACAAGACGGAGAAAAACATTGTCAGACAATCCGCGAGATAAAACGTTTCTCATAAAGCAGTTCTCAAAACTGCTTCCCATACAACAACATACCCTTCATACTTCAAGCCTGGTTATGATATCCACAGTGGCTCTAACTAATCTACATCTCTTGAGACTTTTGAGCATACAGTATATTCAAAGTACGGTACATGTTTTTGTTTTCTTTTTAAGTTAGTCTGACCGCGTTTTAAATTAAAGAAAGTTTCATCGACACAGCTACATCGCTCTTATACTGACTTATACTTATACGTGACAATACGAGTAGCTAGGGAACCACAATATTTACCTGCCAATGGTGGTCCGATCATGCAAGCTGCTCCTCTGCACAAGCTGAGCAAGCCAAAGGAGTTGGTGAGATTGTCCAATCCGAACAGCTCGACCAGGATAATCGAGGTCAGCAATATATATGCGGCTGCAAACAGAACGGACGCAATGGTCAGGAACTCGGTGTATGGAATACATCAAAAACTTCAGCTGATACGCATAATCTCAGAGTGCACAGCGCGGTGTTAGACAGAAAAAGGTCAGTATAAGTTACTAATTCAACCATAGAAAAGGGATCCAGGTCACACGCCCGTCGTTATGCTGGATAATAGAAATACGATACGGAGAAAATAACTTCACGAAATCATGCATAATTTGTCGATGTTATCACGTGCAGCATTAACCATGTAAGTTATAAAAAAAAAAAAAATTTTTCTTCTAGGCTGTTAGACTTTTTTTTTAGTATTTAGCTATTAAAGGGATACTGAACCGAAATTTCTACCTCACAAAACAAGGCTGGACAGATAGGCGGGGCGTTGCAAAAACCTAAAATATCACTCCTACAACGATATCTCTAACGGATCGCCGTATTTGTGGAAAAGAAGTGCGCGATCGAACACAGCCGACGAGAAGTCATGTCACGATTATCATTCCCTCTCTTCCTCGCTACGTCCCGTCGAGCTTGTGAACCGAAGCGAGGAGGACAGAAGCGAGGCTGCTTCCCCTCATTCTCAAATTTTCCGGGGGGACAATGACGTCATGGCCCTCGCTTGATCGCGCCCTTCTTTTCTAAAAGTACGGTCATCCGTTTGAAATATCAATGTATGAGTGATGTTTTGGAGTGCGAAGTGTCGCGTTTAACGCTTCTGCGGCCTTATTTCACAAAATCCTTTCAGCAACCATTTAAGGCATAGATAATTAAGCACGAAAATATAGGTATTATGTAAATAACCCAAGCTGTCGTCCAACATATATATTGAACTGATGAGAAACCAAATCGCCTAGAACGATTTATTTTTAATTTTTGTAATCTTTCATAAAATATTACTTACCTACAATGCTTCCAAATATCATGCAGGCAGCAACAGTCGCTGAGTATGTGTAGCAGAATGGCATCAGGAACACTGCGACCCCGCTGAAGCAGAGCGACAAGTTGTTGAGCAGGAGGCAGTTGATCTGCGGGAGGTCCGAGAGCCATCCGAACAACAGACGGCCCATCATGTTGGTGATTCCGATGAGCGAGAGCAAGAAGGCGGCCTTGTCCTTGTCAATCCCCTTGAGCACGGCTGAATCTGCGATGTACATGAAGGGGATGCAGAAGCCCATCATGCCGACGATGTTGGATACGCAAATGAGAGCAAACGCCGGATTCTTGAGCAGTTCCATGTCCAGCATCTCAGAGAGTGTGTCGGACATGCTGCCGGGAAGTCGGAGACACGGTGGACAAATGCTTACTCCGGGCTTCCCGTCTGGGAGGTCCACACCACTGGCTGCTGGTACGTTGTCCGCCGGAATCGTAAGTACGCTGGCTACGTAGGAGCGGACGTCGCCCTGGGAGAGCCGATACTCTGGTAAGTTGATGACGCTGCCACTGTAGAAGATGTCCTTGCGGTACATTGGCCTGGCGATGTCCTTCTTCTTTGATTTCTGCATCTGGCGTGGGCCGCCGGCGACAGTCTCCTGGGAGATCCGCTTCCAAACCTCTCCCGAAGTGGTGTAACGACTGTGCCTGCCGGAGGAGTAGACATAGCCGCTCGATGACATTCGGGGTGACGAACAGTTGCGACGCATCTCGGCGCCGACGGTGATATTGGAGAGGCAGAGCTTGGTTGCGCTCTTGGACGAGATAATTCCTTTCCTTTTGGCAAACTCCTGAATTGCAGACATCGGGGGTCCTCCGTTCAGTACATGGCCATTGGGAGGCGGCTGTGGCATGGAGTTTGGTGCTAGATTTTCTCCTTCCGAGTTTGGAATCATCACCGTTGTCTCCGTGATGGGTTTCTCTTCCTCTTGCGGCTGATCGGGCTCCTGCTTTTCTGGTTCATCGGCAGGTTTGTTCTCTTTTCCAGAGTCCCCGGATTCTTCGTTCTGGTCTTCCTTGGAGCCCATGCGAGATGGTCGAGACTCTTCGATGGGCGAAAGCGTGATGACGGGGGTGTCCATCGGAGACTTCCCCCATTGATCCAGGTACAGCGTCGAGTGGACACCAGGTTCCGTGTTCAGGTGCAGCTTCTGTCTCTTCTCGATAGTTCCGTCCGCGTGCTGCACGAGGAAGAACTGGCTGTTGCAGAGCGAGTCTTGCCGTTGGCGTTCTTTCTCCTCCCAAATTCTCTGAAGGAGCGGCTTGGTGTGCGGATTATCCGACGCCAGGAGGGGCCGCATGAGGGACCCGAAGACTGCGCAGTTGAGGGACAGTCCAGCGAGTATCATGAGTGCCCCTTTCCAGTTGAAGATGCTCAGAAGAAACTGGCAGAAAGGGGCGAACACGAAGGCGCCCATGCCGGAACCACAGACGGCGATTCCCGTCGCCAGGGCGCGCTTCTTGGAGAAGTACTGGTTCACGCTGACGATGGCAGGCAAGTAGACGAGCCCGAATCCAATGCCTCGATAAAGAAGAGACACGCACGATCTTGCACAACAGCCCTTCGGAAGAAACGTTTGGACAAAAAGAACGCTCTCGTAAAGCCACCCCGCCGTATCCAACTGAGCGTCCTGTCTTCACGAACTGTACTGTCGTGCACGGACAATAGGAGCTAAAACACTCCTTGATGCCTTTTTGGTGTAGCTGCCAGTTTTTGAGAGAGCTGTGGCTTGAATTAGGAGTGAAATGCGAAGTTGAGGTCCCACACTTCAGACTATTTGACAAATTGACAGATAATAGATCTTGTGGGGACCGCAGGCACAGAAAAAGCCGGATAAATCGGGTGTTTCAGCTCATAATGTCCGCGGGGGTACAGTGCAGAAGATACCTGAGGGCACACTTCCTTGAAACACGCCAAACAGACGAAGTCAGACCACTGTGGAGTTTAATGCAGACGCCTTTTTTCAGATAGAATTTTTCAGTCAGAATTTTAGAGTGGACATTGCGTTTGAAGTCAGGGAACTGCGTTATATATATATATATATATATATATATATATATATATATATATATATATATATATATATATG
The DNA here is from genome assembly GCA_013358835.2 of Ixodes persulcatus. NCBI lineage: Eukaryota > Metazoa > Arthropoda > Arachnida > Ixodida > Ixodidae > Ixodes > Ixodes persulcatus. Next base: position 269,007 of record JABSTQ010009755.1, on the reverse strand, counting down.
TGTGTGTGTGTATTTTTTATTGATTTGTTTCACACTAACCTATACAAACTGTTTTTTCTAAGACGAGGGACAAGAAGTCTTCTAAGAATGTACTGGTTATACTGGTGTTTTTTCTTCTGCCGCTTTTATGTTTTACCATTTACTTCAGTGCCGGCGCAAGTACTTCACGGGCGGTTGCGAGGGAGGGGGAGTGTGGCTTTTTTAGGTGCAGTGAGAAAGGAACAGAGTTCATTTTGCACCGTAAAGCTGGAGCGCATTAAGGGACAGCTGTTTAAGCTGTTCATCGAATGACAGGAAGTTGTACCCTCAGGCGCTTCTTCGATCATTAGAACGTGTACCGTAACAAAATGTCCATCTGCATATTTCCCGCAGAGCACAAAACTGGCACATCATTGCAATCGATGGAAAAAAAGCCCGATTAATTTTAATGCCAAGCAAGGTTTTTTTTTTGGTAACTTTTTTTGGGATTATATAGGTTCATGCGAATTCATTGAGAGTGTGTCTGAATCTAACATGCATATGAATACAGCACATATAATCAGCTCAGGGAATAACACGTTGCACAAGCATCAAAGCGTCGCTATTTCCCATGCTTCTCCCGGTGATCGCAATAATTGGCACTCTGCCCTTTTCGTGGACGTGTTGGGCATAATAGCCCAAAGGTACCGCATTTTACGGAGTATAGTCAGCGGACTATACATGTTCCGAAGTTTAAATTTTATTCGGTGCGGACAATTTTTAAGTGCCGTCAATAGAAGGATTTATTTTTCTCTAGTCTACCTTTAGTACGACGAGACGTGACGAATGTTGTGACTGATAGAGTATGTTAATGTTGATTTATGCATAATGCAATCTTCTTTTCGAGGTACTTAAGCAGGCATTTGTCAATGTGTGCTGTGTATAAAAAAAAAAAAAAAAGAAGAAAAAAATAACTTGCCGACTAGGCACCAAATGAAAACTAACCAATTTTTTTTTTTTCAAGAAATTGTTATTTTGGATTATACGTCGGTTGGGGACTACTAAAGTGCCCAACCGACGTACCTCTGGCCGCGGCTACGTTGGTGGGGTATACATTTTCAGCCTTCCGAAAAAATCAGCTTGCTTTACTGAACTGTTTGACTCCCACGCTAGCCTTGGTAACAATATAACTGTCTGTACACATTTTCACCACAGGAACCATACTAAAAAAAAAAAAAAAATAGGCTCCCCGCGAAGCGTAACTAGTTTCCCATTTTGTGTGGTGAATGAGGACACGTCTATGTGCATTAACAGCAGTTGTTTGTTATTTTATCAAAACGTGCACGTTTCGAACATAAAACGTGACGCGTTTTTCTCGGACAACCAAATCTTTGGGGAAGAAAAAAAAAAAAAAAAAACCTTCACGCAACATATAGACTTTTTCAAAAAAGAGCATGTGGCTGGTGTCATCTTGAGTGTTTGTGCGTATGGCGCGTGCTTTCCTCGCTTCCTGAAGAGACGAACACGCACGTGCTGAGCTGTGAAGATCGCACGCTGCACTGTGATTTTGTAAACATTAGAAAGGTCTATAAGCTATGCGTGAAACCCTATTTTTTTTTCTTTCTTGAGGTGGCAAAGACTATAGGTGCAGGAACATTCCTTTAGTAGGATCGCTGGCAAATAATTGCAGTTCGGCCAGTACAAACACGCTGGTTTAGCGGGCGAGCAAAGCAATTTACGGATACTCCTATCCTAAACCACTTAAAGGGTTTCAGATGCGAGGTCAATTTGAGCGTTTCCAACAAAACATATCTTCTGAGAAAGCACAAGAAACTGAGCCTAGAGCAGTAAATACATTTCTGCAGAAACTCTTCAAATAATGTTAATTGTAAAAATACAATAAAACCAAAACTAACTTGCAACCTCACTATACGCCATCTTGCCGTGACGTCAGATGTTTTTATAAGCATCAGCACATGGGAAGATTGGACCTGTTTCGTCCAGCATCATAAGCCGTCAGAAGGCCGTCGCGGTCGTCCGTGGAAAGCAATTGACTAAAATTCATCGAGCTCGTTTGAGTCAACCAATAAGCAGATATGTTTCAAGATTTTCACCGCGAGATTTCAGACGACTCGCCGGTTCGCATTTGATGCGCCGTTATCACCTTCAAGGGACCACCCCCCCCCCCCCCCCCCCCCCGTGGCGGCTGCATTCGCGATCTGCCGACATGTGGGCCCCGGTGATGTTTCAGGAGCAGAATGATACCGAAGGTTTTGTTCGCTATCACGGTCCAAACAGTTTGCTAGCACGAGCGTTTGCGTTGGACCCTTCGGACCCACTTCCGTCGCAGATACTTCTCGGTCGGAAACGGATGAGATATACCTCTGCTGCATTTCTTCGTGGTGTTATTGCACCCCACGGCACAGCACCAATTTGCCCCACCTTTCCAATGGCATATCGCAAATAGCTTAAACACGACATAACCTGGAAACGTACAGGCGCTCACTATCACTACAACGCACAACGCCGTAGAGGAGGGAGCGTCTGCTTTCGGATATAACATCAGACCTCACGGTCGATCCCATTGCCGCCGTTGCTCCGTGTTGCCAGTAGAGCGGCAGTCAGTGATTCAGAGGTGTACGCGTAAACTTTAAAAAATTGTTTTCCCAAAAAAAAAAAAAAAATTAATATTTTGATGAGTTCTCTCGCAGACATAATAAAGAGGGGATATTTAGCGCATGGTGAAAGTTTTATAAGTATCGATGACTATCAATATTTCGCGGGAGTAATGTATTTTTAGTTCACACAAACGTCCGAGAACGAAGGCTGACTGACCTTACTTTTCCGTTATGCTGACTCTCTTAAACTAGCTTTAATCAGGCAGTCCAGCTGTGCAAAACTGGTTTCTCGCGGTGCCACAAACCTCTAGTATTTCTCGGCAAGAGATCTGGAAACAATGTATATCGGCGATTTCGATCCCGTGTTTTCGAACCTACTGTCATAATATTGTCTTAAGACCGCCAGGCGCTGTGAATATCTAATGAACTCGACAAGGCTGGCGAACGAACCTGCCACTAGGTTCCGTCGATTTCACTCGCGGAGTTTGCCAGTAGGAGAGGTCGACGTTACACGTGTTGGTTGAATTGCATTACTCGAGACAGGTTATAACGAAGTCGGTTATAAGTTATAACGAAGTTCGTTATAACGAACCCGGTTATATTGAAGTCGGTTATAACGAAATAGCGGCTACAGCGAAGCGATCATGATTTCCCATTCCCTTTTGCACTTCGTTAACCGAAGTCGGTTATAACGAAATAGCGGATATAGCGAAGTGATTTCCGATTCCCGTTGATTTCGTTATAACCGGTCTCGACAGTATTCCGACGGCAGAGAGCCCGCATTCTTCTAGGATGACTACAATACTCTTTCGAAAGAAAGAATAAATGGGAAGAAGAAAGGCTCTTGCAGCCAGAGTGCTTTACCAGCCATCACTCCGAATGTGACCATGAGGCTGCCTACGTCCTGCACGATGGTGCTGAGCAGGAAGGCGATGCAGGACACGATACTCCCTCCGATGCAAACAGCTCGACATCCGAACCTATTCGTCAAGGCGCTCACCAGGGGACCTGCACAAAATGCGGCCACACCTTATTACAAGAGTGACAAAAGGGTATTCTGCACGTGAACTTATTTTTATTTGCGTGAATCGATAATCTAATTGACGCATAATATAAACGTGTCTACCTTACCGCCCGTGTACATATGCAACGGAAAAAGAGTATAGCACAACTGGCCAACGACCGCAGCGGCAAAATCACGATGCACGGCGATATTGTTCCCGAGCTTGCCGATAGCGAGAATGCCTGTCACGTTCCATGTCGGCCAACGCGGGGGTGGCCGAAAGAAAGCAGCCTATCCTAAGGCCCCCATTTCGAAAGCTATCTTATCCCTCAATTTTCTGCCGGCCACCCCCGCGTTGAGATATTGAACGTGACTGGTACTCTCGCTATCGGCGCGCTCAGGAACAATAGCGCCGCGTTTCGCCATTTTACCGCTCCGGCTATCGGTCACTTCTTTTTCCGTTGCAGCTGTACCTATTATTCACCCCCAACCATCCTACCTACTCTATTTTTTTTTCTTGATTTGGGGCACAACACCATGAAGTCCCAATTATACTGTCAGGGATGGAGAATGGTAGACTAAATAAAAGCTGGAATATAAACTTTTAATGAGGCAAACATGTGCATACAAACTTGGACCTAAAATACACCGCGCAGCCTACGTAGGCTACCGCCCCTTAGCAGCCCGTTGCCGCTGCTTTTATATTATTTATACAAGCGGTAAGTTCAGGAGTGTTTGGAACCAAAAAACACAATCACAGACGAGACCGAGCTGGTACTTTCCAGAAGAGCATAGAATTCTAAATGAAAGAACCGAATCGAGCGGGGCTCGAACCACGTTCCTCCGCGTGGCAGCCGCTTGCGTTGCCACGCGGCAACGCAAGCGGCTGCAAATGACATCTGATGACCTGATTCTACCAAGAAAGTTGTCGGGTGTTATTGATTCTACCTAGAAAGATGTCGGCTGTAAAGATGTCGGCTGTAAGAAAAATGTCGGCTGTAATGTGATCTTATGTCGAAGCACAGCCGGCCGAGCAGTAGTTATGCAAGTACTGTGTCTGTCTTTTCCAGGAACGGCTACATCAGTTTGCATCAGGAAAGGTAAATAATACTATTCCCTAAAATTGGGACTGCTGTAATAAAAGAAAATTGTGTTGATAAGAAACAAAGACAAGAAGCAAGTTGTCGATCCTGGGGGAGTCTCAAAAAACAAATGGGCAAAAAACGTTTTTGCAAACTTGACCTTTCAAGACTCTGTTCATTACCCCCTTTCGAAGCCACTTTCCTTTGATTTAATATTTGATTATTCTAATGTATTGTTTTATTTTAAAATGCGAACTACAGTTGTATTTCACTGCAAGGGGAGACCTATCAAAGCCTTTTCAGACTTAGGGTCGACTTTCTGCGGTAGTAAAGTTAAATATATGGCTTGCCGTACGTCCGCACACCTTGAGCGCCGACAAAACCTGTGCACGGGCACTCTTCACTTCTAAAACGCCACAGAAAGCTAAGCCAGAGTCAGCATGCATAGCTGAACATCCCTCGTGAAAAAGCCATTTGTATGAGAAATTTCTCCAGTCCAATAAACACATATGAATCATACAAGATATATAAGAACATATAAGAACCATATAAGAAACTTAGAAACTTCTCACAAGTTTCTTATATTGTTCTTATATAAATTATATAGTTCTTATATGGTTCATTTATATTTTATTATACATTTTGTATGATCCATATGTGTTCATTGGACACAGAAATTTCTCATACAAATGAGATTCATCAATAGGAATGAGAGGTGTCCGAATACCAAATTATAGAGTGCAAATCTAATACTAATAGTAAGAATTAATTTCGAGTCGAATTTGAATATTGTTTTTACTATGAATATTTTGCGTTTCATATGAATTCTCTATAGATACGTTAATAAATCAAAGCTCGAACCAGCTGTTTTATAAACATACATACGAAACGCTTTATTAAATGAAAAACATCAGAGACACTTCCGTTGTGAAGAGTGAGTACTTGATAACGCGAGTTGGATAAAACAATGTAAAATGGCAAGCAATACACCGATCTCACTAAGCGTTGGGCGCATGCGTTAAGCCGGCATAACTTTACTTCACAGGAGGCAGGTGGCAGTGTGAATATTTCTAACACTAAAAGTCTGCTGCGAATCAAAAAGAATACTAAACATTCTTCCTAAATTATTCAAAGCTTCGAATATTTCGGTCTGAAGGCGTTTTAAGTGCCCATTAAACAGCTCTACAAATCTTCATACAACAAATTTGAGGTTTCTTTAAAAAACCTTACTGTTTGCGACTTTTTTTTTTCAATATAAGCTTGCATCCTGGTGCGAAGTTAGATATGGAAAAAGCGCATGAAAGAAACTAGAGCCGATCTGGCATCATACGATACAGAATATCGCTGCACTCTTTCGTGAACATTGACCGCGGTCTCAGCGCGCTCTCACCAGAGAGAGAGGCACCAGAACTATTCAAGAAATGGGGGAAGGGGGGATTTTCCGTCCTTTTCACCTTTTGATGTATTGTGGAAATAATTATTCTTTTTTTTTTTTTTATCTGTGACACCACCGCTTGGAAAGCAGCGTGGGCGGCTCGCTTACCGGCGCTTAGGTAGCAGCCAGACAGGAGCGATCCCACCCAGGCGACGGTCCCCTTGGGGGCCTTAAAATGGTCCACGAACTCCGGGAAGAAGATGCCAAAGGTGTACGCGATGCCGTCCACCACCATGTTGCAGAGGAAGGACGCCGCCACGATCATCCAGCCCCAGCCGCCGTCCGGGGGCTCCGGTATGGCCGCGTAGAACTCCGGGTCTATGGCGTCGTCGACGCCGAGGTCGTCGTCGCCTAGGCCGGGCACCGCGGCGGTCGACCCCGGCGCACCCGGCCCGACGTCCGACGGCGACGGCGGCGCCCCCGCATAGTTGGCCCCGGTGCACGGTTGACCCAGTCCGGCCAAGCTGCCGCTCAGCGAACCCGACGACGGCAACTGGCATAGCGTCTTGGAGTCCAGCTCCTTGGACATCGACTCTGGGACAGAAGAGAGAACGACGCTCAAACAGCGAGCCAAGGGCCTTGCGAGAACTTTACAATATGCGCTTCTGTAAGGCGAGTTTTGCGGATTTTAAGATTCTTATACCGAGTTACATGTGTGTGGTTGAGGTACGTATAACTCAAATGCCTTTCAACAAATACAAAAATGGTTAGAAGTGTATGCTAAACTTCATAGAGGTACAAGGTACACATAACACGTGAGTTTTGTTGTAGTTTACACGCGGCAAAGTTTTGAAGCAAACTCGAGGACAGTGCAATTGAATGGGGGTGTGATTATATCTACGAAGTAATAAAAATCTAAATTGAGGCTTTCATTGGCTGATATTAGACCAGACAACCATTATAGCTTAGAAAAATTGAAGAAACAATAAAAAAGGTAACTCTCCTATAGTGTAATCCATCTCGTAGCTTTCACAAGGGTAAAATTGGTTAATGTTGCGAAGAAGAAAATTCCCTTTCCTACAGTTTCATTCGCGTAAAGGGGATCAAAAGACGACCGTGGCATTTCTTGGGCAAAAGCGAAAAGGCCACGAAAGAGGAAAGCGCACGCAACAGCCATACCCGGGGCTTGTGATTGAAAGATGGTACGCATTGTGCAACTTCCTACGCTTCACAAACGTCCAATAGTTCTTGGCAGGTGCACCGTACGACAAAGTAACTCTCCTTTATCGTGCACTCCAACATCGCCTCTTTGCCTTTCATTCTTTTTCTTCTCGAATTTTTTTTTCTTTTTTCTTCCGTTTGCTTTGTGGAGAGGGCAGAATATGTTCGAGATGTTGGGAGCACGCCTTATTTAAACGATAGCGTTCAAACTCGCTTTTTTATTATTTGAGTGTTTTTCTTGTACCTCGCTGTTCAGCATATCTGAGCTTCCGTCCAATAATATTACTTACTACCTCGATGCAAGTGAGATAAGCATTTCGAGGGCTTAACCCATCCGTTTTCCAAGAAGACCGGTATCTCGACTGCAGTATGCATGAAGAGACTCTCGAGCAGTAGGACAGAAAAGAACCAGGGACTCGTTCTTATCTCCGATGTTCTGTCAGCGAGCCCCGTTAGGCAAACTAGGCCGATAAGGCCGAGGGAAAGAAAGAGCGCGCATTCTGGAGCGAAGACGTAATCTCGGTCGAAGGCGGCGCTCAAGTTACCCCAGCTTCCATCCGAGTGTCTCTTTCGAACATCGTGAAGCCTTACACCGCCAAACTCCGATCCAAAGATACCAACGCTCGCGATGATGCTTCATGTCGTGGGAACCACGTTTTCCTCAGATTCCTATCTAGGCCTAGCTTGTGCAAGCAGTGGGCTCCCGTATGCTCGGATGCGAGAAGAGACCATATACGCTGACTTGTACGTAACGCGTTGCCAGTAAGGCGTTGTTTGTGCTTACTCGCTTCTTTCGGTAACGAGGTAACGACCTTGTTACTCTTTAAGAGAATGAAAGAAGAGCATAGTTTCGTTACCTTTTGACGAAGTAACGACGAGTAAAGGTATCGAGTTACTTCTTTAGGGGAACGTGTACAACACAAGCACCCAGCCTAGTTCTCAAACGAGCTCACGCCTATAATTTGGACCACAAAAACGATGTGCATCAGGTATGTCAGTATAGCCACAGTTATTCTTAAATGGACGCGTTAAAAAGCGAGGAATTACCAACAACTACAAATGTTGGAAGTGTCTACTGTTTCATAAGAATGACACATTCAGAGGAACGGGAAAACAACGCGTTACATTGAAGCTGGTGCCACCTGTTCCTCTTGAGTTCGGGTAACAAGTTACGTACTCAGGTTACTTCTTGAGTGAGTAGCGAGTAACAGTATTCAGTTAGCTAATTTCAGTAACCTGCACATGTGTGATCGTATGATCTCTGGACCCTAGTAAAACAATCTTATTTGTATGAGAAATTGTTTGGTCCAATAAGAACAAATGATCAAATAAGATTATATAAGAACATATAAGCAAATATAAAAACATATAGTAAACGTATAAGATGTTTTTTTATAGCTTCTTATATAATCTTATATTCTTCATATATATTCTGAGATGGTTCTTATACGATCTTATTTGATCATATACGCTTATTAGACCAGTAAATGTTTTATGCAAATAAGATTTTTTTTACTATATGACAGCTCCCCCTCGACCTTTCGGGTGATCAGCCACCGGCACACCCTTCGGAAACCTTTTTCCTTGAATGCGTTGATTTTCCGCAGGCTACAGTGGTTAGGGTTTGGGGAGTCCCGTTGGGATAGCGCCTTGATCCACGGAGCTCTGTTCCTTTTTGTGGCTCTCCTTTTTTGATGAACCTGTCTACTGCTTCAGCGAGGAGGTCCAAGCTGTGATCCTGTCAACTGAGGCAGCGCCGATACCGCGGACATTATCGAGGGCAAACCGTTGTGGCGTATCAAATCAATACACACGTCTTCTACGACCTTCCTGCGTTGCTAGCTGTTTCCCCCACGGCGAACTTCGAGGCAGCTATCGGACGGTCCCACCGTAACCGCCAAAGAAGCGAGCTAAGGAGTTGTTTTGACAAAGCACAGACTGGGTAATAAAGAAGCCCACTATACAGTATGTGTCGATCTTCATTAGTAGCATCGCTGGTCCACAGTCGTAAGCCCGTGAGAGTCGCGATGCGACTCCACGGTCGACGCAGGAGTTCCTGAGTTCCTGAGTGCGCACGACGTCGCAATGCGTTGGGAGAACCAATCAGCGGTCGTTCCTTCTTCAGGTCGACCAATGAGAAGGAAGATCCGCACCATGCTCCAACAATCACGAGTTCTCATTGGTAAAGGAGTCCGCTCGCCCTTCGCATTGGTTCAACCGATTAAATGATATTAATAAGCAATAAAAAAAAGCCCGTGCGTCTACTTTCCCGCACAACACTCGGAGAGCCATTCACCGCAACTTATGGTCACAGCTCAGCGAATGACGATGCCGAAACATATGTTTAGACCAAAAAACGCAGTCTGAGTTGTGACATTGGGCAATGCAAAACTTCACGCTTGCATTGCTTAATGTCACAACTCAGACAGCATTTTTTGGTCTAAACATACGTTTCGGCATCGTCGTTCGCTGAGCTGTGACCATAAGTTGCGGTGAATGGCTCTCCGAGTGTTGTGCGGGAAAGTAGACGCACGGGCTTTTTTTAGAGTGTAGTCCGGTCTAGCCGAGTATCCAGGTAGAAGCTTCTGGAAGCCCGCTTCCGACTTAGTTGAAAATTTTCAAAATATCTACGCAATTGAACAGTGTGAAGCGATAGGTTGGCTGCTATTCTCCAGAGATGGCGCCAGATATTATTTTAAATGCTGTAGCTCCGTCGGCAAGCGCGCTTAGAAAATAGTGCGGTCACGGGCGCACTATTTTAATAAGATACTCATTGTCTAATCCATAGCCTATTTAAACTAAGTATTCATTGAAGCTGACACGGGGAGGCGCCACCAAAAAATATATTACGCGTTTTTTTTTTCTTTTTTTTTTGTGAGGGATGTTTGCGTTCTTGCGCAACCTTTTCTCGTAAATCACAACGCTTTACATTTTGACGATCTTATAACGTAGCCTGTGCACATTACTAACGTTCGGACTTGGTAACTTTACGTGGCGACAAGCGGCGCTTTAATTAGACGATGTTGAAATGCAGGTAGACCTACCTTTAGATAACGGCTGCAAAGTCTTTGAGCTGTGCCCGAGCCCGTCGTTCAAAAGAACCAATTGATCTGCATGGCTTGCAGGGGCAGAACTACGCTATTATGTTGCGCCGGGTCAACCCGCCCACCAAGAACACACTTTTTGGGCGATCCGTCATTTTACTAGGTGAGACAATTTTTCTGGCTCCCTTCGCGGTGTTTCCCTTAATTAAGAACAAGGGCAATGACCCAAAAATATTGCGAAGCAATAATGGGACAAGAAAATGTTTCCAGACAAGGATGTCAGTATGTAAAAATTAATCTCAATAGTCTAGCATACAGGTTTAAAGTGTGCCTCATGCTGCTGTTTTCCAGAAAAAAAAAAAATACTCATTACGTCTGGAGCCATGCGATATGCACCGATCAATTATTTCAAAACCTTCCTTCTAGTAGTTTTTTTTTTTTTTTGTGGAGATTAACATAAAGAAAAATTCTTACACAGTAAACGCGCAAAAAGAAAAAAAAGATCAAACAACAAAGTTTTTTGTGGTTAGTGGTTTGAGACCTTTGGGGGGGGGGGGGGGGGGGTTGTGCGTCACTTCTTGTTTGGTACGAAATGATTCACCCAGTAAAGAACAATACAGTTTTTTAAGCACAGAGTAAGGCGCGAAAAGCCGACACCCTAAAAGTAAACAAAAGAAGGATTTATGTGTGGTATTTACGAACAGGGTGCACCATGTTCAAGCGGCTTTCTCGATCTCTCATATTATTCACAAATTACAAAGTGCAAGTCGCGACCCGAATAAGCTTTAAATACGCGAATGTAAGAGTTGCGGTGAACGTAAGCTTTTTCAATTATTCACCAGTCAGTTAAACAAGCAAAACCAGTTATCGTTCATAGCTTCAATATTTAAATGGCAAGCACTACCGAAAAATCAATAGAGAGATTACTGCATGCAAGGCCATTCATATAAAAAAAAAGTGATGATAGCGGCGTTATAGTCCGTCCAGAATCGAAGAAAGTTATTTACAAGAAACGTATCCTTTAATACGGTTTCCGTACGACGTCGTTAAGTATGAAAAAAATAATTGATACTGAAGGAGAAAAAAAAAAGTTTTAATATTATTTTCACCCTAACGAAGCAAACCCGTTAAAATTTTTGTCTCCTTTTGTTTACGTCTCAACAGCAGGAAGTGAGAAATCTATCGTGTTGTCAGTTTGCTGATCGAAAACAAACAAGTTCAATCGCAACTGTTTTGAAAGTTCAAAACGGTATACAGCTGTATCTGCTCCAATGCCGTCTTTCGTACGGGTCCTGCCAAAATCCTATTGCAAGTATACCTTCCAAAAGTTTTCAGGAAGAAAAAAAAAAGAAAAGACAGTGGCCTTTGAAAGGCGCAAAAGGGCCAACTACATTTATCTTTACTTGCACAGAAAGTGACAGAACGACAAGATTATACGGCGTCGGCACTGCGTTAATATCTACTATAACATTATGTGACATCATGGCTTCCAATGTCCATTAGATAGGGCTGCGAAACTCGAAAATTTGGCGAGTGCTATAAGAATTTCTCCTCAACTTTTTTTTTTCTAGAAGCGAATAGATGCGCAGTCAGGTAAGGATTGAACTAATCCATCCTTAGAATGTATCATTGAACATCTCAGCTCATTTTCTAAGCAATGCTGACGTCAGGTTGTTAAGCACTAGGGCTTCTCAATGGATCATTTATATCTGTATCCCATAAAACAGCGCTTCTAAAACTTTCACGAGTTAAGATAGTGCCCCAGAAACGAAAAGACGTCACCTTTAACGTTGAGTTATCGATTCCTTGTCGTGGTGCATGCCAGTCGCAAAATAAAAGCTCACCAGACGCCGTGTAAGAATCCAACAAGCGATTTCTGCTCTCGGACGACAACACACCAAGGTACCACGCTCCGATGTGAAGACACGGCAAAACGGTTACATAGTCTGGCCCAGCAATAGAGACGGCTACACTATGTCGACCTCGAACCGAATCGGCGCTATTCCGTCCCCTCTGCTTCAACCACCTGACCGGCGTCTCCTCCTGCCCCACTGTCTTCGATACATCGATTCATTATGCTTTCCCCCCAAACTTGGATGACAAGCGCGCACACTGTAGCACCTGGCAAGTAGCGCGCTCCAAACTGCTTACTGGGTTCGGCGGCAACAGTGACTTTCATGGCGACGTCAGGTTCCTCGCGGGCATACACGACGCCCCCCGCGGGTTGACAGCCGAGTTGCATCCAAGGCGCTGTCAGCTCCCTACATCCTCCCGCGAAACTCCTCCCCCTTTTCCGAGTCGCAATCCGCTCTTGCCCCGATAAGATACAGGCGCGTGAAGTGAAAAAAAGCCGATGGCCGCGGCACACGCGGAGCTCCGATTCCTCATTTGTCAGGCAGTGAACGGGATTCTTATCGTTCCGCTCTTAATTGCGATGAAAGCTGATTACCTTGATGGTCGTTTTTCAAACGTAGTGGACTTTATGCTTTCGTCTGCCATACAACAGAACAAGGACACCAATTACCATTCATGTTATAACTTATTATGAGATAGAAATAACCAATAAAACCTCGAGAAGAATTTAATGTCGGCATGAACTATAGAATCCTTTCATGCACTTCGTCGTTACCTGCTGATGTGTCACAAGATTTGAGGGCAACCCAGAGATGAGCAACATAAAAATTATGCTGGGTACCGCATATTCCCTAGCCGACACGTGCTAATGTACATCTCCTCCCGCAAACGTCAACATACCTTACGTTTCATGACCTATATCTTTAGTAACTGGGGCCAAAATTACTCCCACCTGTTGTATTGGGAATACTTTTGTGCAATAGAGCTCCGCGACGACGACAAAAATGTAATTTAAGATTGAGATCATCATTGAAAAAGTTTAATAAATAGTGTATTATATAATTAACCTGCATTAGCAACGTGCGCGACATAAAGCGTCGCTGGGGTCGGCATTCGCGATTGGCCGAACCATAGCTTCCTGTATACAAATAATGCGTGCCCAATCGCGGGTTCACGGCGAGGCCAATCCTGCCAATCACAGCGGGGCAAATCCTGGTTGCGACGTCACGAACGGAATATATAATAGGGCGCCATCGAAGCATCTCGGCGCTTAATAATGGAGAGCTCCAAAAGCATGCGGATTTCACGCCAGACGACGTTAAAGAAGTTGCGACGTCAGCGCACGCAGTTGAAACGATCCCTGCTCGTTCGTCGGCCCCTGGATAAACAGAATTGAACGAGTGTTCGCAATACAGGAAAGACTTTGAGTTGATTGCTAGGTCCGATAAGACACGGAGTCGCAATGTTTGTCTTTCCCGTTGCGACATTCTCGAGATCTCACGTCTTTACGGTCGTTCGCTTTTTTCCGACTGCCGTCCAGCTTTCGAGGAACAAAATAGAAAATAAATCGAGCGAGAAAAACGTATATCGAATATTCCAAAGTGGATTGTACCATTATTTTTATATCCCTACACGAACATGTTGCTGCTAGAAGGTGGTAACGCGATGGTTAAAAGAAGCAAGGCGGTAAAAGCGCTCCACTTCATGCGCGGAGAACTGCGTTGTGATGACAATAATTCTCGGTCGCTCTACGAGGCCCACCAAAAACTAAGACGCGCCCGTTTTGCAGCAGAGAGGTTTATGGCTAGGGTTCCTTGGATTTTTCCTGTGCGTCAACAAAAATCCCATGTCCACGCTCGCACCGCCCTCTCTTTGTCGTCGTTCCAAGCGCTTACATGCCTAGTTTCCTTTCCTTCCGCCGGGTGGCGGTTCCGTCGCGCGTGTCTAGTTTCCTCCGGCTCCTCGGGGCGGCGATAGTCATCTACATGCGCGTGCGTACCCCTCGTCACGATGACCGCCGATCAGAAGCACGACATGTGCGTGCTTCTTCCTTGTATGAAGGTCGCATTGGTCATAAGAAAACTCTCTGCAGACATGTTGGATATATAGTATAAAGCAAACATGCTTCGAGGACGCCTGAGGAGTGTCCGCGGATGTTATCACGTGTGCAGCGAAATTCCCGTGTCTTCCGTATGATGTTGCGCAGTGTCCGCTTAAGGAGCGAATGACGTGGACTGAAAACGCGCGCCTCGACCCATAAGACTAACCAGCGCTGGGACAGTAGGCACTGCGCCTTTCACGTCATTATATAGATCTTAAAGCAGATCGGATTATTACGCAACAAAAATTTGTTTCCACGCAAAAACGAAAAAAAAAAATCTGCGGTGTTCAAAGTGTTTTTGAACGCTCGATACTATATTTGCTTGGCCGGAGCTGCACAAGATAGCAAAACGGCGCGTATGAACGACAGAGGAAGACCACGTATCGACGAAAAGACGAGAGTAACAAAAAAAAACCGGTGCAACCCGGTTCCGATTTGAGATGCGAGAACAGCCCGAAGGTGGTTCTGAATACCGCCTAGATACAGCTGATCTCTGGCGTCCTTGTCACTACCTAGCGTTCACCGCTCCTTTCTTTTTCTTTTTTTCCCTTGTTATCTACACTAGCTTCGCAATTATCTATAGCAGAGGCTCGAAGATGACAGTTAGCGTCCCCATTCCGACGCGATATGGGACGGAAAAGAAACAAAAGAATAAAAAAGAGTAAGAATACGAGTCCTTCGGAGCTTGTCAGGTTTCCGTTACAACGACGCCGTACACATTTATACTTCGTTTCACTTCAAGTCTTACCGCAGCCAACGCTATGCGGAGCGCAAGTTCGTCTGCTTCTTTTGCAGGGGTGGCGGTGACGTCAGAAAGACGCCAAGCTCTGATTGGCTCTGAATGAAGCATAGGGGGTAGACCTCGAGGCAGCTTGCTTCGAGGTCTACCCGCTGTCCTTTAATTCGAGCCAATCAGAGCTCGGCGTCCTTCTGACGTCACCACAACATCATGCGCAAGAAGCAGACGACTAGATCTCCGCGTAAGGTAAAGTGGAGTCAATCGAGCAGTGCCAAAAGTGCTTAGTCACGGCGCTCATCGCCTCTGTCCGTCTGCCATCACCGAATGAACCCATCAAGCACAGCGAATGCGCCGCCATTGCGCGCTTTTTCTCTCTGCGTGATTGGTTGAGCCGCTATTAGCAAATTCCAGCGATTGGCTTTCCCGAGTCCTTTCCGGGAAAAGTAACGCACAGAATTTTTAGTGTGTCCGTTCAAGCACAAAAACAACCAAAAAATATCAGGGCAAAAAAAAAAAAGGTTTCATTTTTAAAGTATTGTATATACGCGTTACAGGTACTTTTTTTTTTTTTCTTATGTCGTATTTTGTACGTAAATATGATTTCTCTGCGATTCGAATTCGTTCGGAGACCGGTCGTGTGGCTGTTAGGTGCACGTTACGCGACGCTGTTTTTCGCTGTGTATGACTCAGTTTCCAGACGGCATAAATAATATGGCGCCTTAATGAGATGCGTTAACGCGTGCGTTGCGTGGCCTCGCCTTTTGACTCCGGAATAATCTTCTCTCTGCTAGTACCGGAGAAAATCGACGTCGGTCGGGAGTATATAATAGTTCCGACTGGTATATTTATGTTTAAAAATAAAAACACGGAGTTATTCGTTAAATAAGCGAGTTCCAGAGACGAAATGTAATCAGAGCATGCGGATGTCGATCTATATAAATTGGATCGGCCCAAAACAATATTGAGGATCGCGCGGAAGAAAAATCGAATGGGCAATTCTATCTCCACGTGTAAGCTGTAACCTATTTTTCGGACCGCCGCCCGCGGGCTATACTTGTTTAAAAATTTCAATTTTACGGGGTACGAACTACCTGCTGGCGCGAACGGCACGAGGATTTGACTTTTCTCGCGATGGCTCCTTATGACGAGACGAGAAGGTTTTGTGAATTGGCACATTATTTGAATGATGATTTCCGTATGATACAAACCTTTTGCGCGTTAATAAAGAATACATTTTTCAACTTTTGTTGCGCGTGGGAATTTAGTTTTACGGGCGAAGTATGCACTACGTGCGGGTTATACAACGCATCAAATGCTAACAATCTAAAAAAAAATTCAGCCCAGATTTGGTTTTGCGGACTATAGACTAGGTGCGGACTTTAGCACAAAAAAGACGGTACACGGTGGCTTAAAGACCATCCGTTCAGTGACACGACGAGGTGTTGCAATCGTAGGACGCCAGTACGTGTTGTTCGGCGACGGCTGTCGAACAGCGTCAGAACATCGACATCCCGTTGCGAAAGGCATTAAAAAAAAAACAAAAAAAAAACGGGGTCATATCTCGGTCAGCGCGCAAGGTCCGGCATCTGTCAACGTCTCCTACGCTCATCGCGGCCCGCTCGCAAAACTGCCCATTACGCGGGAATTCTTGAAATAGAACGCCGCTTTCGACGTCCACGGTGTAGCGTTTGAGAAGAAGACAGGCCTGTCGCCAGAGAGAACCTACGGGCGGATCCGGCAACTTCCCCCCGCGACACGAATCGGGCTCTCAAAGAGTTTCGGTCCACATAGCACGGGTCACGGGCACACCCGCCCCAGAGAGGTGACGCATCAGTCCTCACGCGTGCAATTTTCCGTTTGACAGCAGCAGCGAGTGAACAGCTACACTCCGTTTCACCTTAGGCCGGGCCGCAGCGGACGGGTCAGACCAGCCAATCCAGCGCTAAGAAAGTATCACGTGACCAGGCGACCCAGGCGACGCTGCGATCCTCGCCAACGTCACGTGACGCTTGCCCGGCATCGGATTGGCTTCGTTGCTTCGTAGCGCCCTCTGGGGACCATTCTGCGCTGAAAAGGTCTGTAAGTGCAGGCTGCTGGGAACTGCGCGGGAACGACTCCGGGAGGATGACTGCGGAATCGCGAGGTAACATTGGCGCCCAAAGTAGCGCATCGACGGCGCATTTGGGACGCGCTCCGTTCTTTCCTACAACGTGTCCGGGCGCAGAGAAGGAAAGTTGAGGTATGATTTCCCTGTTGGTGCGTTAAGCTAAAAGGTCGGCCCAAAGCTATCGGTCGGAAATAAATTGAAAAAAAAATATATATATATATGCAGGTGAGGCAGAGTAGTTTGAGAACAATGAACCGGGAAAATGTAATAAGTCAGAGATCCGTACTTGCGGAGTGGCTATGCTAGCATAGCAACTCCGCAAGTACGGATCTTTGACTTTATATATATATATATATATATATATATATATGTGTGTGTGTGTGTGTGTGTGTGTGTGTGTGTGTGTGTGTGTGTGTGTGTGTGTGTGTGTGTGTGTGTGTGTGTGTGTGTGTAAGGGAGAGCAGAGAAAGGGAAAAGGGAGAACACGATATAGAAAAGGAGAGAGATTGTGATGAATCCACGGACCAATGAACGGTTCGATATATCAAATACTTAGATGTCATAATTTCATCTGATCGGCGGTGGAAGAACCACATTAACCATATTTCAAAACGTGCGCCTCAGAAGCACGTGTCTACCTGAGACGGTACCTGGGACGCTCGAGTCCATCAACCTGAGACGGTACCTGGGACGCTCGAGTCCATCAACAACGTTGATCGCTTATAACTCCTGCACGAGACATATCCTTTACTACGCAACAATAGCTTGCATTCCACAAACAGAAGAAAATAAAAATAAGCTGGAAAAGGTACAGATAAAGCCGGTTTGATTTATCTATAACTATAGCGGCTGGTCTTTATATCCCAGCCTGTTCTTGCAGAATGTCAACCTTCGGTGCCACAACCTTCGAGGTCGGAAGGATGCACTAAAATTTGTATGCATAATTATCAATGATAATCTAAGAATTAACAAGGACCAATACTCTTTTTTTTTTCAACACCAGGTTGAACCACAGAAAATTTTAACCACGGGTTTTTCAACCACAAAACATTTTCTGCTATAAAAAAAAAAAAAATGCATTTACCATATAGTTTTTTCGCGAACTGTTAGAGAGTGTAATTCGTTGACAGTTGGCAATGTCATCATTGAGTCCTTGCTTTTCATCTTGTCTTCAATCAAATTAAAAAAAAAAAAAAAAGCTTCTGAGTTTTATAGTACTTTTGTTTATTGTGCGACGGATTTTGCTTTTTTGTGTGATTGTCAATTCGCTTTGTAGCCGTGCTTTTGCTGGGCGGTTGTTTTCCGGCGGGGCTGATGACGACCCAGCATCCTGGCCACACGAAAATCGTTTTTGTCTGCATCGCAGTGCGGCTGAACGTTGCCGGGTATTCTCAGCTTGTGCGATGACACTTTTTCATTATTGTTCCTTGTGTTTGTACCACTCCTATGACAGCCTGGACGACGAGAGCAGTATCAATAAACAAATAGATACAAAGGAAGGCAACCTATACGTGGCATGCATAAAATAACTAACCTCAGCGATAGGCCAGCCCCCCCCCCCCCCCCCCCTCCCTTTCCAAAGAAACAAGCGCATCCTACGAGAAAAATGGAGTGGTCGTACGGTTACTAAAATTTGTCATTGATAAGCCGGCTTGTTTGCAAAACCGAACTTACCAGGGGTGTACCACATCGACTTACAATTTCGTTTCTGTTTGATGCATATGCCGGTTATTTTCAGGTTCGTGAAATGTACACCTTTTCGACAGACTCCCCCTGCAGCCGAATGCCCTTAGGCTACCTGCGCGGCAGCCTCTCCATGCTCTGCTGGAGCCACTTTTTGGGAGTGCCACACACCCGCGCCTGAACAGCTGCTTCCAGTTATTCATGACCACAAAATGGCGTCCTCGCGAGGTTTTTTCCTTGCACCCAACAGGTGATCCGCACTGGGAGACCGCAGTGGTTATCAACGTCTGACTGGTCGTATGACGTGCCAAAAAAACCGGCCGAGCCCGATCAGAGACCGGCCAATCACGGCCTCGCGTGAATGCACACGACGCAGTGATGGATTGGCGCCTGATCGGGTTCGGCCGTCTTTCTGGTACGTCGTAGGACTAGTCGGACGTTTGATCGCGCGTGTGTATGGCCTGACCGGCCTCCCAGTGGTTATCACCTGATGAGTGGCATGAAAAGATCCCTGCGAGGAAGATATACTGCGGTCACTGATAAGCTGGAAGCAGCTGTCTACGTGTGGAAGTGAGACACTTCCAAAAAGCGGTTCCCCGAGGCCTTGGAGAGGCTACCACACGGGATGTGCTAGCAGATGGAGCATTCGGCTACAAGGGGAAGCTGCTGAGAATGTGGACATATGTACAGACTTCTAATTAATTGGCGTCTGCAGAAACAAAAAAAAAAAAAACTGTAAATCGATATGGTACGCCCCTCGTACTTTGGACGCATACTGTGAGTGTGAACAGCCCAGCCCAAGAATTGAGCAATTATCTTACGGTCTACTCGTCAGCTTCAAGATCAAAAAAGAAAATGAAAAATTAGGTTCATAGTGTGTAGCAGCTGCA
Organism: Ixodes persulcatus; assembly: GCA_013358835.2. NCBI lineage: Eukaryota > Metazoa > Arthropoda > Arachnida > Ixodida > Ixodidae > Ixodes > Ixodes persulcatus. Next base: position 249,332 of record JABSTQ010009755.1, on the reverse strand, counting down.
CTACGTTATTTCTTGGTTTCCCACCCATTAGTGCGGTAAGTACCCAAGCGGCCTGGTATTGATCAGCCACATCCCGGCCAGTTTTACTCCCATCGATCTCCTAGCTAAAAGCATGCCATTAGTTCGAACAGACGTGGCTCCAGAGAGACGAAGGCGTCCCTGGGAGCACGAGCGTTCAATTCGTTAGAAAACGAAATTGAATCACTAGTCCGACAAAAACAAGAGCAACTCTCGCAGGAGCTGCACGACACTTTTGTTTTATTGTCGTATGTTATGCGCACGATTTTTTTAAGGGCTTTGTGCACTTACGTGCCTGTCAAACCTACTTTCACGTGCATATCACATACACTCGCACGAATCACGGCCATAGTTAAAGAATATTACTAAAACTTTATTCTAATCTCAAAAACGATGACTCGCGTACCTAACAAGACAAAATCGGAGAGAATCTCTCATGCAACGAGGGAGCCAGACGTACTTTATAACCCACCACCAAGAGGACAGGGACAGATCGGAGAAACATACACGCCAGGTGCTGACTTACAACCGAGTTTGTGACTCAGTTTTAAGTCAGCCTGGAGTGTACCTTTTTGCGACCTGTGTCTTGTCTCTTTTTGCGCCGTAGTTAAAGTAACTCACCAACCTAATCAGTTTTCTACAAATCATAGTTGTTGTTATTTTTTGCAAACGCCAAAAAACACCACAAAAAAACACCAAGCAGGGAGTAAACAAAGAGAGTAAAGCATTGTTTCTCAGAACGAAATCGCCGCAAACCACGACGAAAAGGGGGATGTAACATATTATGCTTTATTTTAACCGACAACTGAGGAAAGACAACATGATCACGTGCCACACAAAACAGCCATAACTTGAAGGAAGACCTAAGATATGCTCCTGAGGCCTCAGAATCTCAGCCTGGTCCCGGAATCAGAATATCTCCACCACCTCATTACAGCTTTCGAATGCGATTCTTTCCGCAGTCATTGCTGCGAAACAACGTCCCCGTTTATTGTATAGATCTACGGATTGACGAGATGCGGTACAAAACAAAAATCATGAGCCATTCCACTCTGTGAAGGTGGATGACCACCGAAGCTGTTTAGCACATGACACAGACGTGACACAATTTGAAACAAAGGTGCGAACACATTTATTGTCTTGATCGGTGGTCATCGATCAAGCGCAAGTGGTCACCGATAACACTTGCAGCGCACGAGTCCGCTTTGCGGGATCCGGCACATTGCCGATGCTGGTCGAGTCGTTGTCAAACCACAGCCGATCCCACAGCCTACAACTACACCCAAACTGTTTGTACAGAAAGTACCTTCTGAATTTAGCGTATGCTCCATTAAAGTTTTCCAATTTAGCAGCATGGTACTTGCGTCTTTGTGATGCGTTCTCCGCCTCGCGACGTTCGTCGTCTTGCCTGATCTGCCGCAAGCGCTTGGCGTTTTGTGCACTATCTTTATCGGTGGTGTTTGCTGCCCGCTACCGCCGCTCACTTTCTCGTTGCCGTTCCCGCCGTTGCTCTTCGTAGGCGCGTTGCTCTTCGGGAGTCCGGAATATATACGCGGCTACCCCGATACGACGAGAGAAGTGAAATTCAAAATAGAGAATAGCAACTTGTCTTTCTGGTTGTTTTATATACATTCGCGTGGACGACTATACCCCGCCCCGAGGTGCCGGACGGAACTAGACATTCGGGACGGGACCGCCACCCGGTGGAAAGTAACAGTGACACAGTATTAGATTGGCTTCGATGGCTCGTTGGGTCCTCTGTGGTTCATCGTACGGTGAAACGGAGTACTGTCGACGCTTGGAACGACGACAAAGAGTGGGCGGTGCGAGTTTTTGTTGACGCACATGAAAAATCCACGGAACCCTAGCCATAAACAGTTTCGCTGTAAAACGATAAGTTCAAAAGCTTCCCGCGTCTCTGGATTTCCAGAAACACGCTCTGTAAACATCAACCGCTTCTTGAGCTTTTTTTTTTTTTTTAATATTCTAGGGCACTGCTTGCAGCCGGCAGTCGCAAACCACCGTCGAGAGAATAATAAAGTCGCCTCCAGCACGGCTCGGTCGGTTAGCACGCGGCATCGCGCACTGTCGTCGTGCGCCATAATTGCGGGTTGCACCCAGTGTGCCTCATTACCGCCCGTCGTCTCCGATTGAGGCAACTCCACTTCTTTCTTTCCACGTTTTGGTTTCTCGCGTGGTGCAATGCGATGCAACGCGCCCTACTCGACCCCTCCGCCCATGGAGCGGCGGCTGGAGGCTCACTCCGTTTCACCTCTAAGATGGACCACAGCGGGCGCTACGAGACATCCCAGCCAATCCAACGCCGCGCGAATGGTCACGTGACTCACCGGTGCGTCCCAACAACGCTCGACGCGGGCAGTCATGCGATGTATTCGCAACGCTAGGTTGCCCGTGAGTTTGCCTGGTAGCGTCTGCCGCGATTTATCCTCAGGCGGAACGGAGTACAGAAAACGAGTCGCATTACGATTCCTGCACAACGCAGCGGCGCACAAAAACGAACGAAGCCGGGGGCCGTATACACAGCGTGCGGGCGGCGCCTGCAGAGACAGCCAGATGCCTCGTGGCTCATTTCGCAGTCGCGGTAATTGAGGCCCGCGTTGTTCTTCCCGGTAAAGGAGAAGGACGCGCCCTCGGCGTCACCTCCATTCCGCCAGCCAAGCGAGTTTTCCTACTTTTGCTCGCGCGGCCAGCGGAGGCGGCGAGCGCCAAGCAGTCTGCCCGGCTTTGTCTCTCCCCCTCTCTCTCTCTCTCAAGGTTTCCCAGTGCGACGGTGCATACCGGTAGCCGGGCGACGCCGTAGCGACAGGTTACACAACTCTCTGCGTCTCCTCTCCTCAGCCACCACCCTTTCCATTTCAACGGAAATAGCAATGGCAAAATAAGAAGCCCGAGGATCGTCATCGCGTGTTCAGCGAAGCCGCAGGCACCTGGGATGAGGCTTCCCCTGTCGTGTCGGTTAGTCTTGGCCGTCTTGGCTGTCGAGGATTGTAAGTAAGCGTCGAGCGCTGGCGTGAGGTGGACGGATAGGGAGAAACGATGGCGTTCGCTAGAAGCCGTAGTACAATCTAGCTTTATCTCGTGAGTAGGAGAGCTAGTTCTCGGTGTTGTCAATTGGCATCCCTTTTCTCGGTGTTGTCAATTGGCATCCGATTTGTTTAGCTATCCCAACTAAATCCATTTTCTGAATCGCCGGCCGTTACCCTTTCCAAATTTCATAGTAGTTTCAGAATAGTTTCAGAATAACTTTCAAAATCGTTCTTGTAAAACCGGCAAATCAAAATGATGCCAAAACCAAACTTTAAATATACCCGCACCTCTCAGTGCTGCGACGTCAGTGGCAGACAGGCTTGCAGATCGAGTGGGCAGTAAAAAATGGATATTACCCTCGTTACAGTAGCGCCCTCAACTGTCATTAAGCTAACGATCGTTGCCATCTCCCAACTCTCATTGAGCTCCACTAAGTTGTCCGGTGTTATACGGTACTTAGGCCTACCAACCCCAGTTGAGATGCGCGTCAAGGGACACAGTTCAGAACGAAACAAAACTAAACAAAAACTAATGTCACATTAGCTTTTTTTAAGTGATGCAAATGAGTTGCATGCACACTTTTCATTCATAATAAGCGTCTAAAACAAATAAAAATGAACTTCTTTCTTTTTCTTTTTTTTTTTTAGAGTAAAGAAACGATAATTAGAACGTCTCAAGCGAGTTTAAGCAAGAGAGACATAGCGAAAGTCTTATCGGTACCAACATCACAATGGCCGCCCTCGTCCAGCTCCGGCTTCCGCGACGTGCGTGGTCGTTTTAGCGGAACTTCTGGCCCCAAATCAAACCTCTTCCGACCTCCCCCTAATCTTCCGCAACAGTAAGTGTTTCGCTGCCCATGGGCGGCGATGCGGTGGACGCCGCCATCTTTAGATTAGGGCCACTAAATGAGCTGCGCTGAAAAGTAACGGCACTCCGTTCCCCGACATTGTTGTGGGCACCGCCATTTTGGTGCTTGTGCAGAGCAGACGCAACTGCCGATCGTCATGAGTCAAAAGTGCGAATTCCTCAGCATTAGATTCGGGGTTAGGAAGCTCATGCAATATTGCTTTGCTCTGTTGCGAACTGGTTAAACATTTGTGGAGGACGGAAAAGTCGTTTCCTGTCACTTCAGATAACGCTTCAGATAACTGGCAACCATGGTTTTAAGCCACAATATGGCCGAGTGTCGTTACTCTGAAGCGTAGCTTATTTAGTGGCACTACTTTAGCTCAATTGGGTCGAACCCCCGGTAGGCCAGCTCAGTTGAACTCAATGATCGTTCGTGGCTCAATGACAGTTGGCGACGCCGTGTAACTCCGGCCGATCGCGATTGAGTTAACTGTCGTTGGCTTAATGACAGTTAAGAGCACTTTTGTAACTAGGGTATTAGTCGAGCATTTGTTTCGTGCTGCCGCGCGGGTGCTGGAGCGAGCTTCCAAAGCATTCATTTGACACCCCGAAACTGCTTGTAATCAGTTGGAAACAAATTCTACAGACCGAAGAGCGAACCCCTCCCTGCCGCTGGAGACACTTTTTTGTTGTTGCCAGTACAGATTTTCTGTTTGAAAAACAAGGTGAGGACCAAATTTGTACTATCAATAACTTCGGGTAAATTTTCTTTATAATGTTTGGGTTGTGTATGGAAACTTTTCATACAAATCAGGGATTGCAAAGAAATTTAAGCCGCAGTGAAACTGCTCAGAGATCCTACATACGGCAGTGCTCTCTGCAGACGTGATGACAGAATTGTCTGCAGATAGTTCTCAAGCATGCTCGAAGCTTGTCTGCTTCATAGATGCTTCGAAGATGTCTGCAGAGAGCTTTTCTTTTCCTGCCGTTCAAAAAAATAGTTCTCGTACAAAGCCTTCTTTTTGTCCTGCCTGTCCTCTCTCTTAAATAAACAGGGGGAGTCACGGGCCTCTGCCTCCCTCCGCAAAAACCTATTTTTTTATGGTACGGCATGACGGAAGGTCGGGAGAGGGAGAGGAGGAGGGACGTCTATAAAAAGCCGTCTTATCGCTATGACGAATTAATGGGAGGTTGCAATCCCAGCGCGAGAGCAGTGCTGCGAGTGCCAGGGCTCTCCGCGCAGGTCTTCCTCGAAACCGTCTCTAGAAATAGCCTTCCACGAATCGAGCCAGAGCCGACATCGGATGAAACTGATGTCTCCCCCGGGAGCACCCTTCGTGGAGGCACGAGTCATTCCACAGACGCGAGCTGCCCCCATTCAAACCCACCGTTACCTTGGAAACGGGACTCAACTTCGATTGAAAAAAGAAAAAAATTAAATGCAATTTAAAGATAATCGTACTTGACACTGGCACCTGTTCGGAGCCTAATGAGGCAAATGCCACGGTTGATTGATTGATTGATTGATTGACTGCTTCAATTTTAATGCCGAACGGCCCGCCAAGGAAAAAGTAAGTAGTACAACACATTACACATTTCATTACAGTCACAGTCGTGATGAACGAATACTACCAAGAAGACAAGGCCTTTTCCCCCAAACGTGATCACAAGTGGGTCCACGCGGCGCAGCCCGGCTTCCGTCAGCACCGCTGCAAGGGGGTCTTGCAGCGTCTCAATACGATCTCGACGCTAGCACGCGGTGACGCCAAGGCGGGATCGTCTTTCCGGAGACTCTGGTCGAGCTTCGGTATGTCTGCTGCTTGGGGTGGGTCGGGGATTCACTAACGATGACATCATCAGAAGGCCTCATCTAATAAGTGATATTGAATGACTGCCCCCTTTTTTCTCCCGTACGAAAAAGAAAAAAAAAAACGAAAATGGCGCGTTTGGGCTACCTGTGTTACGCTGTGTTGGAAGAGCGTGAGACGAGACAGTGGCCTAACGGTGCGGCTGCTTTTAGAAAAAGCATTTCGTATACACATTCTGTGTAGCAGCCGACCATAAATAGTTCTTAGTCAATATCAGCTTACCTGAGCACAGCGCTATAAAACAATGTTTGGGGCCACAGACGGCGCTAGAACTTTTTTTTTTTTGTTGTTACACAAGTCCTAGAAATTGTGTACGCAGGTGCCCTCTATGCGCTGGCGAAAACCACGATCGTCTCAATTGTAGTACGTTTACTCAATCTGCCAGCGAGCGCGGAAGCAATCTGATAATAAGAAAAGCGAAAAATACTTCTCACGTAGACTCGATCAATTACTGGCACTGGTGCATAACGTATCGTGGTAATTTCCGGACCGTCGGAAACACAAGCGCATCGCGGAGGCATATTCTAGTGCGGATGAACGAAAAAGATGGTAGTGTATTGCCGTCATTACCGCTTACAACCGCGGGGGACAGGACTGAACCGGAGCTTCCAGCAACTTCTCCAGGTCGAATGACACGAGAAAACACGAGGAGGAACGCTGCACATGAATACGTTTTCGAATGTCAAGGTGCCCAAACGCTTCCTCCGGAGCGATATCGAGAAACACGATCGCGGGAGGGCGTAGATACGGCCAAGATGCTCCGGTTGTATTAGAAGAGGTCGCACTACGAAGCGCCTGGGACGTAATGAGGCCGCTCTCGTTTGTGGCGCTGTCAACCGCGGCCTTGGGTCGGAATCGCACTGCTTTTATGCGTTATACAAAATACAGTCTGCACACAGATTCGAACGCGGGTCACCGCGAGATCCGTGCTTCGAAGGCCGCGTGGCAATGAGTTCAGGGAGAACACTTGGCAGGCGGCATTCGAACCACGGATATTCCGGTGACTCGTGTTTGCAGACTGTCTTTTGTATGATGTGGGAGCAGTGTGACCCCAGCTTTAGAGAGCTTTACAAATTGTTATTCAATGTGGAAGACCGCTCCAGGGTGAGAGCGTTCCCGGCTGCTGTCAGGACGTAACAGATACCTATATATACGTGCTCGGCGCGCGAGATCGACCCCTGAGAAAGTTTTGACCACTTTAAGAGTACACGGTCGGGCAGTATATTGGTGAGAGCGTCTCACAAACACAAATGGAGGTCTCCCGGCCTCTGATGTGCTTGTCCTGAGCCTTTCTTTATTCACTGGCGAAGGTCAGCTCTCACATAGAAGCAGAACAGCTCGAGATTCACAAAAGGAAGTACAGGCTGTCGATCGCTACGAACGTAAAAGAGGAAAACTTCATCCTGCATCCGATATCACTTCGCCGCGGCACTCGGTTCTTAGCAGACTATCCACTTTTTTTTTTTTTTTTTAGTTTGTTACCTGACGACTTACGGCGTATTCTTGTTTTATTTCCGTCTGCGAATGACGTTTCGACGCAGGCAAGCCCAGTTTTTTCACCTACGTTAGCAGTCGTATCGTTCGCGACCGATATCTGAGCTCGCCCCGCGAGAGCCGAATTTCATCTCACCCTAGTTCTCGCGGTCGGACCCCTGCGCACGCTACAAAACACGCTTCGGGAATTGGGATCGTAAACGCCCGTTACCAATCTTTGAATATACGATCTGCTCAAAATCCTCGTTGTCCTAACCGGACTTGTGCGCCACGACGTTGTGGCGGTGCTTCGCTCGGCTCTCTCCCTCCGGCGAACAAAGTGATTAGCTGCATTGCACATCCTTCGCCGAGACCTAGACGAGCGAGCAACACGAGAGCGCGCGCGCCAGGGTGAACGTTTGGTGCACCCCTGCTTGTCTTATGTTTAGTATTTTGTTGCTTCGTGTGATCTTCACGAGTGAGAACCTTTTGCCGTCTCGACGTAAGCGACGACGGCAATCGTTTCAGGAGCAAACATGAACACGAAAGGAGTCTTACTCAACACGCAAACCACCTGATGATATAATAAAATGCGAGACACATCGAATTAATGTTTTTGTCCGCGCGATGATGCCTTTAGCACGTAATATAGTCATTGATAACGTAAGAAACGCAGGGCGTGCCTCATTATACGTAAACACGCTTTGCTTCGTTATTCGCACATCGGCGTCCTTTCCGCAAATACCGCAATGAAATGCGATGGTAGGGACTTTTAGCAAACCGTTACCGTGCTCTGCGTACCGCACTACCGGAGCCTTTGAAGCGTGCTTTTAAGCGCGCACCCGGGTGATACCGTGACCGCGGGGCGAGTGCTTAAAAACATTGTTTTACAGGCTCCGGTAGTGCGGTACAAGGAACATGGTGACGGTTTGCTAAAAGTCCCCAATAAGATGCTCGGGAGTACTTTCCGTTCACTGCGTTTTCTGCAAGTTACTATAGCAAAACACAGTTTGACCTTTAAAGTCTTAAAATTATATAGACCAAACAACGTTCTGCGAAGTCAATGCTACCAAACAACATTCTGCGACGTCCATGCTACCAAGAAGGAAAAGAGCACGGTGGATGTCGAAATCTTGGTGTCACTCTATTATCGTGGCTAGGTCGCTGTTTTTTTTTATATTTTGCACTATTTTTTTATGTCTCATGTTTAGGACTCTAATATCCTAAAAGCGAATTAATCGTCACGTGTATTTGTCGGTCTTTTGGTCGAGACCAATCGACTTGAATGAAGGTTGTACCATAACAGTTCCCCTTGCTCCACAGTGTCTTTATTTTTTTTAATTAACTCTAGAACATGTTGGTAAAGTCAACTTGACACAGACGAATAAAACAAACACTCCCGAATTCGTTTCATTACTTTCTGTGTCCAAGTATTTTTTTTTTTTGTTTCTCTATTAAATAAAGCTCTACCTTTCACAGGCTAATGCCATATATCTTGCAGAATCGGCCTACCCTATAGGCAAATTATTGCGTTTGAGTCCCGTATCTCTTGTGCATTCGACCGTGTCTCGAGCCTCTAAAATAAAGCCAAAACTAATTGCGTTGATTCTAGCGAATGACGAAGCGCGGGACAAGATTAGACCCGAAAGGAAACTTGAAATTTGCGCAGGGAAAACGAGCTTGAAGTTTCACTCGCTCATTGCCCTCCGCGCAGGTTGGATTTCAGTTCTAAAGCCGCACTCAAACTGCTTACATTACGTACAAAAGACGCCATGTTCGCTGCGGACATGATGATAAAATTACCTGCGGGCACGCCTTACGCATGTTTAAACCATGTTTGCTTCACACATATGTGTGTTTCGAACATTTCTAGAGACAGTTACTGCGTAACTAATAGAACGTTTTAGGGAACCCTGTTTTCACATCCCATAGGGTACGATGGGCCCTCTGGAACGAACTGCGCATGCGCTACCAAACACAGAAGGCTCGCACATGCGCAGTGTGCACCGGACGGCCCATCGTACCGTATCCGATATGCAAAAACGGTTCCCTAAAACTCCCTAGTATGACAGGACCGTCCCACAAACAACGCCTCGGGCAGGGACTGCATACCGTCTTTTGTAACGGATTACGTGTGATCGAGGCTCCAATCGCATTCCGAGTTTCCCCATTCCATTGGATCTGTACGTTGTTCGCAATGTCTGGTTATAAGCATGTTCTAAAATAAAGTACCTTTCTTCCTTTTTTGCGCCAAAACTTGCGTGTTTTTTCGGTAACCATGTATCCACTATAAAATAAAAAAAAGCGTGTTTGTTGACTTCTTTGCACGACACGAAACAGTCAATCACGGCGAACGATTGAGGGATTTGAGGGAATTACAAAGGTTAAAATGCGACCAGAGAAAAAAAAATCGATGTGCGCATAACGTTTTATTTCAAAAAAAAAGAAAAAAAAAGAATGTGCAAAGCATTCTTTTTTTTTTTTTCCTCTTTCAAATTTAGTCTTTTAATGCGCTTTGTCATTTGCTGGGGTCATTCTATGTTTTGCTGTGATTGGCAGTCGGCGTGTTCCGCAGGCAAATGAACTCACTCTTTTTTTAAGAGTGTTCTGTGGCTTCGCTAGCATTTTGTAGTTATTTAAGATTGAGAAAAGAACCGATTTCTTAAAACCGCAAGTGAACCGCAGACGTTGCGAGAAACTGAACACACACGAACACAAAAGTAGCGGCTCCGCGCTGTGCTCACTTTGTAGCGCGAAAGAATATACACACGCGTCTGTGGGCATTCCGGCTTACGCATGTATCACGCCTGACGATTCAAGGTTAACGGCGGTGGACAAGGAAGTCCGAAGCATTCTTCCCGTACATGGCGGAGCTTTCGCCGGCGGTACTCGTAGCCCATATCTTACTCACCGCTCAGCAGTGTTGGCGCTTACGCGTTACAAGTGATCGCATTACCGGTAGCGCATTTACGTTAGTTATTTCGAGTAAGGGGTAACGTAGTTACGTTACGGCGTCTTGCCAAGACTTACAAAACAAATTGCACTTAAATTCTTTTTTTTTTCTTTTTTTTTTTAGGCACCAAGTTATGAATTTTTGCACTCATCCCACACAGGTACCTTCAAGGTGAAAATCCGTAAAAAAAAATAACGATATAAGTTTTTTTTTTTTTTTTAATATGGCACTTATGCATACTTGTAGCGTCAAAACCGTAAAACATTTAAATTCATAAATGAATAATAACGCAAAAGTAACGTGCGTTACTTTTTATCGGTAACTAATACGCGTTCCTATTATTATGATGTAACCTAAGTCGGTAACGCGTTTCTTTAATTTTCAAGTAAAAAGTGGCGTATTTTGTCACTTTCTTCTCGGTAACGCCTCCAATACAACACTGCTGTCGAGCTCGTGTGGAGACGATAGCAAACAGTGTGGGCGGGCAAAGTGGACAAAAACGTTCTCGGTTAAAGTCATTCATGACTACCGATCAATTTGAATAATCCGAGACGTCGCCGGCTTGTCTCGAGCCATCTATGAGACCTGCGCAGTTCGAAACGTTACGTACACCCTGAAAAAAAATCAAAATTTGACATCAAATATAGCCTTTTCTCGTTCCAATGGCTCTTTCTTCTGAGCACGTGGAAAGTACAGAACCTGAATCACTCCTTGATACGAGAGGCGCGTGAATCAGTCGTTGAATAGGCCTAGTGCTCAGCAACCTCACGACAGCGTCGCTTAAGAAATGGGCCGAGAATTTGGACGAGAAAACTTGAGGTTGGGGCAAAGCTAACTTCTTGCCTGTCTCCTCTACGCGGTATCGTATTCCGGCAGAAAAAGCAATACGATATTGCGGAATCTTCGCATGGACGCGGTTTCTTGTTCAACCGTACGTCACATCTAAGCGGATCGTAGAAGTCAAGGTCGCATATTATTCAAATCGGAATTTCGAGATATGGAACAACGCGACACGTGTCGCGCTTCTGAAAAAAAAAAAAAAAAAATACTACAGCAAAAATAACAGCCTCGCGGAAGCATAAACGATGCGAAAACGCCCAGGCTCAGCGAGAAATCGGGGTTAGCCAATAGCTACGCGTTATGAAAGCCGGCTGCGAGCTTGCGGTCGAGTCCGACGTAACAAGAGGAGATGCGCGTATCTCTCACCGACTGCATGGTGCTTCCGGTTTGCAATCCGTTCCCGGGGAAGACCGGTGCGTCTCGGTAGCCTGGGCAGGGCCGGCCTCGGCCTCCTCGGATTCCCCGACGGCGCAGCGGACCGCGCTCTCCGTTCCATGAAGTCGTCGACTGAGCACACCGTTCGTTCCGTGCCACACAATCCAAAGGTGCCCCAGGGAGGGAACGCGCCGCCTAGCCCGCCGCAACTCGAGGCTTGCGCGCAGCAGCGCCTCTTTCCCACGTTTTCTCTTTCTCAGTCTCTCTCTCTCTCCCTCCGCTTCGGTGACAGAGGGCAGACGGAAAAAGTGCTCTTTTATGCCCGCCCGTTAGTAACGGCGGCAGTCGAGATTTCCACGGGGATGATCAACGATCGTGTGTCCGACAGCTGTCTCTCGTCTCTACGCGTTCGGAGAAAGAAGCTGATGGGGACAAAAGAATAACCTGCGTGAACTGGCGGTGTCGTCCCTTCGAGGATTCCTCTGTGTATAACGCCGCATGCCATGTCGTACGAAGTCAGCTGGCGGGAAAAGTTCGGACGGGCGGTGAAATATAGAAACGATGTCGAAGCGGTTGTTGCGTTGCTAAACGGAAAAGGTAATATCAGTGGCGTAGCTAAGCGATCCGGCACACGGGGCCCTTATGACTTTCGTCGCCCCCCCCCCCCCCCCCCCTTCACTCCCTGAAATCGCAACCAACCAGTAAAGTGTGTGTGTGGGGGGGCGCAGCCAACCAGTAAAGCGAAGGGGGGGGGGGGGGGGGGTGCCGGGTGCCGCAAGGGGTGGCTCCCCCTCCACGCTTGGTGTTCAGGGCACCATCCCCTCCCCCCCCCCCCCCTTTCCCCGGTTGCTACGCCACTGGGTAATATTGCAACTGTATCTTTATTTTTTTTTTCTTTATTGCGGTCTGATAAGGGATATGTTGGATGGATTATCTGACGGATGTAAAGGTGACATCAGCGAAAGTAATGGCCCGAGTGGTAACCTGCTTCGGTTATGTTGCTTTCTTATCGCGCGCAATTTCTCGCACTGTAGCCAAACCTCGCGTTGCGAGTTACTTGGTAGTGTTGGGTTCTTATGATAATTTCCGTATTATAAAGACTTCGTATAAATAAAATGGTTAACATTCGCCCGTCCTGCAAACCTCATCGCAAGTGAATAGGCCAAGGCGATATTTTCTCACAAGGAGGATGCGGGGTTTCAAAGGTTCGCGTCAAACCGACACGCCAATGTGGGGTAACCAAAGAACCCGCGTGCAAACGCTCGACCACAGTGAATATGCCTGGCACAAAAAAATACCGACTTTGATATCGATGTCCGAGTTAAGCTAAAAGTATCGAGTTCAACGGAACGCTTGATCTGGGACGTTTACGATATTAAAACACTAATCCACATCCGACCGGATTTTCTCGCTTTATCAAAGAGCGAAATAACTAGCCTCAACATCCTGAAAACGCCGCGGCTCGTGCAATACGAGGCTGCGATATATACGCACACCCTCGACACCACCCTTAAGACACCCCAGGAGCCCGGGGGGGGGGGGGGGGTGGGGGGGGGAGGCTGAGTGCAAGCCACCCCCTTCCCGGATACCCTCCCAGAACTCCGTCGCATTTCTCGAGATTCACAATCCCGACATAGCCTCGGGGAATATCAGGACTGCCAATAAAAACCCCAATATAACTTTTTGTCGTATGCATTGGATCAACCCTGCGCTCCGCGAGTCAATGAACACGTACTAAAGGCACTGACAGCTTAAAAAATCCGGGGCGTGGCTTCTTCTGTTGGCGCTTCTCGCTCCGTGGTTCGTTGTTCGGCGTTATTATCGCTTGACACCGCAATCTCATGGACTCCGATGCGATAATAAGCTTCTCGGGGCTCCATCCCGCGTTTCCTAGGCTGACTCAAAATTCGCAAGAATCATGTGTGCCAAGTACTCCGCTTTTACTCGTAATCCCACCCACCTGCTTGCCAAGAGGCGACCCGACGCATTAAAAACATACATCTATCGAGGCGATTCAGTCATAGCGAGCGCTTCGTAATTACCGCGATATATACCCCGGCATCTGCGACAGCACCTACCTCTTCCAGGTGTTAAGCGCCGCTCAGGTTACGTTCTTGCTCCGCAATTATGCGCACCTGTACGTTCCGTCTCACCTTACGGCGGAGCGCAGCGAACTCTGCCAGTCATATCCCAGCCAATCCGAGGCCGCGAAGCTATCACGTGATAACGCGAGCCGCGCGTCGCCGCGCACTTCCCGAATGTCGCCCGAGAGTCACGTGGCATTGGATTGGCTACGATGGCTCGTAGCGTCCTCTGCGGTCTATCATAAGGCTGAGACGGAGCGTATACCGGAATTTCTTCCACGTGCTGAGAGAACACGAAAAAGCGTGACGCTTAAAGACCGACGACCAGTTCGCGCTTTCCACTTTCCCCCCTCTTCCTCCTCGCCCCCCTTCTAGCCCGTCTACCCCCTCGCTCCTGCTACATGAGCGGTAACTTTAGTGCTCCACCGTGCTTTCCACGTACTCCAAATATAGGGACTGACTTAGTGGTTTTTGATGACGTTCAGCAAGTTTCAAATTAGAACCATACGTTTGTTTTCAATAATTAAAAAAAGTTAATCAACATAGTTTAGTTAATTAGCCGACTGATCATTACGATTAGCCCCTATACTACGTCCCCCTACCCGTATAACTCACCTCCATAAACCGCCTTCGTGCATATTTCATGGCCTTTATAAACGAGTCTTTATATGTGTGTGTGTGTGTGTGTGTGTGTGTGTGTGTGTGTGTGTGTGTGTGTGTGTGTGTGTGTGTGTGTGTGTGTGTGTGTGTGTGTGTGTGTGTGTGTGTGTGTGTAAGTGTAGTCTGTGTTTGTGTGTGTGTGTGTGTTTAAAAATGTTTACAACATTACCCATTTATCCTGCACAATGTAAAACGAAATCGCCCGCATGCGAAAACAGCAAACATGCCACGGATCATGTGTCAGGCGTGCACGCCAAAACTTCTGTCATCATGTTCGCAGCAGTTTTGTGTGTTGTATAGGCAGTGCGACTAAAACTTGAGATACAGTCAATTGTAGAATAAATATATATATATATATATATATATATCCCAACAAGGTGGTATGTCGGCGAGCGATGCATCTTGCTTGTTCACTTCTGAGGTCTGAATCATTTAAAAGGCATCCCACGGACACCTGACAACACATAATGCAATACGTCTATCGGGACCAGTAACGCCGATAACGTCTTCAACAACAAAAACCACTCTGGCTGTCAACGTACCCCAAGGGCGACCCTAAGTAGAGCTGAGATGCACCGAGAGAATTGAGCGGTTCTCCTCAAAACCTGTATCGTTACAATCTTATCTTCGGGACGATTGGTACCTTGTGTCGCGGTAAACAAAGCGAGCGAGAACGATTCGATGGCCGCGACAGGATTTGACTGAACGCGCTTAGCGACGAGCAGTCCACAATCGTCTACAAACATTCCTGCAAAGCACTTTGGAGAGTCCAAAAAGTATGTTCAGAACTAAAGAGAACAGTCCGCGATGTGACACTGAGCATCACTTACACACGCGAAACGTCATGCCAGTGTAACAGAGCCAATTATTTGGAGGGGTCTATACATACTTTCAGCGTGTTATTTGGCAAGCTCCCTCCATAGAAAGCAGCGTCTTGTGTGTGTACATCTCTTCCTTGTGTCCTTCGCCTGTTTAAGAGCTGTTTTACCATTTTATTGTTAGATACCAACTAGCCTCACCTAATGCTTTTCTACAAATTGCTTTGTGGGAAAGTAGGCGCATCAGATATCGTGGAGTGTAGAATTTAAAAGGTGCACTGCGGGGACTGCTCAAGCAAACGGGACTTTGGCGCTGTTTCGGGTTTTGCTCACACATGTTATTGACGAACACAAAACACCACAGCCTACAGGCTGGTTGAGACATTTGCGTTTCGCGTAAGACCAACTTCGTGACGATCGCTCGGGAATGTTTACGACCAAATTATGCTACGCGTTGCTATAGCAACCAACGTCCGCTCAATGTGCCCTGGCGGAACGCCACCCGGCCTACGCAAACGTCAGAATCGGCCTTCGTTCTGCTCAGATGTGCTTGTCCAGGGCGTCTCGGATGAGCACATGCCACCACAAATTTTGACAATAAATCTTCAAATGCAATAAAAAAAAAAAAAAAAACTCGGCGATTTTGTTTTTTACATTAACTGTGTCAAGCTATGTACCTAAACTGACGAATTCTCTCCCGGTGGCAGATCTTGTTACTCGTTTGAAAACGAAGTAGAGCGATCCAAAAGAACGAAAAGCCGTCGTTTTTATTCTACTTTTTTATTAGGGGAGGATGAGAGGTACGTAAATTGGTGGTGGTGTAATTTGGTCCACACTAATAAGTCCCAGCCCAAATAATACAAAATATTTTCTTGGGACATTTTGTATTATTTTGAGACATTTTGTACTATTAGGAGTTATTTTGTAATTTCACATACTAACGAATACGACTTCAGATGAATTGTGACCAGCTCGCCTGTTTGATTATTTTGCAGCATGCTCTTTGGAGGATTATCACGCAGCATATTTAACCCATTCCAACATTGCAGTAAGCTATTCATTAAACGGAGCAAACTTCAGTCCGCAGCTTTACTTCGGGAACATCGCAGATAGCCACCAATCGCTCTTCGTGAACGTCCGCCCCAGCTTTGACGGAAGGAACGCTTTCGCATAGGGTACGCTATTTCGTCATTTGACATCTCTGCGCCCTTTGATTTGGCTCTGGCCCAGTGACCATCACGAGCCACTCGCGAAGCAGCTGGCAACTTTTCAAGCGGGGACGCCGATGACGCAGCCGAGACGACGAGGATTTGTGGCCCAGTTAAAAAGACTCGGCGATTATGCCAACTATAAAGCGCTCCGCAAATTTCTGCCATCACCCGCCGCCAAACCGGATTTGATTAAACGTTGCGGCGACGCCTTCTCGCGCGACTGACCGTTTTATACAATTTACCGCGGGCAGTTTCCAGCCTGTTGCGACAGCGGCGTAACGGGTTTCGCTTTTTTGAACCTCTACGCGCCTTTGCCTTTTCAAGGTAGAGGGCAAACAAGGCCATCGATCCACTTATCTCGACAGAAAAAGATTGATGAATGGATTCGTGCTTCATCTGATAAGCCTCGCGCAGCGAAGACGTGTTTACGTAATTACGTAAAACCTACTAAAAAAGAAAAAAAGTTGTTGCAGTAACGACGCGTGTCAGAAAGTGCGGGCTAGTGCCGCTGAGAAGAGAAACTATTTGCGACGAGCTCGAGCACTTAACTAATCCGTAAACTAGAACCGTTATTGACAGCTTAAAACACGCAAGCCGTAGCGAACACCCCCCCCCCCTAATAAATCAATCAATCAATCGAGTAATCAATCAGGCAATCTTTATTCATCTTCAGTAAACATAAGAGAACACTGCACTGCATATTGCATCGGGATCCTTAGTCATTGTGGCTAGTTCTGGAATCATATACATGGGTACATAAATAAGGTGTGTGGCATCAGACGACGAGAGCAGCAGAGCCGAGGCACGAATTAAGGAATGTTATCGTAATAGGACATGCCCTGAGTTTCTTAGGCTGTCGGTCAGAATAGTGCCGTTTCGGGTGATGTCAGGAACACTAAAAAACACCCCGATACTTGCGATGACTCCCCCGCGAAGTTTGGTCTTGGTCGTTATTATTTATTTTATTTTTTTCTTGTCGAAGGTTGCCTCTTTTAGTGTGCATGAGTTTACAATTAAACCTTAATCCAAGGCCTGGAAGACCAGCGGGTAATCTTTTCAGAGTAATCAATTGAGATTAATAAATGGACATTAATCAGATGATGCCTCGTTTGCAGTCTTCTCGTTCCGTTCGTTCTTTCCTCCTCCGGAGTTCTCTACCAGCGGAGGGACTTTATTTCGCTCAGCAAGAATCTGGTGCACTGCCTCTTGGTCCTTTTCATGGCTGCGGCTCTTGACAAAACGCGTAAATGACCGGAAAGAGAAAGGGAGTCCGGCGTCAGGCCAGGCACCAACGTGCCTCGCAGTCGATCGGCCAAGTGGTTCGCAAGGCGCCTTGCGCGCTAATCTGCAGCGTGTCATATCGCACCGCTAACGCTCTCGCTCACGTATCCATCACCTACGACCTTTCTCGCGAGCTGACACATTACAGATGACAGGATAGCGGTCGCACTCCACCAGCCAAATTGTGCCTTTCTACGGGTTATTCGCGGGACACCATATTGCAAACGCCCACTGCCCAAATACGATCTGAAACAGCTCTCTCTGTCCCACTGCTCATACATACAAAAACGAGGTGTTTGTTGCAGACACTGATAGAAGTACCTGCGCACACGCCCCAAGCATATTCGAAACATGCTTGCTTCATAAATATGTATGCCTCCAACATGTCTGCGGACAGTTTTAATGCGAGAGCATTAACTGTCCCATGGAGCGAAGCCGGCGTTGTCTGTTGCCGTTGTCTGTAGCAGCGAAAAACGGCACCTAATTTCCCGTTGGCCAAAAGCACAGCTATGCAGATGCTTCGTCACGGAAGCCTGCGGGGGCGCTCAAGGTCAAAGCGGACGCGCCTCAGAAATAAAACACAAAGAAAAGCACAGCACAGCAACGCAGATGCATTGTCACGGAAGCCGTGGAGCCGGCGGGGTTCGCCGCGCCTTGGCAGTGGGGGAGCCTGATGTCACAGCCGGAAGGCGTGGCGCGCTGCTTGTAGGAATGCGCTGCGTGTAGGAATGCTCTCGCATTCCTACACGTAAGCATGGCTTAAGTGCCTCTGCCGCATTTGTTTTCATCACCAACGTGACCGTCATATTAAACGGTGACTGAAGTCACCAGGCTCAATCTAAAATGCACCGTAACAATCGATGGCTGCACGAAGCAATCTAAACTTTTCGTCAAAGGTGTATTTCACAGGTCTGTTTTTTCTTCTAAAATTACAAAGCGTACCTCCCTTTCAGTCTGGAACGGGTCTCCGACTGGTGTGTTTACCGCGTCCAAAAACGTGGTCCCACGATATCCGCCTGATGACGTCATAGAAGTGTCATGCTGTCGCCGGTAGCGACCCTGGCGGTGTTCCAGCAGCGGTGGTTGATGTGGCAGACGCCTGTTCTGGTGCAGATCGCTCTCCAATGTGACAGTCCACGGAAGATTCGGCAGCCAGAAGTTGGGACGCCGTGACGACAGCGACACAGGCGTTCGCTCGTGCTTCTTGCCAGCATTTCTACGACCAACCTCCAGGATCGCGACATGCAACAGCATGACACTCCGGCTTCTGTGACGTCATTTGTTGCCACTTCGCGACCACTTTTGATGTATGGGCGGCATAGGACGCTAAACACACCCGTCGGAGACGCACTCTAGACACCATACTTTCAGTAATAAATAGGGCCAAAAAACTTGCCAGGGTCAACGGCGGCCGGCGACGCAGACAACTGAGTCGAGCGCCGGGGCGCGTTTGGCGCACGTATTGATAGATGGCGCTACCTCCTTACCGAGACTGCTCGCGACGACCGTGATTTCCTAAAGTGAAGATAATCTTTTTGTAGTGTACCTTTGGTTTAGAAATGAAGGCGGACGATAAAAGCAAACCACGAAGAAAGAAAAACAAAACGCAAATGCATGACGACGGCGTTCTTGCTGCCGACGAATTTTGTCTGCGTGTCGCCTGCTTTCTTTCGCTGGTCGGCTACACCTTCCGGCGCTGCTCCTGACGCCATCTATTAATACGTGCGCCAAACGCGCCCAGCCGCTCGACTCAGTCGTCTGCGTCGCCGCCCGCCGTTGACCCTGGCAAGATGTTTGCCCTATTTTCTTACATAAAAGGGAGCTACGCTTAGTCATTTTACAAGAAAAAAGCGGACCTGTGTATAGACCTTTGACGAAAAGTTTAGAATGCTTCGTGCAGGCGTCGATTTTTACGGTCCATTTTAGATCGAGCCTGGTGACTTCAGACACCCCATAGAAACAAACACACCTCAGACAGTGCCTGCAGTCTTCATTTTGTATGATGTATCTCGCATCTTAAAGTCAGGGTCACACTGCTTATACATCATCCAAAAAAAAAAAAAAAAAACAGTCTGCAAACGCGAGTCACCACAATATCCGTGGGTCGAATGCAGGCTTGGAGTCTTTCTGCTAGTGAAGTTAAGCACGAGTGTTCGCAAGCCTTCCCGCGTACCTTCGCATGCATGCTACACGTGTTTGAGGCTTGTCGCTGTCGGTTGTTTCTGTTTTTCGCTCTAGCGGGACTCGGGCGTCTGTGCTGTAATAGCACATACCGTAATTTTCAGTTTTTAGGACTAAACAGATTTCCAGTTTGCTCATTGGCCGAGCTCCCCGCGTTCATTGCAGCGATTGACCTTCCCCGCTGCTTTGCGGAAAAGTAGAGCTCCTGATTTCATAAAGTGCAATCGCATCGTTGTTCGTTGTTCGGCGTTCCTAGCGACTAATGACGCAAACGCATTGTTGCCGAGCGATAATAAAATGCTTCGCCACGGCCTGCCTTTCTTAAGCCGGATCAAGCTCGGGAATAGAGGCTACGGCGAGCACCGACGGACGCAGCCCACGATCGCGCCCATATACCCCGAGAGACCGCTTCCTCGCACCGTTCATACATTCTGTTTTTCGGAAGCTGCCAAACGCTACGTGCCACCACACGGCAAGACCGACTTTCGCTAAGGAAACACGTTTTGTTTTTTCGGCGGCGCCGCTACGAAAACAGATGAAGTAATTGGCGAGGATTTGCATTCTAAGATGCTTTGCCGTCGCGTCGGGGGAATACTTTTAAATGAGATGCGGCAGCAGTCGAAAGATCGATTGGGGCGACAGCTGCGCCAAAGAGGCGATCAAGAATCCTGTCGTTTTCATTTGTTCGTGGCACTGCTCTCTAAATAACGACGAAAAAAACAAACGAACGTTTAGAGTGGTTTTAAATACAGTTTTTCACTGCACGCACGCTGCACTTGGCGTTTGCGATCTTCTCTTATTCTCGCGATGATCTTTTACGTAACCCCCGCAATTTGATATGTGTTATTGCGAGTTCTCGTGGGATTTCCAAATGCCTTCTTTTATACCCGTTTAACGTATCGCTAAAAGCCTGTTCTACGATAGACACCCAAATGTGGTGATGATTGGTTTCAGATTTTACACTCGCTCCATCTCCATCAAACGGAACACCACCCCCGGACCAGACAGCATAACGTATACGATGCTTAAGAACTTGCCTAAAAACTACATCGATGCCCTCCTTAATCAGATTAACCAAGCCTGGGAAAGCGGCAACATTCCTCATGAATGGAAGACCGCTGAGGTCATCCCCATCCCCAAACCAGGCAAGCCACCCACCGAAATCACGAACCTAAGGCCCATCTCTCTCACATCTTGCGTCGGAAAACTCATGGAAAAGATGGTCCTCTGACGACTGGAGTGGCACCTGCACAACCAGGAAACCTTCCACCAGACCATGACCGGATTTCGTAGACACGTGTCTACACAGGACACGATGCTACGAATCAAACAAGACGTCTACGACTATCTAAGCACAGCTCAAACTCGCACGATAGTTGGCATAGACATCCGCAAAGCATTTGACAACGTCAGTCACCAAGCCATTTTTGACAAAATTGCTGAAATCAGTCCAGGCAAACGATTAGAAGCCTACATCAGAAGCTTTCTTTCCAACCGAACCATACGGATCAAAATTGGAGAATATAAAAGTGAAGAGAGAGTAATTACCACCGGGGTACCACAAGGCGCCATACTATCACCCACGCTTTTCAACATTGCCATGAAGGACCTACCTCACAAACTTCACGATATCACGAACCTCCAATCAGCAGTATATGCGGATGACATCACACTATGGTGCTGCAGCGGCTCCCCAGCACAGCAAGAACATACATTACAAGAGGGCCTAGACGCTGTTCATAACTACATCCACACATTGGGACTGTCCTGCGCCCCAGAGAAAACCGAGTATGTCGTGGTCCTCAACTCCAACCAACCACAAGCAGAAAAAATCCGTGACCTCATCCAACTGAATCTCTCAGGACACACCATCCCAAGAAGGAAAAAGATCAGAATATTAGGATTTTGGCTAGACCAGAATGGCAAAGCCAACGATTGGGTCCACAAAACCCTAGTACAGATACACCAGATTACACATATGATCAACAGAGTCACCCGAAAAAGGCACGGACTAAAAGAGCACGAAATCAAGAAAATCATAGAAGCCTTCATTATCTCCCGAGTAATGTATGGACTCCCATACTACTCTCTCACTAAAACGCAACTCTCAAAAATAGAAATAAGCATACGTAAGGCCATCAGGATCGCCTTAGGCGTTCCCAAATTCACCCCCCTTCACCTTCTACAAGCCACAGGACTAATGAACACGCTAGAAGAGAAAACGGAAATCCACAAATTGGGCAGATACAAAGGCTCCAAACATCCCAGCACGGCAGAAAAATCCTTCAGACACTGGGATATGACATCACCTCACTTCCCCCCTATCCCGCCGAAACCGCCCCCGTGGGACACCATACCAAACATCATGGTCAGACCCATTCCCAAAAACATGGACCCAGAGCGCCACCAAGAACGAAGACAAGAGAGGGCCCATATGCTCTCAAAACGACCAGAACCCACCAACTGCATCTACACCGATGCCGTCTACTTACACCACACTCAAGAAGGTGCGACGGCCACAGCCGGCCCTACGAAGAATACAAAACGAAAACACCGCGAGGCCCCATCACCCACTAGCCTGGAAGTGCAAGCAATCGCGGAGGCCATTCAAGAAAACGCCAAGCTACAAAGCATCACAATCCGCTCTGACAGCCAGGGCGCCCTGAGAACATTCAGAGAAAACAACCTACCACCTCATATAAAGACTAACCTCACCAAGATAATGAAAGACCACCCAGACCTCCGAGTCACATTGGAATGGGTTCCAGGCCACACAGGAATCGAAGGCAACGAGCTGGCCCATCAGCTCGCCCGTGAAGCAATTACTGAACCGGGACCTTCCACTCCTTGGCCACAAACATACGACCCTTACATACACAGGAAGACACTTCACACCAACAGAACCAACACACTGTTGGAATGGAGAGAGAACAGGACCACTCTCCCATCCCCCTCACAATTTCTGAACCGACTGCACTCTACACTGGTACGAAGAGCCCAGACTGGCACCCTCCTTACACCGCACATAACGCATCATTTATTGGGACGCGAAGGTCAACCGAAGTGCGCAAAGTGCCACCGATACCCTAACAATAAACATATCCTTTGGGACTGCCCTCACAACCAACAAGCTCTACAAGAAACTCTCAACACAATACCGAAAATACTTCACCCGAGCAGCTGGGAGGAATAGATCGCTCCCCCACCCGCACATAGCACTCTACTCTGGAGTTTGCTTGTAAAGCATATAGAAAAATGCCGGGAATTTATAGATGACGTCCTGGACTAGCAAGGACCTGAATAAATGTTTATTCTCTCTCTCTCTCGCTGCGCTGCCGAGGAACAGAAACGTTCCGGGTATTCGCTTATTTTAGGACCGATTGCAGCCTATATTGAACAGAAAGGGTAGAAGGAATTGCGATTGAACGAGGGCAACGTCCACCCATGACCCCCCAAGCGTCGTTGGTATACGTAAAGTTCTAATATGCGGGTCAACAGCCCCGACCTGAGCAATAGCCCTAACGTAAGCTTGTAGTATGATGACATGCTCATACCGAACCCTCAACTCAACCTAGCTCGGCCCGTGTACGACATGGCCTAACACGTGTAAACATTGAGCCTTATAAGTCCCCCGCGTTTTATCACGGCAGGGGAAAAAGGATTACATTTAAAGCCTAAAACTGCGGTGATACTGATCATACATCATGAAGGTAGACGGTTTTTGAGGCATTCCTTGTATCACGGTCCTGTCCCATTGGCCACGCAAACACTGCCTGCAGACATGTTCGAAACATGCACATGTATGAGGAAAACATGCTTCGAATATGTTCGAGGCGTATAAGCAGTTAATTCTCTCATCGTGTCTGGAGTGAACGCAGCATCTTTTGTATCATGTATGAGCCTTTTAGGTACTTGAAGTTGTCCAACATATTTCCGGACAAGGCATGGCTTTGGGAGAGAAGGAGGCTCTGTTCACAATAAATCGTGCATGCGAGTCCGGATGTATTTTTTGTTTTTGTTAATTTTCTTATATATTACTTTTCAACATGTGTAGGGAACGTAATCAAAAACGATTTTGCGAAAAAAAAAATGTTCAATGCAACAAAACGTCATATTCGATTTTTGAAGTTTTCGATTATGTCGTGTTTCGTGACACCCACTACTCAAACTACAAATATCATAAATCTCGAATATTACTCACTTAAAATAGATCACGGGAACTATTGCGCGATATATGTACATCATAGTGGAGGTCATATATTTCGTGTCGAAAATGCGCAAACATGGCTCCTTTGACGTTTGAGAGCCGTCATCAACAAATATTGAATAGCTATACAATATTAAAATTTATGTCGTATATTGTTATTAAAACGTTGTTTCGAATGATTTATAAATCATTTTTTTTTTATCTTAAAGATGGAAATGTTTATGTCGCTCCAAACTTATTCTAAATCACAAAGTTGAAAAAAATTTAAACAAAATCTCAGATTATTTCTAGGATTTCAAGTGATGGTTCTCCATCCTACTCTTGTGTTTATTCATGAGAAACATGTTGCATCATTTTGTTTCCTTCAAAGTTACAGCGCTGCAAAGCGTATCTACTACGTCGGCATTTTTGCCCAATGGCACGGACGTGATTATATTTTGATTCTCTCTATTCTATGACTAGATACGTTTCTATGCTCTATTCGGGTATTAGGCTCAAGTTCAAGTATTCTACTAATTAAAAGAATACCCGCGTTGCTCTTTTTTTTTATTAATTTAACGAATAATCTTGTTTTGACTTTTAAAATGACAAATTCTACGAGCTTTAGCTGAACTTTTTCCACAAAACCGGAAAGTAGTTGAAAAGTAAGTACAGTGGTGGAAATTATATGCGGATATTTATACCTATATTCGCGATGAATTGTGAACAGCCACCAAGCTTGTTACACCGTTATTCATATTGGTTGTACCAAGGTAAACCTGCGATTTCAGTGGCAGACTTTCAGCAAGACGTCCGTTAAGATAAAGAAAAAAAAGACACTTGAGATCGAATATTTTACTGAAAAAAGTAAAAAAAGTAAAAAAAAAAAAAAAAAAAAAACGAGTCAATATATAGAGCGCACAACTGTTGCTCGCGTTGGCAGGAGGGCGCGTCTCGAGAAGTCCGTCTTTTGTCCCTCTTCTCACCAGACTGACGAACTCCGCGAAGCACTCACCTCGGTGGCAATAATTCCGAGTGCGAGAAAATCGGTCAACTCCGAATGTGGGTACAAATAGGGAATGCACGAACTGGAGCGATTCTGCCTGATCCTCTTCGGAAAATAAACATCCAGATATACACACCGCGAAAATTGATCTGCTTCGCTATCTTCTTTTTGTGTTTACTAAGATACCACAAAATATTCTACGGACGCTGTAAGTCGCTGCCATGGTTGAAGACGTTCTGTCAATACGCAACTGCACGGGACTGGCAACCACTTCGTTCGTTTATGACCGCAGCGCGCGTGTTGTCTCGTCCCACGATCACAATACTTCGCGACCTTCCGAAGGCATGACAGGAGAGAGAAAGAAAGAAAGATAATGCGTTATTAGCTTTTCTACGAAGCAACGTACAGAATAAGTCTAAGCACAACGTTGTCGACACACGTGGAAATCAGTTCCTCCGAAAAGAAAAGTGCACCAGGAGAAAAGCAGGTGATAACTGCGTGTGCTCCGCGGTCCATGCCGTCTCTGGTTCCCGTAAAGCCCCTCTTCAGGTTCACGAGAGGCGCCACCGTCGGCTTGTGGGGTTTCCTTTCTGTCTGAGCCATCGCGTTTTAGGCGCTTCGTTTTTAGGGCTCGCGGCATTTCGATTTCGTCGCCGGCGTTGGCTCGTGAAGACGATAATATATTGACAAAAGTGTTTAACACTGGTGCCGCCAGCGTGTCAAAGCAATAGCATGTCCCTCTGCAAACAGCGTGCACGCGGAGACAGGGTTACAACGGATGGCTTTCAAACCTCGCGACTCTAAAATTGGTTTCAAGGGTGGTCGTGTGAGTCTTTAGCCCTTAGCGGTTTGGCTTTGCTTTCTGCTCTGTCACGTCAAACTATGCAAGGCGAGAAAACAGCTTCCGCATCGGTAGAACGCCGCCCTTTAAATGCACCGACATCGTGATTATTGACTGTTTTGCGGGTATACATTCAGGCCAAGTTTTGTCTGCTGTTTCAAGAAGAGCTCGCTGCCACTGCCACATACCTAACCCAAGGCAATCAGAGAGCCGCAGTCGAACTTGTTCCACAATGGCTTACGAATTCTCTTCCCGGAACGCTGCGGCCGTGAGGCAGCGTCGATCAGTTCGTGCATTTCCTATTTGCCAGATTGGGAGTTGACCGATTTTCTCGCACTCACTGGAATTATTGCAATACATGTGAGTGCTTCGAGAAATTCGACAGTCTGGTTTAAAGAGAGGCAAAAAACGAACTTCTCAGTACACCCTCCTGTTAACGCGGGCAACTAGTGAGCTCAATATCTTTACTCATTATTATAATTTTTTTTTTACTTATTCAGTTTCATTTTTTTTATCTTACTCAAATAAATATACCCAAATATCTTTAATCTCAACGGACGTCTTGCTGAAAGTGCCAGTGAAGTCGAAGGTTTACCTTGGTCAGCCGGACGTACAACCGTCATGAAGAGCCGTGTAACAAGCTTGGTGACTCAAACATTCCTCCTTCATCGCGAATGTAGTTATAAATATTCGCATATAATGTGCACCACTGTACCTAAATTTCTACTGCTTTTTGTAAAAACAAAAAATTGAGTAGCAATTACAAGTTTTTGTTTCGCTTTTGTGGAACAAGTTCAGCTAAAGCTCATAGAACTTGTCATTTTGAAGGGCAAACCAGGATTATTGGTTAAATTAATAGAAAGGACGAGCAACGCGGGTATCGTTTTAATAGCAGAATACCTTCAGCCCAATATCCGAATACAGCACAAAAAATATATCTAGTCATAAAATACTCGGAATCAAAAGGTAATCTCGTCCGTGGCATTGGGCAAAAATGCCGACGTGGTAGATACGCTTTGCAGCGCTGTAACTTTGAAAGAAACAAAATGTCGCAACATATTATTCATGAATAAACACAAGAGCATGGTGGAGATCTATAGCTACAAGTGTCAGGAAAATCGAAGATTGGTGTTGTTGTTTTTTTGTTGTTTTTTTTTCAATTCCCCCTTGAAATTTCTTAACTTTGTAATTTAGAACAAGTTTGGAGCGATAAAAAAATGTAAATCTTTATAATAAAGAGAAAGAACGTTTTAATCACAATAAAAGACGTAAATTTTTATATTGTGGATATTCAATGTTTACAGATAACGGCTCAGAAATCTAGTGACAAAACGTCGAAGGAATCAATGTTTGCGCATTTTTGACGCGCAATTTATGACCTCCACAGTGCTGTACTTATCTCACTCAATAGTTCCCATGATCTATTATAAGTGCGCAATATTTGAGATATATGGTATTTGTAGTTTGCGTAGTAGGTATCACCAAACATGACATAAACGAAAACTTCAAAAATCGAATAAACCGTACCGGCGCACCCAAAGCTTTTTTTTTTTCTCTTTAAACAGTATGTTTTTTTGCAAAATCCTTTTTTTTTTATTACGTCCCCCTACACACGTTGAGAAGTAATATATTAACAAAAATTATCAAAAACAAAAAATACGTCTGGACTCGCGCGCATAATCTTATCTGATCAGAGCCAGAAGTCTTTTTTGTGACTTCTTGCATTCGGTTTGGCTGCCTCCTGCATATCGCACGCATCTCTGAAGAGCTTTCAGAGTCATTTGCAATTAATTTCTTGCTGGTCATGTGCCTCCGGACGTTCGTTTACCAAAATTATTAGTTAATTCCTTCGATCCTGGCATTTTACGTATGCATCTTTGTTTCCATGTAATTGCTTGGCTTCTTTTTTTTTGTGCTTGGCATTGGATTTATTGATTTATTTTGTCTTGTGGGTAGTCGTGCAAAGTTATAGTGATAAGCAGACAATGGAGAGTATCAATCGTAACAATAGTACCCACCTAATGTTTTATTCAGGCAATTTCAGAACAACACATAATAAACAAAATTAAAGTGAAGTATCACTGAGTATTTAGCCACACCGATAATTGCATTTTTATTCTTACGTGAACTGTAATGTATGTAATAAAATAATATTAGGGGACTGTGTAAAGCGAACGCTTGCTATGGCTATCCTAGGCTGGATGTACATACTGCTATACAGACACGTTTGCCTCCAAATATGTTCATCCACATTTGGAGTGTGCCTACTTATAACATCTTTTTTGTACCGTTCATACCGTCGCACGAGCTTTTTGCTGAGAAGCAGAAATAACTCCCCTCATATGTGCCGCTTATGTAATCACCATTGAAGCTCCATGTAGTAAACTCTGTTGCAGGACAAGCTTTTCCCTCTCCCGCAATCCCTTTCCTCTCTCCACTCTAGCGAGTGAACGCTGTAGAGGAGGCGAGACCAGCGTCCACTCGCTGACGTGGAAAGAATGGATGGCTCTGCGGGAGAGCCTTGTCCTGCTTTTCTTAACCTGCAACAGAATATACCTTCCTTTCACTTGCATTTTCCCGGGAAAGTCTTTTAGTGAGCTATATTGAGATACGGTATGTTTATGCAACTCACCCCCCAGCGTCTCAACGCTACCGAGAACAAACTGGATGTTACACAATCCCTCGCCACGTTAACGCGCTGCCCGGCCCTCGCTTGGCTGAGAACCTAGTGGGAGCAAGCGCGGCTTCAGCTTAAAGTTGCCCTGTACTCGCAACGCTTCTAATTTTATATACATGCAAAAGGCGGCCAGGCGAGGTTTTGAGGCGGGAACAAGGACTCTTCTGTCCAAAGTGGAATTCCAGGATCTGGGATAGCGATGTATCGAGAGGTGCGTCTAAATAATATGTATGTTCCGCGGATTCAATATAAAGTCAAATAGGCTGAGTGTGCGTTAGAACGCCACGCGCACAATGTGTGGGAGACACCTCCCTTGCAGAATTGAAGGAATGCCCTCACTCATGGATAAAATAAGATGCCCTGCATTACACGCGAAGCCTTAGCAGTCGTATAACTCCCGCTCAACTAAGATAACGGTGAAAGGTCAGTAATTTTGCGCGTTTATCAGCAAACGGGGGTCACAAAGCTTTATAAATTTTTATACACTCAGATTTACTTGTACGGCAACATTGAAGGAAAAACGTCACTGCGTTCAGTGCTCATTAAAGCCATATGGGTTTTGGGGGCACGAGCATGCAGCCTCAAAACCTCTCGGCTTCTTGTAAGAGACCGAAAGATTTGTAGCTTCAAACCGCTCGCGATCGATGACTTATCGCAGGCGATTCGAGCTCACCAATGTCAACAACCAGCTGTAGCGTTCTGCTACCAGGTTTGAAAGTTTGGCTAAACTTGTGCCCGAACTATACGAGGCTAGCGGGAACAATTACGTCTGATTTGGGCCCTAATTTCAGTGAAACAAACGCGGAGCTCTCGATACATCGGAGTCGGGCAACTCTACCCTGCCACCTCCAATTCTTCGGAGCAAATGGACTGCACGACCAGCGGAAGACAATGCAGATGCACGGAAGAAGACAACACCGACAAACCAGCTTAGGTATGGTGGGCAAGAAGTGACGATCGCACGAGCAAGAGTGATTTAACGTTTAGTGCATACAAAGCGAATCATTATTCATTACACTGAGAGCAGCACCACCTTGCTATCCAGGACTAGAAAATAAAAATGCTGACAACAATGGGAAGATTGAAAAGTTATCCCACTGGGTAGAGATATTAATTCTTCGACCGTAAATGGTAAGCCGACCTCTTATATACCTTTTGCCGGCTTCATTTTATTTAGAACCTAATGCCCGAGGAATTCACTGGTGTTTGACGGTGGGGCGCTGCTTCCAGCATACAGATGGTAGGTTGGTGACAGACAGGGACATACGAGGCACGAAGCGTCGAACCGCTCTCGGCCGCTGGGAGAAACTAGCGATCGCCACAGCTCCCTGCACCGTAACTTAGAGATGTCGCAGAAGCATGGAACCGCTTTCGCTGACACCGCACCTGTGCCCGTCTTTGCGTATCAATAGACGGATACCAGTGGGGTCAGGCCAATCTTGCCGAATCTGGGTCAGGACACGGGACCAGCGTTCCGTGTCGGGCCCCGGTCCCGAGCGTGTTTCGGCCGGGGTCCCGGGCGTCGGAGGGCCCCTTCCCACGCCAAGCGCCGATCGATGCGCCTACCGTCTCCCTCAGGCCACGGCAAACCGCCCCGAACCGGAGTCGCCTCGCGAGAGCCAACGAGGAATAAGGCACGAAGCGAAAGCCGCCGATAAACAAGGCGACTTCCCGGGAACACCGAGGAGCGCGACCAATATCCACTACAGTCAATAAAACCTTGGAGACAAGACATGCAACCCCCCCCCCCCCCCACACACACACACACACACAAGCGTCATCGTGTCGAAAAAAGAAAGAAGACAAAGAGAAAATAACATACTAGGGAGGCGATCACCTTAGGGGAACTATGCTGAATTGTATTTCTTGGTAGATCAGGGAAGGTGTCCGTACAAACCGCTATGGTTTAGCCGAATCTTTAGTATACGTGCAGTTACTGGTAACGTAACACTCGCTTTTGTGGTTCGGTCGCTGCGGATATTAAATATGATTAAAATGGTGTTTTTGTTGTTTTTTGTTGTTCTTGTTTGTTTAAATTCCGAAGTATGTTCTTGTGAGATTGCTTTATTTCCCTGTATACCGCTACAACATTATTCCACGCAGAAGCCTTTTTGGTCTATGTGGGAATTGAGCTGTAAGATAAAAAAAAAAAAACGTAAATGAATGTAAATTGTATTGCATTGTAGTGTATCCACACAGTGCCGTCTAGATCAAGTCAGCATCGCCGCGAGCGCGTTGTGCAGCGTCTGAGAACGAGCGCGACGCTATCACGCGGCGACGCCAGGGCGGACGCGTGTGCCACTTTGCGGCGTCTCTCGTCCAGTTTCGGCGTTTTTTGTCGCTTTGGGCGGGTCGCGGATCTAACCAGCGATAACGTCATTCCCAGGACTTCCGTTAATCTGAGATTAGAAGCTCCGCCTTCAGCGCGAGCTCCCTGGCTTCCGTAGTGCTCTGGTTGCGCGTACCTGCGCGTTCACACTCGTGGAAGCGAGGGCAAAAAGCTCGCGCTGAAGGCGGAGCTTCTAGTCTCAGCTTAAGAGGTAACAAGTAAAAGTGGTATTTCCACTAGCTCTCTCTCTCTCCCCCCCCCCCCCCCCCCAGCTTACTTCGATTCACGAGCCGGGAAGGAAGGCATCTCAGCCGCCCGCGCAGATGGAGAACACGCGAAGGCACGGTGGACTACACGCCGTTTCACCTTATCCTGTGGACCGCAGTTAAGGCACTCGAAGGAATCTGTAGCGAAGCAATTGGGAAAGCCAACTGCTCCAACCTACGGAGGAAGCCGGGCAGATGGCGAAGCTTAAAGTACCTATACCGTTAAAAAAAAAAAAGAAAGAGAGAGAGAGAGAAAAAAGAAACCATGTGCGCCGTGATGCCGACCTTGAGGTTTCATCATGCTCAATATCACAGCGCAAACTAATATTTTTTTTTTTTTTGGGGGGGGAAGGTTAAAGAGATACTGTCGAGACCGGTTATAACGAAATAGCGGCTACAGCGAAGCGATCACGATGTCCCATTCCCTTTTGCATCTCGTTATAATCGAAATCGGTTATGACGAAATAGCGGATACTGCGAAGGGATTTCCAATTTCCGTTGACTTCGTTATACCCGGTCTCGACAGTATATCTAGTCTCGCCATTCGCCTAGCACCCTCTGCAAATTGCCGCAAATGGGCCGTCCCAAATGCTTCGCGGGGTGGTAGGCGCTCCTTAGAGGGGAACCATCGAAGCCGATCCCAAACCTTACCCTCGGCTGGGGCTCAGTGACACTCGTATAAGTTGTAACGTGACACGGTTCCGCCAGTCACGTTATAGATTGACCGCAGCGCCGCGCTAGGCTGGGCTAGCTTGTCACGTCTGCTGCGGTCCAGCTAACGTGGAACGGTGTATGCGCGAAGATCGGAGCGCCGGGATCCTTCGTCGTCGTGGTGATGGGAACGATCGCTCAAGTTGCTATCCCCGGAAATGTCGCTTCCGGCTGGGATTGACGCGGAAGTTAGTTCCAAAACAAACCTTTCTTTTCTTGTTTTTCTTTTCTTTTTTTTTTTTTTGCTCACGTTTTATTTGTTGAACGCTCGAAGGACCTAACCGCTTTCACGATGGAGAGGTTGGCTCGCGTTATGCCCGCGTTACCAATGCACTCTCTCTCTCTCTCTCTCTCTCTGACGCACCTGCAAGTGCGGGGTGATGAAGACTTTGACCGCGGAGGAGACGTAGATAAGAGGGCGTAATTAAGTAACGTGCCGGAATAAACGACGCCCGCATTTCTAATTTTATCTATAAAGTCTTTTAAACACGAGCTTTGTCCAATTTCTTTTTTAATTATTTTCTCGATAACGTTTGTTATGTACGACAGAGATTATCGCATCTGAGTGCACCTGTGTGCTTTATTGCATCTGCAACTTATTAACCTGGCCTATGAATGTTTTGTCAGACTTCGGCCATGTTCTTAAAATGATCAGTGAAAGTATTATTATTATTATTATTATTATTATTATTATTATTATTATTATTATTATTATTATAATATTATTTTTAGATGATAAGTTTAAGGTACCCTATGTAGTCGCTTGATCACTTTGTCGCGTCTAACGGTATGAAGTGCCTTCTATCGCCGCCAACTATATCAAGAATTTCTATGTTCCTTTCATATATTTGCCTCCCAACAATCACGCTAACAAGCCGCGCCTGGCTTCTTTTTAGATGGCATCGACTAAAGTTGCAACCCACTGTTAGTGACCTGCTCGCTGTCCATGCACAGACCGCGTTTTTATTTATTTTTTAGTCGAAACGTTGTTTGCGGCTTGCGAGTTCTGCGGAAAAGTAACCCCAGCGCCTCCCGAGGTTTCTTACCTCGTGCCCGTGAGCTCCAGTGTGTTCCAAGTTACGGTGAAATGAAGAGCAGTTTCGCACTTGAACCGCACGAGGTGGAACTGCCGAATGTCGTGGCCAAATCATCGGCTTCTCGCGAACTTCAGCCACTAGACTCGAGAGTCACTGACGGCTTGAGAAACGTACGGCGTGTCCTGACCAGCTTATCATCGCTTTGCAGCCAATCACATTGCGGCATCGGATGAACGCCAAAGAATGGACCTTTTTCAAGCTGTAAAGGACTATATACAGCGTCCAAGTAACTATATAGAATGATTATATGCAGTAAAACAAAATATATATATATATATATTTTTACGATGTTTTTCTTGTTTGTTTTTGTTTTTTTCATAAAAAAATATATAAACTACACATCGACGAACACTCAGTCGCCGCCCACATGTAGCGCTAGCGGTCAGAGGCAGATGCCAAAGTTTCAGCATTAACCGTTGCCTCCTTCAAAAGTTGTGAGTGATTTTCAAAATTTTAATGGGAAAATGGGTCCCGTTTTCCTTGCCCGTTCTCGGTAACTGGCGCCATTCAGTTCCCCGTATTCGAGAGCTCCGTCGGCCACCATTTTTTCATTGAAAATTTCAGAAAATCATATACAAGTTTTGAATAAAATAACGGTTAGTGCTGAAACTGTGCCATTTGGTTCGGATCGGAATAGCGCTATATTTGGCCGTATAATGAACGTTTGGCGATGCGTAGTTATTTTTTTCGATGAAAAAATGTACCGAAATCGCCGCTGCCGCCACGCTTATTTTTGAAGAAATGCGTTAGCATTTCGCCCAGCGGTTACAAAGCATGGGAATGCAGCCTCTCAGCGCGTTTCAGCAGGGTGAACATTACCGAAATTCCTCTTCTCCCTGGTGCAAGCAGATCAGATGCGTGTGTGTGTGTGTGGGCGTCACTTGGCGTGTGCACGAAGGACGACGTCCGCACAGGATTGGCTGGTCATAGAAAGCTACGGCGTGACGTAACCTCTAGCAACCGAGGTGCAGTGGCCGATAGCGGAGCTAGAGGGTACTTGGGCCGCCAGCGAGGCGCCGCGAAGCGGCGTGTACGGGTGGCCCAAGGTGCGTTAATATTTTGTAATGAGCCATCCGCAGACTGTCGCCTCAAAGCGGCGTAACAGGAAGGTTAACACGCGCCCCAGTGATACACTCGTCGTCCCCCACTGCGCGGCGCCAAAATTGGCGAAGGGGGTCGTCGCCGGCGATCTTCGGTTTTTAGGTATTACTTCACGGCTTCGCTCCCTCTAACAAGCCAATCCAGTGAGGCCTTCCTTGCTGTGCGTCCTATCGCCAAGCCTGTCGAAACATGCACCCCGCCGTCATTTGTCGGCGCTTGCAGAAGGTGTTTCCTAGCCAGCTTCCACACCCAGTGGGGCTGTGGCGCCATCCCGTGGCGACATTGCAAACTTTATATACGCGTGCTCCAAACCAGTTCAAGGTCAGCGCATGTACCAGAGCGCTAATGCTAACGCATTAAAAAAAGTCATGTGCATTTTTTGTGAGAACACTCTGTACCCCGTTTCACCTTATAATGAACCGCAGCGGAGTCTACGAACCATCGGAGACAGTCCAATACTGCGTGACAGTCATGTGCCCTACCGGAGGGGCCCAGCGACGCGCGGGACGCGAAGTCATGTGATATGCTCGCCTCACTGCATTGGCTGGAATGCCTCATCACGCGCGCTGCGATCCATCGACGCGCGGGCTTTGTGACTGACTGTGAGGACATGAAACCTGAATTCTGCACACAGGTACACACACACGGGGCAATTTTTAGTTTCAAACGTGCGTGCAGTTTCACGGATATGCTCCCCGCCATCCGTGTTTGGAAACCGAGGAATTATAAGGATGTGGAAGCATCTGGAGTTCGTTGGGTAAAGGCTGGTTCACACAGACCCGATTCCTTACGTGACGTAAGCGTACGTACAAGCCACCGGGATATCTGTACTTCATATCAAGCTATAAAACTGGGTTTAAGGAACCCAGTTTTAAGAGTTCCCAAGAGTGTGAACGGGCCTTAACTCACCGTCCTAGCTCGTCGTCACCGAAACATTCATGTTTCGAATGTCGCGTGCCAGGCTATCTCATTGAATTGGTAGCCACGCTTAATACGATGCACATATTTCCCGGTGACTTTTCGTAACGTAACGAGACGTAAGAAAACGGGTCTGAGTGAACCAGCCTTTAGGGCATCAAACGCAATTGGAACGTTGCTGCATAAATGTGCTCACTTAACCGGTCAAGACTTGGAAAATGTGTTTAATGGTCATTTTGTCAATCTAGCTGGCAATGCCGATGGTTCTGACTCCTGCAAATATATCCAACGAAAAAACTGCAATTCAATTTTTTTAGAGCCAATCATCAGCTCAGAAGTCAATAATGTGATAATGCAACTAAAGAATAGCCCAAGTTCTGATGCTGATGGACGAATGCAAGTAGCAAAAGTTTGTTTTACACAAAAAGGCGATAAAAATGAGCTAGGCAATTATGGGCCCATTTCTATAATGCCCATTTTCCTTAAGCCTTAGAGAAACTGATCTGTCACCATTTAGTAAACTTTCTAAATAAATATTTTAGTATTACCTCTTTTCAATTTGATTTCAGAAAGAATTGTTCTACTGAAACATCATTACTTAATAAAATAAATTCAATTCGAAATTTGATATACTGATGATACATCAAATGTAGTTTAACGTATGATTTGATGCATTCTTATTGTGGGAGCTATAGAAGTTTAGTTGTCTTTTTTGCAATTAAACTGTACGTTAACGTTTTTCTAAGCAGTCTGCCTGTTGCTGTTTTTACCTTGTGTTGTTATTGCTGCGCAGTAACGTTTATTGATTTTTGTGTATGATTCAAGAGTGTATATTTCGTCAAATGTTGGTATTTTGTACGGTCTTGTTATTATCACTCCTGTAACGACCCGATACCGGGGGGAAGCGTATTCATAAATAAATAAAAGAAAAATGTTTAAATTGAAAATAAACTGTACTGATGTATTTAGATTTCACGAAAGAATTTGACTGCCTTAATCAAAAAATGTCTTATTTAAAAAAAAAGAATTATATAAAAACTTGAAAGTACGGTATCCGTGGACAGGCACTGCTGATTTTACAGTCCTACTTACGATATCGTGAACAATACGTATGTATGAACAGTTACTCTTTCACAAGAAAACCTATCACCTCGGCTATTCCACAAAGACGTATTCTAGGACCACTTCTTTCTTTTTAACCCAGAAGTAAGCGACATTGTTAACGTTAATAAGACAGCGAAATTTCTGAACTACGCGGATAATACAAGTATATTTTTCTTTCCGAAACACGTGATGATTCAATAGATAATGTTAACCTTACTTTATCCAAGATAAAATCCCGGGGCGATAGTAACTCTTTAAAAATAAACATTCGGAAAACAAAAGCAGTAACTGTTTGTAAAAAAAGAAAACGAGTCTGTTGTACCATCTAAATCACTAAGCTTAAATTTCAGTGCCAACGAAATAGTTAGTTCCTTCAAAACACTCGGCGTATACTCTTTAACGAGAACATGTCCTGAGATTGTCATGTAAATTACTTTATTCCAAAGCTTTCTCGAGTGATACTGATACTAAATCGCATCTGTTCTTTGTGGCCCGCGAATGCTAAATTGTTAGTTTACAACACTCTATTTCGCTCTCACTTAACGTACTTCCATCTAGTCTGGGGTTCATCAACACTAACCAATATTGGAAGAGAGTTATTGTTACAAAATATTTTATGGAGAGTTTGTAATGTTCCGTATGACACTCACACTGCCGAAATATTTAACTCTTTCAGATGATTACTATTTGCAAATTATATAAATATAGACAATGCGTCAGTTTCAAGACGGAAAAAATGAGGGGCTCGTGATTTTGTTTTATAAAACCTCTCGTCATTGAAAGAAAATTCACCAGCATACCCCACTCGCCGCGCAGAGGAGCGGAGGATGGTCACTCAACGAACGAATTATGGTTTTCAAATGCTTGAATTTGCATTCCCACTCGTGTTAAATATTTTTTTTTTATATTAATAATGTAGATTTTGACTGTATAGGTTTTAAGATTTTCGCTTGCACTTTTCCAACTGATTTGGTTTTGTTTCTTTACTATAGGTTAAAATGCCTAGTTATATTAATTTCAATTCTTGGTTTCTGTGTGTGTATTACTTTTCTTCTGCATCTCCTACCCCAGAACCAGTCAAGCTGCATATTGCGGCTTTCTTCCTCAGGTCCCATCATTATAATCGATGGAAATAAAGATTATTATTATTATTATTATTATTATTATTATTATTATTATTATTATTATTGCACGTCACTTCATCGATTAATCTACCGATTAATCTATGAAAGATTTAATCGCGATTAATTTCTTAACGCCTTAATCGGGTAAATTTTGACAAGCACAGGAAAGTTAAATTTCAGCGCTTTCCCCACCCAGACGTTGACGAGTACACGTTTATGAAGGCAAAATTTTGGTGGAAGTTTTACCTGAAGTAAACTGCAAGGGTGAGATTCGCTACTCCAAACAAGTGGGGAAAGTTATACGTGACCGAGCCCCTTGAACGCCTTGCGAGTGTCTGTTGAGCGCAGCAGAGACTACGAACGATCAAAGGAGTTCGCTAATGCCGGAGAATATCAACGAACCTTTTTTGCCACTGCGGCTGAATTAATAATTTGTGAGTGTGGGTGTCTTTTCACTGTTCTCAACTGCACTTCAAGGTTGATTTAAAATCCGATATTGTACACTGCGCCGTGTATCACATATTCAGCAAATGCAAAAACAAAATGCAATTTTGACTTTTTTAAGAAGTAATATACATGGGAATGAACAAAACCGATTTATCAATTCATTAATCAATTAAAGGGTGGCAATTAATCGGGTTAAAATTTTTAATCGACGCCCAGCCCTAATTAATATGATTATGTCGATGGGGCATCGCTCACGCATTTCTGCAAAGAATAGCATCGCACAAAACTGCCTAAAAAAGCGCGAGGCCCGCGATGAAAAATGGATACGGTAAAAAAGAACCAACATTAGAACGACGGTCTTCTTTATATAAAGGTATAAATATACATATAGAGAGAGAGATAGTCAACACCCGTGAGATTGCCCAATGCCGTGCTCAGCACTCTATGCGCCCTTTCCCCGCATACGATGGACCGCTGCGGACGCTACAGCCACCCTAACCAATCCAGAGCTGCGAACGCATCACGTGACCTGGCTCCCCGCGCCTCTCCCGTAGATCACGTGACAGTACAGCGGCACTGGATTGGCTGGGTTGGCCCGTAGCATCCTCCGTGGTCCACGGCACGCTGAAGCGGAGTAGTGGAGCTTGAGGCCTGAGGCGGGGGCGAGGCTCCTTCGCGAGGTAAGGGAGGCCGGAATTTCTCCGAGGAACAATGGCAGCGGGTCAGCTGTTCTCGCTCCGACCGGTCGAGGAGGAGGAGGAAAGTCGAGCATCGATCACTCATCCGAGTGGCGGGAGAACGCCCCGCGGCTTCGCACGATGCGGCGGCAGCAGCGGCCGGGGCTCTGAGTCAGTTGGTGCACGCCGAAACCAGCTGCCCAGCTCGAACGGCGCGAGCACGTTCGTATATGGACTAGGAAAGTAGCGAACCTTTTTCGAACCTGAGGTTCAATCGGTTCGGCGAACCTTCAATATAAGGTCGACGAAGTTCGACTTATAAACGGTGTTGCCCGACTTCTACACAGACACACAAAATGAATAAAAAGCATCGAATTTTAGGGAGAAAATAACTTATATATTGAGTAGTTCAACTTATTCTTTATTCAAAATGGTTACCTATGTCTACGTATCATGAAAGCGCGGATTATACTTTTAACAATTTAGATAGCTCAGTAACGAAAGACAATGAGACGACATGCCCAACAAAACTTGTGTCGTGTTCCGGGCATCTTGTTTCTTCAGGCAATAAGATTAGTCAATTCGAACGCCCAAGACGAAATCACGAAGCAGGAAACGCGCATATGATCTACGAGGGTTGGCTCACTGCGCAGAAAACGTCGAACTTTGGTCGAACCATTATCGACCTTCTTCGCCTTATAGAAGTTGGAAAACGTCGAACCTGGTCGAACTCGAACGTCGGAAGGTTCCGTGGACGGTGTTTACTCGCTCAGGCTCATGTGTGTAGTCCGTGCTTAAGGAAACGCGAGCCTTTTTAATGTTCCCGCATCGCCCTCCTCCCCCTCATGGGGGAGGAGGGGGAGGAATGCTGTAATATTTATTTCGTATTTTATTGATTGCGATATTTATTGTAATACTTACTTGTTGCGTCGGTTCATTTATCACACCGCAGTGCCGCACAAGCTGAGAAATAACCGTAGAACGAGACCCGATCACGAAGCCCGTCCGCGGAACTATAATTGGATAGAACATTTCATACGTTGGCGCTGCTTGTATTTGCTTGTTTGTTTGTTTCTCCTGGGTATCATTGGTTTATCTCAACCCGGTGAGATAGTCGAGCTTATTTACGCGCTTGAGATTGTTTGGCACAGAAAGTCAGAACGGTGATGCTCCTTCATTTGTCCCGTTAAAAAAAAAAAAAAAACGGTTCCAGAAATTCCTTGGAACGCCGTTCCACATAACCACTTTCCTTGTTGTTTGATAACATTTTATAACTCGTGGAATGCAAAACTACCACGTATGTTCTTTAAAAAGAACGCTAGCTTAATTTTGTTGCAGAACAAAGCCACGGGAGCATGACGTGTGTCCACTCGTAGCAGGTAGGCGACTGAAGATGTGCGACTTGGCTATTCTAATTAACTGACGAGCGTGTTGGTAGCATTGACAGGAGACAGAAAGAATAAAACAAACTAGGGACAAGGGACGACGAACATTTCTTTCAGAAATTTTCGTCGTCCCTTGTCTCTAGTTTGTTTTATTCTTTCTGTTGCCGGTCAATTGGCTATTCTATTTGCCGTTTCTCGATTGGACATCCTCAGTAATTATTAAAAACGATCGCTTTTACACCCTTCCGATTTTTATTGTATTATGAGTTTACTACGTGCATCTACAACAGTTGAGCAACGCTTAAATATTTGGTACGTATTTTATTTTTGGCGTCGATCGGGGATTTCACATTGAGGTAATACGAAGTTTAGCGCTTAGTATCTTACGATATGAAGCCCCTCATTATTTCCCCGTAAGCATGATCGCGATCGCCAAATAAATATATATATATACCCTAATCTAATCGACAATTAAAATCGGCAACACACCACAAATCAATACGGAATGGACAGCCACTGATCCAAAATATTATCTGCTAAAAATGTCTCGTAGTCACCGGAACGCGTTGACTATTTCTCCAGGAGCCGAGTTTCACCAGCGGAATATGTTACAGAATCTAGGACGACATATATAATTAACAGTAAAATGTAACTGCACACTTTCAACTAGTATATTGGAATTACTAGTGCTGACAAATGGGCTAATTAGTCGATCATTATGAAAAAAAAAAAAAAAAACGTATTCTCGTTCCGTTATTTGTTTGCAACTTTGGCGTAACTTTCTTTCCTCTTTTTTTTAATTTCCTAATGCAGGGCCCAGACTTTTTTTGTCGTTAACGGGGACTGCTTTTTCTTTGCAAGCAGCGTATCGCTTTTTTTCTGTCGGTCATAACCGTTCGGAACTGCGCTCCCGCCGCAGCCGTGGAGACAGCGAGTGGCAACCATGCCGTAAAGTATAGGAAGCCACCGCGTGCTATTTCCGCACCGGAGGAGAAAATCTAACAAATACGTAGGCGCAGCAGAAAACGCAAGCAGAAGTTCCGGCCGCGCCGAAGGAGGGAGATCCCCCGCTCGCGCGCACGTGGGCCCCAAACCGCGACTCGGTGGCAGCGCCCCGCGACAAGCCGCAATAACAACAAGGGACTCGCAGGCATCGGCACTCACCATCGCTTTCATCTGAGCTGTAGAGTTCAAACACTTTGACGGCAAAGCAGGCCGACCAGTGTAGGCGGCCGGGTAAGACACCTTCACATCGGCGCGAACCTCTTCACGACGGCTCCAGCTCGGGGCTCTCCGGTGACGTAAAGTAGCCTTTTCGTCTCGGCAGATGGCGTTGCCTCGCCCAGGTCGCCGCGTCGCCCTCTCGTATACTGGTCCCGCAAAACACGATCAGGATGTCCGCGCAACGGTCTCGAGCTAAACGAAAAGTACCGAGGGTCCAAGCGTTTGATCGGTTCTTCGGAGACCGAAGGCAACTGCCCCCGTCCCACACCTATTATGTTTCCAGGTCGGAGAGCGTGTAAGCGAGTGGCGCCGCAGTCCAAGCATACAAAGAGAGCGTCTAAGAAACCTAAGACGCACGGTGGGAAATGCGAAGTATACCGAAGCGCATACGGAAGGGAATCATCTTTCTGGGAAATGCGCGCTGCGATAGATGCTGAAGAAACAAATAAAAGTAGAAGAAAACAAACGCAGCCTCGTATCAGTTGTAAACACACCAAGCTCCTATCTCTCTCTCTCTCTCTCTCTCTCTTTCTCTCGCGAGGGATTCCCTTTGGCAACCGAGCCTCTGAGCGCGGTCGCTACGCAGACTGCGCATACACGTCATCAGAAAGTGACATCACGCAACCCTCTCTGATTCACGCGATCAGCTGCGGCAGGGAACTCCGTTTGCGACAGACCCCGGGCGTTTCGGAGCCGGCGCGCGCGCTGACAATCGCGTGGCGAAGCAGGCTCGATGCGCAGACAACCGCACCGGCAATGCGGTCGCCAAAACCTCGCGCCGACGACGAGGGCACGGCGTGGGAACGAAACGCAGATTCGGTGCTGCGCGGGGTCAAGAAATTGTGGCTTCGGAAGAACGGTGGCTGCCCCTCCTCCTTTTCAGCTAGAATTTACGAACTCTGCAGTCTATAGCGTATATCGGGGGTCTCCAAACCCCGGCCCGCGGGTCAAATCCGGCCCGTGGCTTGCCGTGGTCCTTCCAATGAAGCCCAGCTCGCGGCCCCCTTCTGGCAGGCCCGCTGCTACCGCGGCGAAAATAAGCGCGCGTACGGAAACGGCGCCGTGATGCAGACCAACCGCGCAAACCAAGATACCAGAAAGAACGAGAAAACACTGCCCATCATAACGCGGATCTTCTCTCCATATCATTAATTGGATAGTGTCATCCCTACCATTCTTTGTCCCGTTTTATATACATAAGTAGGCGTGTAAAAATTTATTTGTGTTCTCAGTGCTTTCAGGCTGGCAGCGCGCACGCGCAGCTGCGGCGTATTCTTTACGGATACCGTAGCGGAGGAGAACAACGATCTACTAGAACTCTCTATTACAGCGTTTCAGGGAACCGTTTTTGCACATCCGATATGGTATACGATGGGCCCTCCGGCACGAACTGCGCATGCGCTATACCACAGAAGACTCTCATGTGCGCAGTTCGTAGCGGAGGGCCCATCGTATACCGTATCGGATGTGGAAAAACGGTTCTCTAAAACGCACTAATAGAGAGTTTTAGTGGATCGTTCCGATCCTTCCGATATTCCCGATAACGATCTCCGATAACGATATCACGCATGCGCAAAGGCAGCAGCGGGGTATCAGGTATTGTTATCGGAGCGATCGAAACGATCTACTGAAGCGCTCTAAGCAAGCGAGGAAAAAGGCCAAAGTCACGGCGCTCATGATTTTGGTGCGTTTTTTTATCATCGATTAAACCAATCAGGCAGAGTAAAAGCGCCGTAATCCCGCGGCTTGATTGCTTCCCGGCGTTGGACCGTCGAGGCGGCTGCGTTAGGAACTAATTAAAGTGAAGCGGAGTATAGAAACGTGCTGTATAGAGATGGCGACTACCGACTTGGCTGTGGCACTCGGTGAGCGAGTCAAATAAATAACGGGTACTTCTATTCATGAAGTCGACGGAACTTAATTCCGGGCTTTGTATAAAAGCGCGCCCCCCATTACCTCTTTCTTGCAGATTTCCTTCTACTTTGTAATTAAGATGTTCCCGGCAAGAATATTACAGGAATTGTATCTTGCCAAACTTGGGGGCTAAGGCTCAAGTTTCGACTGTTCATTTGACGATTACTACGATTAAAAAAACGTGCTACTTTACGACGGGGAATTTTTTTGTGGGGCGCATAAGTTT
The DNA here is from genome assembly GCA_013358835.2 of Ixodes persulcatus. NCBI lineage: Eukaryota > Metazoa > Arthropoda > Arachnida > Ixodida > Ixodidae > Ixodes > Ixodes persulcatus. Next base: position 206,440 of record JABSTQ010009755.1, on the reverse strand, counting down.
GAATTTCGGCAGAGGCGCCAGCGATGCGAAGGATGCTTATCTGAGGTTTAACCGAGGTTTTGATTGCGCTTTAAGACAAGGACAGAGGAAGAACAGACACCACAGAGCGCTATCCTTGTCTCTGTCCTTGTTTTAAAGCGTAATCATGTTTTCTCACGTACAATACCAACTCGCCCAACAATCAGCAGCAGTTTAACGGAGCTTTTGGTTGCAAATCGAAGCATTTCCAGGTGGTTGAAATTGATTCTTAACCTTCCGCTCGGGGCATGTCATGATGCCCTTCGATGGTCTGTCAAAAGCACATCTAACACTCGCGGTAATTTATTTTTATTTTTTTTTTATTTCGAATAAAACGCTATATGTACATTTGAAGCGTACTTTTTGGCCTCAATTCTGGAGTGTTTCGTCGCTCGCTTAAAAATTCCGCTTCAATAGATTATAAAATCAGAAGTCACCTGTAATATGGTACGCATCGAGTTCTCTTAATCGGAGTTCACACTGCTAGTGCATCCTACAAAAAAAAATAATAATGAACAGTCTGACGCATTTCTTTCTTGCATGACGACCCTGTCACACTAGTCATACAAAATTTGTCTGCAGACCTCTACGAACCCTACACATGAATAAAACCGGGGTCACACTGCCTATACATCAAACAAAAGACAGTCTGCATTCAGATTCGAACGCGAGGCACCGCGAGATCTGTGCTTCGAATGCCGCATGGCAACGAGTTCAAGGAGAAAACTTGGGTACGCGGCATTCGAACCACGGACATTGCGGTGACTCGTGTTTGCAGACTGTCTCTTGTATGACGTATGAGCAGTGTGACGTCGACTTAACACTCGTACACGATTGATAATGCGAGGCAGACGCGGGTGTCATCTACTTCCTAGGTTGTTGTATCTGCTGAACAACTTACCTACAGGGTGTGCCCCAAACATATTTACAAGGTTTTACAGCAGAGCTCTTAAATGGCTAGTTTCCCCAGTACCGTGTCCGCCCGCAAACAATTGATGACACAAAACTCTGGACAGCTACCGCCATCTATGAACGGCGGCGGCAACCAGACAATTGACTTGCCGGTTTTCTGGTCGCCGCTGTCGCTCAAAGATGGCTGCAACCTTTCCAGCCTTTTCACTCTGGCTTGCCGACTTGCGGCCGGCCATTGCTTCATTCCCACCATATACAGCATCGTTAATCCTCCTGCTTTACTGCAGATCATGGAAGCAGCCAATCACAGCGAACGATACGAGTATTCCAGCGGATGGCGAAGTTCATATAATACGGCTAATTGCAAAAATGCAAGTTACGTACACGGAACAATTAGCAGGTGCAACGTCAGGCTCACCGTCTCTGTGCACAACACAATTTATTTTTTGTCTGATCGTATTTTGAGCTTCGTCATATAATGGGATCCTTTTATTGTTCGCCATGATTTGCGGTTTCTGTGTTCTGCAGGAAAGCGAACTCACAGACGTTTATTAGAGAGAAGGAACCCGAGTATTTTTGAGTATTGCTGAGTATTTTTGTTTTATTTCGAAGCACAGCATTTGAAATAAAACTTCTGCTCCGGTTAGTTGTACTACTCCAGTTGTATTTCAAACACAATGATCGATACACGCGCCTCCGTGCACGGCATCCACAACGTTTCCTTACCACTAGCATCGTAAATACGAACAACCGAGGCGCCAAGGCCATTCTCGAGTTCGCCGAGCGGCTTTTACTGCAGCATTGGGAATAGCTTGGTCAGTCCGCGCGTACATGATAAAGCTGGCGAGCATCCGATGCACTTCGTAAATTATCCAGTGGCACCAAAGGCAGGCGTGTCCTCCCGAAGTATATCCTAGATTGAAGTTACCATAAAACAATTTTTCGCAATAAAAGCTTCGCAATTGTAGGCGCGCTTCTGCGGACAATATACTCTGGAATTCATACTCCCGCTCGCACGAGCACCACCGACCTCAAATCGAATATTTTTTACGGCAATAGTTATTACTGGCACTTGACGTCATGGTGCCCGTGACGTGACAGTGTCCCATGAACACCGCCTGCTAAATGTAAAGGCGTAAGTGCGCAACTATGCGCAGCGTTTCGGCCGCCGCCGCAGTTCATTTGCAGGGCACGACAAGGAACCGGGAATTGTTTTTTTTTTTTTTCTGGGGGGGGGGGGGGGGTGCGAATCGACAGAATAATAGCCGCGGATACACGAATGCAAACGCAGCGAATTGAATCGAGATATGACGATCGTGATTGGGTAGGAGAGGAAGCAGGGGTCCTAGTAGCGTATGATTGGTTCGCTCCCACTTCGAAGGGCTACTGTCGCATCCATGTAAACGCAGTCAGTCTATAAAATCTGAAGCTGAAACATATGTGCGAAAAAACCGTCCGAACGTCGTACGCAAATTTAAACATGCGAAATTTGTTTCACTCTATTTTCGAGAAACGAGCGCATTTATTGTACATAAAGAGCAAATATTTTCCCGGAAAGCAAATATTTGCAAATGTCTATACTGCAAAGAATAAAAATAATAAAATTATTGTCTCGCATGTTCCGATTTTTGTGCGCTTTTCAACTGGTTTTCTGCAGGTGTGTTCCCGCCTTAACGCTTAATTAATTCCGAGAAATCGCGTTTTGTGGCTGAATCGCGTCGGTCACAAGGATCGCGGAAAACACGTCACGTGTGAAGCTTCGTAGAGCAACGCGTAGACGAGGAGATATCGATTGTGAAAGTCGAGCAAGCGCTCTTCCTTATTGATCACGAGTTCAACGTCCAGCCTCGTTGTTGCTTTCTCCCTACAGAATACCCGTGCGTCGTCCAAAAGCGCTTTCTCGAAACGCTGACCACTGCATCGCAGCGATTGCGGGAAGCATCACGCAGCCTACCCGCATACTTCGGTAGACCAACGCATCGCGTGCGCTGCTCGATTGCTGACCCGCAATCCAAAGGCTCCTACAATAGACGGGAATTAAGCCCGTGATCCGGTATAGCATTTTGTCATTCGAGAGAGGTTGGCTCTCGGCGACATCCTCCTTCGATTTAACCGCCTTCTCGCAATACCGCGTTGCGCTTCCGCAGCGCGTGAGTTCCGGTCGCAAGACTCACTGCGCAGCCGAAGACTATATCGAAGCCGATGCCGGAAGCCTGACGAAGACTCGAGATGCGCAACAACAACTTGTTCAGCGCGTTGGGTGCCTGCTTCGCGCCTGCGTCCCGGGCAGCAAGTTTATTGGAAGACGTGTTCGTGGCAGTGGAGCGGGACGCATGGGAATGCATACAATCCGCTGCGAGAAAGCTCTAAAAAAAATAAAAAATAAGGGGTTTTAGTTTCGTTTATGCTTCTCGGAAGACGACGACGTCAAAATGAGATAGCATTGCTTCACTTCTATGAAGACATATACAGCTGGTTACATTGGGACGTACCCTGTGCCCCCAGAAAATGGGGGAGAGTATAGAGACGAGAGCGGGCGGCGACGTCAAAATGGCGAGCTCCGGTTGGAATGATTAGTGGGTGCTGCCTTCGTCTACACTGCACTCGTCGAACGCGGATCACCGGCGTCCGGCGTTTCGCTTTCGCATTCGAAGGCGTTCCACGAGTGCAGTGGAGACAAAGGCAACCGGCTTTATGCCCGAGTCTCACTAGAGCGACAAACAGAAGGAAGCGACACGGACAAGCCTGAAACGCGTGCACTGTTCACGCGACGGTACCTTTGGCAGGCTTAGTACAGTCTCTCGGTGCTCGTGAAATAAGAGCGAGCAAACCTGCCAAAGATACCCTCGCGTGCACAATGCACGCGTTCAAGGCTTGTCGGTGTCACTTGTTTCTGTTTGTCGCTCTGGTGGGATTCGGATATTAGATATCTACTCCCTAATCCTTCGAACCAGAACTCGGCGATCTGAAGTCCCCGCGTGCTCTCGTCTCCTCCTCTTCCTCAGTTTCTCGGAGCATAGCGTGTAACTAAGGATCAAATGCCTGTACATTTTTTTTTGTTTTGTTTTAATAAAGATGGCCGCACTCAGCATGTCGCCGCTTTTGATCAGCTATCTCGTCTTCAGTCGTCCGCTCCCTCAGTGCGACCCGTCCAGTTACTGCCTCGTCCCGCGACCGGCGCATATGCGCAATAAGGAAAGGAGAACGGCGCATCATAACTATCGCTTCACGAGTCTCCGCTTTCGCACCAATAAGATCTAGATAAATAACTCCCCCTTGGCACAGTGGTTGATCGTCGGACTCATGATGTAGCGTCCAGTGTTCGGTTCTCCCGAGGGATGTTCGAAATATTTTTTTTTCTCAGTTCATTTATTTATTACTCTCCCGCGCACGATGATGCGTTTCGTTATGCAGATCTACATTTTTCGGGGGCTTTCGAACGATGCGAGTGCGATCGCTTTTAAAAGCTACGCCATACGCGTTTTGCAAACATCCTGTACCAGACCATAGTGCATGCAAGGAAGACAACAGAAAAGGGTTTCATGTGCCAAACCAACGAAGACATTTGGAACCACCCAGCGGAGGACTGAAGATCAATTTCGACCACCTGGGAAGCGTTTGACATGCAACCGAAATCTCGGATACACGGCGCCTTCTCCGCAATAAGCCTCCGTCAGATCACGGGCACGTTGCCAGAATTTGAACCAACCACCTAGGGATCTAAAAACCGGCACTCACTAAAAAAAAAAAAAAAAAAAAGGTATATTCTTACACCCTTTGTTACATATACGACACCTCAAAGCTCCAGTCGGGACGTACAGCGCACTGGCGTTGAACCGACGCTACCAAATTTCTCAAGCGGCTTGATAGCCGAGTGGTACAACATTTATAAAATAGCGAATGTAACTGTTACTGACTACAGAAAAAAAAGTTATCGTCGTTTTTTTGGCCCTGCTGCAAAACCTGTGTTTTTTTGTTTTTTCTGTAGTCTTTGATAGGTACTTTAGCTGTTTACTATGTTATATCGCACCGTCATCTAGCCTCTCGTAAAAGTTGGGGCCGTCAGTTTGACGTCAGTGCGCTGTACGTCAAACTGAAGTTTTGGGGTGTCGTATATGTGACAAAAAGTGTAATACCTACACCTTTTTTTTTTTTTTGCAGTGCTGTGTTTCGGAGCCACAGAGGTTGCTAGGCAAGGAAGAAACGAAGTAACCGCACACTGCTTGTATACGGGCACAACGTTCCAACTCTGTTCTCCCAACGCTGCCATGTTTTAGCTACAGTAGCCGACCGGGCCAGCGTAGCAGCGGCGGAGAGCTCAGTCCCAAAGACCAGAAGCGGGACGCCCGTCGCTCCTTCAAGACCCATTATTGTTGCCCACCAAGGCCCTAGCGTGCGTGAGAGGAGGCAAACCAGCCGCCCTCGCCTTCCGGCGTTTCACACGCGCCGACCCGACTTGCGCCTGGCAACAGCGAGCGCCACCAGCAACAACCCTGGAGGCACCAGGCCGCTGCAACAACTACATCTACCGCTCACAGACCTCGACGGTTTCCAAGCACGTATAGAAAAAAAAATTGTACTACAAACGGTCCTATGGACAGTTAGTTACCTCCCTGACGTTTTATGTGGGCTGTATTAAATGTTTATGTATAGGCAAAAAATATATATATAAAATAGGCTGGTTCGGCGCGCGAAGCGAACGGCATTCAGTGCCCCGACCGCCGGCGCAGTAAACTGCGAAGATTGAAGGGGACCGTCCCCAACCCCCCGAAATCTGGAAAGAAAAGAAAGGAGAGCACAGGAGACGCGCGAAGCGACCTTCACAACGCGGCATTTGGGGGGCTGATGTTAGCCGAAATTGGGCCTTGCTTTTGGCGCGCCAAAAATGGGGCTCTTGCACGCCGGGCCAAGCCACGGCCGACGTTCACTCCAGACTCGCCCAGCCAGCGAGAGAGCAGCGTGAGCAGCTGTTGTTTTCGCAAAACGCGGGCGCGTCGCGCTAGAGAGCCGGGGCAGCGCACCGCGCTGTTACCATGGGAGGGTCACGTGTCACTTCCCTTTCCCTCTACCCTCCGTTTCATTCTCTCCCACGTAGTTTTCTTCCTCGCGCGGCTTGCTCGGCGTTGACAACGAAAGGCAAAGCGAGCGCTTCGCTCAGCTGGTCGTCGGCTCTCGGCGCGGAAGGTCGCATTGTTCGGTTACTACGGGGCCGGTTGTCAGTTCTTGCGCTGCTCTGGGCGCGAGCTATATTGTTATCGCTGCTGTAAAGAGCTTTCAGAGGGACGGCTTACGGTTCATCCATGCTGTCGCTGTTGTCGTTCGTTAAGTTTTTTTTTTTTTTTAATTTATTATTGTTTTGTTGTTGGGTAGAATCCTGGGGACTGTGGGGAGTTCCGATCTTGCTGCATTATCGAACGTGATATTATTTTCCTGATATATACTGCAACCATAGGTTTATGGAATACTTTTACGCGCTCTCTACCGGTCGCTGAATGTTTGCCCCAATATGTGGGTGGTATTCACTGAATGCCATAATAATTCGCTGTTTCTGGGCATGTGTCTCCGTTCCCGGCTAAGCTGATGGACGCTGGATCTGCCATACCAAGCAATTGCACTACCTTTTATCGCCTGAACTCGCTCCTCGCGGGTAAGTATGACAGTGGAGCGTCATCGCCTGGTGCGGGACCGACGGTTGGCTGCTCCAACGATCACGCAAATTACCCTACCCCGTCAGCTAAGCGTGCTTCTACAACGCTGGTGAAACGCGTGTTATGTACCACCAAGATCATTCAAACGTTGTTCTTTCCGACCATGCTCTGGATAACGTCTTGCTCAATCGTCCAGTTGATGCTCAAAGCACTAAGAGCAGCCGCTCCCAAGGATAAAAATACCGACGCAGAGACGCAGGTTGTACACTTAAATGTTCGAAACAGCGCAGACGGACAGCGTCCTCAAACGCATCTGTGTCATTGTGTCAGATAACGCCAGGGTGTAACTTGACCTTGATATGATGATGTCACGTCATGATGTTACTATGAATTTAGGGAGCCCTTTGCGATGACGTCATAGTATCACTGCGACGGCATTCGGGCAACATCCACGGGCACAAAATTCCTTAGGCTGGCTCTATAATGAAAAAAATTCCCGCCAACTTTGAAAAGCGTGCCCCGGCGTCCCCGAAGCAATCGATACCCTTCGAACGCTCAAATAGAAAGCAACATCCCCGTTACGACATGCTCTCTGTAACATCCAGACACGAGGAACCACCCTAGAACATTTACGACCTAAATCAGTACGAAAAGCACGTAAGCGCTCACATTATAGCGCGCGTTCCGTCTCACGCATCTGGAACGGCCAACTAGACATCGCGAACACAAAGCCTCCGCTTTTCATCGAATTTGCTCCTAGCAACAACGCATACTGCGCCTGGTAACACAAATGAAGCCGCGACGCTAATGCTTACAAGTTCGAAGCAGGGATGTCGGACGGACGACGCTACCATCAAAGGAAAATTGGGACGTGCCCCATGAAGCGGGCTTTCCTGCCGGATTCGGGAGTGCAAGGGTGGTGCACCCTTTAAAGGGGACATGCCGTCGCTGAGGGTGGATGAATGCGTTAGAACCAACGTTACTAAAATACTCAGTTGGGAAACACCTTTGAAACCCGGACCGTTCGCGTCCTCCGAGACCACACTGGATACGATAACAGCGCCTCCCTTTAGCGACGAGTAAAAACATGAAAGTTGGTTTATATAGCTACTGCGAAACGGCACTGCGAGATGGCGCCACAGGCCCTTGCGCGACTCGACCTGAACAAATATGTGCGGCAGTGCAGTTCCCGGAGTGGCCGCTGCGGGAGAAATGGCGGCATTGCGATCGCCTTTAGTTCGGATCGGAGCCACTTTTTCGAAGCAGGCTCTATGGATGTTTCCCAACTGAGTTGTTCTAGTAACGTTGGTTAGATAGAACCTTTTGTGAGGTTTGTGGCGACAGGGTGTTTTTTGGGTTGTCGAAACTAAATACATTCGTTTCTGATCGACTGCGCTCGAGATCGCGGTAGCGATAGTCCCTGGGAGCTTCAGAAACCCAGGTAGTGGCTGGTTTTGAAACGGTCAATCAGATAACCTGAATTAACCGCTCCACAGAAAAAAAAATAAAAAAAATAGTGTTTTGTGAATTTGCTCGTGGCCTTGAAACGGCCACACAAACAGTTCGAATAAGGAGTTGTCCGCTTTGCCGAAAACCGCGCCTTGCACTGTACTGAACATTATCCATGGTTAAGCTGATCTGATTTCATTAGGAACCGTTGTCATTTTTTTTTTTTTCTGAAGCAAATGCGGAAACTGTGTTGTTTGTTTTCTTGGAGCGACATTCTTCCAGGCAACCAACCTGTGATTCTTTAAGATGAAGTTGGTTCTTTGTAGCTTATCGTTTGTACACCAGTTGAATTTTGCCCTGCCTTTATTTTCGGTGAAAGTGAGACTTTATCAAAACGTAAATAGCCGACCTGTAAAGGGCAGACAGCAAGACAATCTCTCGCTCCATCGGACAACCAGAACTGAACCAAGACAAAACTGCTTTCATTGACTTTTTTCCCGCCTGAAAACTAAATGTATAAATAAAAAAAAATAAAAAAATCAGTTTTAGGTTGTTACGGGAAAGCATAGCCAAGATTGTGACAGAAGAAGCCTTCAGCTTTAGTACATCTGGGAATACAACACTAAGAATCTTTCGAAATGGGCAACCATACAAGCGTTAATTTGCTCAGACGGGTTCGTGGTATTGTTTTTCTTTTTTTTACTACTATACATATGAAAAGTGAAGCCATACTATCGTTTTCAACAAAAAAAAAAAAACGCCAACCATATTTTCTTTCTTTTTTTTATTTTTTGAGGGGGCGGGGGCGTATTATTAAAAACGTGGGCATGCAGCGCCTTGTACTTTTCGAGTCGGACTTCAAGGGCGCACTTCAAAGGCGCCGTTGCGAACCTCGAACAACTGGGCAATCTTTTCTAAGTGCGATAAAGTCCTCGTATTTTTGTTCATCCGCTGCCAAACTGCTCATACTGCCGTCATTCTAAAGAATACATTAAAAAAAAAAAAGAAGAAGAAAAAAACGCGGTGTTCGTTGCAGTTATGATGACAGAATCATCGACGGACCCGACTCGAGCATGCTTTAAGCACGTTGGCTTCATTCATGCTTCGAGTATGTCCACAGACACCTGTTGTATGAACAATGTGGCAGGCCCATCACACAAGAAATAAACACGCCCCATACAGTGTACCACAGACTGGCCTTCGTACTATGCATTAGCAGTATCAACACCGTTTTAGTGACACGTTCTCGACTAACACTTGCAGTGCTTGACATGCCATTCCCGAAGAAGATGCACGATATGCTGCGTCGTTACCACTGCGTTGAAGTGATGGCGAGATGCGTCTATTTGAGACGGCTCTGACGTATCGGCTACACTCATTTGCAGCGAAACACGATGCAACAGCGTCTTCATCGAGCTCCGAATAGACTTTTCTCACGAGCCTCACACATCTGAGAACGCGAGGTGTCTTGGGGATAGTACGGGTCGTCCGATATTGACGCCTCTATTACAAAAGACGATCTACAGATCTGTCATAGACGTGAGTGACATTCGACGCGAAGACAGATCGCCGAGACTATCACGTGCTCGATTCGCCTGGAAGTTGTATATCGCGAAAGGACCGCGTCCCTACAGTCTCTGGATTTGTATAATACCGTGAACACACCCTTTCGAAATGTCAATGGGATCTATCGAAACTTTTAAGATCTATCCAGCTTATAACAATCCAACTTGTAGTCAATATCGAAGCGTCCCCAAAACCGTTCCTAGGCAAAACCGAGAAACCAAAAACCACTGCATCATCGAAAGAAAGGAATAAAATGGGGAACATAGATCTTTTCGGAACAATTAATGTATTTCTATTAATCGATATCAATCGCACTAACCGCGTCGACAAGAATTAAAACGTACCGGTCGGTTTTACAACCCGATATCGTGCTTCACATAAGAAGGAAAAGGTCAAAAGGCTTATTACCTCTCAAACGAGGGAAACGCAATGGGGATCGAGCTTCGGCGGATAATTCGACAACAATATCCGTCCAAGCGTCCGACTTTCCGCGAATGCGACCGTTCTGAACGGCACAAAAACAGCGTTCGGTAAATGTACGCGTCGAGAAAGGCGATCGTCGGCGGTGACGGTGATGAAACGTTGCGTCAGGAAAGAGTCCCCGGATTATGCGCACTCAGGGGTTTCAGGAAAGTTGGCCTCTTTTTCTTGGCTTCGTGCGAAACCGGTAGGATACAGATCGCCGCTGTGCTCCCTCGGGGGGTCCGAGCAAACGGGCAGAGCAATCAGATACGCGGTCGAGTGCACCGCTGCTGCGAGGCGAAACTTTCTCGCGATGCAAATCGAACACGACGAAAGAAATCGAAAGGGACTGTTACGTGGTCAGGACTTCAGTGTACATGATGCAAACTGCGCTGAAGCTTGCAAGGGGCGCTTCTGTTTTGCTCACAATGGAGAGGATAGGTGCTACCCAGGCGGTTACGTTTTCACTCTCATAGCGCGTAGAAGCTTGGCATATCACGTGCTCGCCCCAGCGGAGGAAGTTGTAACAAAATTCCATCAGGCGGCGATTCCAAACGTCTCGCCGCAAATAACGTTAATGCGGTATTGGTCTATCATAAAGCCCAAGAACCAATCACGAACAGCGAAGCGTGAACGGAAGTCACGCCCTGCGTTTCTGAAGCTTTCGGTGACTGTTGCAAAATAAAAAAACGTGCGGCAGCAAATTAAAAAAAAAAAAAAAAACTTAGGCACCGAAACGGTAAGACCTGACAGTTGCAGAAATCTTCAGTACTGACAGATCTGGACAAAAAAACGTCGACATAAAACGAGTCAGAGCCCCAGTCGAAATAAAGAGATTGGTTTAAACGAGTGAAATGACGGGACTTTTATGTTTCGCTAGTGTCGGAAAAAGTGCGCAACAGTGGCCAACTATTTTGTTTCGCGTTGCACAGCTTCAACGAGAAAGCAGATCTGACTGAAGTTCATTAAAGCCGGAGTCGCACTGCTCCTATACATCATATACAACAAAAGACACAGTGTTCCCTGCAGGCATGATGACCGAATTATGGGCGGAGAGGCCTAAAGCTTCCGGAACGCTTTTTCTTTTTTTGCTTCGTACATGCGTTTGTTTTGGATATCTCTGCAGACAGTTTTTTATGACATTCTGACAGGGCCGCCATACAAAGAACGAAGCACGCCTCGGACAGTCTGTCAGCAGTGTGAACGCAGTTTTAGTATTATTATGCCTAACGTTAGACGTAACCTAATAAAGTTTCATTAACGCTTCGAAATTTTGCGTGCCTCGGGTAAAGCCAACGAGTCAATTTTGTTTAATTTTCGTAGCAAGTATTGATTTTTATTACGCTTCAAAATATAATAAAGGTAGCCGTGGCCAGCGCCTGGACGCTTCCCTATGCTTAAAAATCGAGCGGCGCAGCCGCTTGTTTTGCGTTACCGAGACTGTTACCAAACTCGGAAACAAGCCACGTCAACTAATGGCGCAAAAGCGGGAATTAAAACGCGTCAAATCGTAGAGGGCACCCTATACCCTGCTATTGGTAAAAAAGGGGTAATTTATAATGGTTCCCGCGTTTCAGGGGCGAATAATGAATCGGCCGACAGATTACTGCTTTTACGTAACGGATGATCGTCTCCCTGAATAGGACGAGGCATTTCAGCGTATTCGACTTTACGTCGCCCGCGGAAGCAAGAGCCCGAGGCCGTCGGAGTAAATGCATTACGAAAGCTACCTGCAGTATATGCACGGCGCGCGCAATCCCCCCCCCCCCCCCCCCCCTGGTAATTATTTTCGGCCTTTATATAACGGCGAGCATATATCGGACATGCACTTGCGACACATGAAACGTAAGTATAAATATCGATATGATTACTTTTTTGTTTTCTTTGGTTCATGCAGTTGGTCCTTCGTTTAGTTTCGTTCTAAAGAGTGTTTCTGAGCGAAATTCCAGCGGAAAAATAATACGTATAAATAAACCAATGAACGGGGTGTATTAAACCTTTTTATCAAGGTATATTCAGGTAGTGTGTTTATCAAACTCAAATTTTATGAGTGTAAGTTAAAAAAAAAATCAAAACTTAAAAAAAAAGTATTTTTTTATTTTTTTTATTAAGCATCGGGAGGAAAGTGAGTGAAAACACGTTTATTGGTATCATCTTTGATGGCGGTCGGAGGCACTACGGCATGGCCCTTTGTAGGGAAGAGAAGAGCGAAAACCGTCTGGTTTACGCTGTTACTCACAAGCGGCGCCACACACGCTCGGATCTGCTATACTTCATTTCAGCTAAAGTCCAGACGCAGCCAGTGCTACAAGCGAGATCATATGACCCCGAACAAAAGTTTTCTATATACTGACAAAGCGTGGCAGATCGCCACGAGAAGCAGCCGCCGAAATGGAAAAGGTGGAGCGGCAGACAACGGGGGAGAGGAGAGCCACGTGACTGGCGCCCCGCTGCTGCGAGACGCCGAAACAGACTTCTCTCGAGCGAACAAGTGTGTTTCGGGACGTCGCCGCTACAAAAGCTGTGCGCTGACGTCCAGGTTCCCCGAGAAATGGCTCTTTGATGCCCTGTGCTACCAGATCCTCGCGCTCCGAATCTGCGACCGGGCACTCTATAGGCCGGTTCAGACACTTGCGTTTGAGTGCGTTTGACTGCGTTGCGGCGAGAACCGAAAGCGAGTCACCGGCACATCTGTGCTTCGTATGAAGCGTGGAATCCAATTCAAGGAATCTTCTTGGCACGCGATATAAGCAGCAGGGATGTCCTGGTGTCTCGCTGCCGCAACGCAGTCAAACGCAGTCAAACGCAACTGTGTGAACCGGGCTTACTGCACGAGCGTGCGTGCTTGGCAGGGACGCTGAAAGCCCGGAGCTCGCGCTTGATCTGCCTGCGGGTGCTCATCTGAAAGAAGCTTTCGTGTTTTTTTGCTTACTTGTGCATGCCTACACTGAAACCTTCACTGAACAAATTTGAGTACCATAAATGCAGCCCCTAAAGACACCCTTGCGAAAAAGTTTCTTTGCACTCAGTTCGTGGGTTTATGTATATGCATTTTTGTACGCCCGTTATTGGGGAGGAGGAGCGACCGTGACGCCCCAAGCGGTTAACTTTAGAACTACACGGATGGGGACAACAAATACAATGACTCAACGCTCGGCCGACATGACAGAACGCGGCGTCAGCGTTCGGCTGGAGTTCGTGTTCTCCGGTGAGGGGGAGGAGGGGCTCTTTTGTTATCACTCCGGCCTGGGTCACTGTCATTTCGGCCGATAGTCGCTTTACGGCCGAGAGTGTATTATGGCCGAGAGGAGCGGAAGGGCCGGGTGCGGCTTTGAGGCCGAATAGAGCATAACGGCCGAGGACTGCATTAAGGCCGATAGTCTCTGAATGGGCTAGTGTGGCCTCCTTCTCGGGGGTCGCGTTGTGGTTGATGACTTTAGTTGACACCAAATAACATAGATGTCACCACATATTTATTTTATTTGTCAGTGCACATTTTATCTCTCGGCGACGGCAAATACTGCGTTTTTGGTTTGATTGCTTCATCCTTTGCGATTAATTAAACATGTAGCGCTTTGACCGTTTCGACTAGATTTTCTTTATTGCTACACTCCGTGTCAACATTTTTTAGCAAAGGGCGAAGGCTATGCCCTCGTGAGCCAATTAGAGAGACGGAACGAAGCATGTGACACTTCTTGAAGGCAAGAATGCACTCCGACGGTGAGTTAATTGTCATGTTCTGACATTCTGATGGCCCATGTGTTTTTTATATTTCCTAGTATGTGTTTTCTTCAACGTTTCGCTGTAAAAAAGATTGAAAATAAAAATTTTAAAATCAACCTCACTCATCGTTTTCGTAGCCGCCCGGTAGAATCAGAGACATAACTAATTTAGTTAAAGTGCTGAAAATTGAAAAGACACACTAAATGTTTCACTGATCTCTTAAAGAGCCGATGATTAAAATATAGGAATGTTATACCAAAAAGGCGCCTTAAATTCATAGACTTTATTTGGAAATACGTGTGCGTGTATGTACATAATCCAAATATGCAGATGAAGGAACTACTGATCAAACGAATAAGAAATGATCAAGCGCAGAAAAGCAACTAAATAAATGAAAAATTCGGACAGGCAAGGCCGGCGTACCGACTGGTGCCGGCCGTGAAGGGTGAAAACAAACCCAAAACCGCAGCATTTGCAGTCACCGACAGATACACTCTTAAAAATGTCATAAGTTTACTTTCCCGCAGAATACTGTAAATGACTTATTCTTCGCGATTAGGTAAAAGCTGGAGTTTTGGAATATTTTTCGGGTTTTAATTTTCGCGAAGCGGTAAGATCTCAATATAGATTCTAATGTGTTTACATTTTAACGGAATTGTTCGCTGGACCTATTTTTCGTGAATTGTAGGCGATTGGCGAAAATTAGGTCCTCTCGAAAATTAAGTAGTTTACAGTATTCGGAGCGCCAATCATTGTAATCTGAGAAGAGACCACGGCAATTGACGAGACTGAAAATATGTTAATTTCATCCGCCATGCTCAATGTGGCGCCATCTATCTTATTTGGTGGCAATAAAGTCGTCAACCACAACGCGACCCCCGAGAAGGCGGCCACACCAGCTCATTCAGAGACTATCGGCCTTAATGCAGTTCTCGGCCGTTATGCCCTATTCGGCCTCAAAGTCACCCCCGGCCTTTTCGCCCATCTCGGCCTTAATGCACTCTCGGCCGTAATGCGACTATCGGCCTTAGCGAGATGCTCCCTCCGGCCTGCATGAACAATGCAGCATGCACGGTCCCAGCTCAGCACAAAAGCCGAAGTGGGTCAAGCTCGCATTCTCTGAGGATAGATCCGGCACTTAACGTCGCTTCGTCGATTGTTAGTATTTTTTTTTCATTAAACTGTGCCCCGCGCTCTATTGTAGAAGATGACATGGACATGCCCATAAGGCCTCTAGGCATGTGCACAGGCCTTGTGTTGAGTAAACACCGAGTATGGGGACAACAAACGGTTCAGAGCGCCCCCTATAGTTCGATCTCCTGCCCAATAGCGTTCGGGAACAGCCTGTATAGACAGGACGGGGTGTCCGCCTCCAAAGCGCTATTCAGCGGACGCGGTCGGTTTTTTTTGCGGAAGCCTATTTTGCGTGACAAAGAGCACACACGTGTTTCGAGCGCGTGCAGCACTTTGCCCCTCGATTGCGAGCCTCCATGGTAGAACGCCTGAAATGAAAGGTATACGCTTTGTATCTAGAATTAACAATGCCGGATTCCGGACGAGTCGTGAACCGTGTCTCGTTTGCGAGTCAACGCGACCGCCGAAGAATTCGATACGGTAAACAATGAACGGTCGCCGGCAGACAATTTAGAGTCGTGCTAAAGTCACCGAGATTTTAATTGAGACACGCAGAACGCGGAGAGCCCCCGGCATCCTATTATCGGTCCTCGAATGAAGTGAGTGCAGCACTAGCAAATAAAAATTCCAATGAATTTTGAATTATTTTATTTTAGTAGAATTTCCGCGGCGGTACTGCGCACATCCACACGCCTTTCGAGCACTCACCCGCATCGCACAAAAAACGATTTTTGCGCGCGCTATACGAAAGATCGACTGAGTCGCTTATATTAGGCAAAAACAAAGATCTATTCGGTTGGACCCCTACTTAAACCGCATAGCCGCCACAACAGTTGTATATGCGGTGGTACCGAGGAAAAAGGCAAGAGGACACCGCTTCCCAATCCGTGGTTTACAAGTCTTTAGCGGGAACACCCGCGAGGGGGAAGGAGATCGGTGAAGCCACGTGCTCGCTCCCCTTCCTTTCACAACGCCGCGAAAACTCTTTCAATCTAGCGCAAAGCGTAGGGGATTCCCATTGTATCGCAGCATCGCACGCGCACCTTTAGCGGGGAGTTCCCCCGCCGACCTGCGAACTGGCCCTACGAGCGGCACGCGTTTGCCTTTCAGGGTCAGGCCGTCGTGCAGCGCTTGGCATCTCGGAGCTCATAGTTTTTGGAAGTTCTCGTGGTTCCCTCGGGCTCCTATATACTGTCGCTGGCTTTCCGCGCTTTAACACTGTGTAGCGGTACTCGTGTATGGCCGCGAACATCTAAGAGCAAATGGATCTTTCACCTAGTCGCGACCGCGAGGCGATTTTCTTTGAGAAGGGTTAAAACAAGCCACTGAAGCGAGCATCGAAACACGGAGCTCCGTGATAGCGTGGCGGATGTATACGAGCCATCCCAGCCATTAATGCAGCGCAGCGAAGCTATGCGGGGCGCAAGTTCGTCTGCTTCTTTTGCAGGGGTTGTGGTGACGTCAGAAAGACGCCGAGCCCTGATTGGCTCTGATTGAAGGATAGTGGGTAGACCTCAAAGCAAGCTCCCTTGAGGTCAACCCACTATCCTTCAAGCAGAGCCAATCGGAGCTCGGCGTTCTGACGACGACACCACCACCCCTCCAAAAGAAGCAGACGAACTTGCTCTCCGCATTGCGCCATTACGTGCCCCACGCGTCGCAGGGCCGAAAGTCACGTGACACTCACGTGGCGTTAGATTGGCTCCGATGGTTTTTAGCGTTCGCCGTGGTTCATCGTAGGGTGAAAAGGAGAATGCAGCCGTCAAGCCGCCAACCCACCGCCCATTCATCGTATCAAAAGTGCTCCTGACGACACGACGACGGAATTTTCTGCGCCTCAAGCATCCTCGACGCTTGTTTGCTTCTTCATGCTTCGAACATATCTGCAGACACTTTTGTATGCCCAATTTTACGGGGCAGTCACACATGGAATGCCACAGACAGTGTCCGCAGAACATGCCTCGTAGAATGTAGTGTGACCGCGTATTAAGGGCTCATAGAATACGTGAAAACAAACTGCGTAATAGTTCACCCCTTTCGCCTTAAAACGAAGCAAGCGGCAAACTAGGCGCACTCAGAAATGCCGATGAACGCCGCCTGTATATACTCCGTTTTAACTCACGAAGAACCCACCTCAGCGAACGCTACGAAATCACTCCAGTGCCGTGTGACTGACGAGAGACCTTGAGGTATCAATGCGCGGAACGTGTAGTCACGTGATCTAAAGGCAAAGCGCTTGATTGGCTGGCATAGGTCATAGTCCCAGCTGCGGTTCATCGTAAGATGAAACGGAATATAGAGGCTCAACGTTACGAGGGTTGTTGTTGCAAGCGTTAAAGAAAATGGGGGGGGGGGGGGGGGGGGGGGGGGTCCATAGTGGTTTCGTTTTGGGTGAATTTGTCACTGACTCTCGCGAGTGAATAGATGTAAACACAGCTCTGCAGGGCCACAAACTCAGCCGAAGGCCGTCGCTGTTCGCTTGTCAGCGCAGAAAGGACCCGAAAAGCTCAAGAGGCTTATGTAAAAAGGTGCCAACGAAGACGCTTTTTCTTCCTATGTGCTGGTGAGCACATAGGAAGAAAAAGCGTCTTCGTTGAAACAAGCTGTCGCTACCGGTTAGGTTGAAGGGCTCTTGGGTAACGAGCGCGCCGATCCCGTGCCGTGTCACGTGTCCGATTGCATTCGGGTGCCCTGCGAGCGTAGTGAACCGTTGCGGGTAGACGTAACGCGCGAGAAAGCGCATTACGAAGGCGTGCGCTCGCCCGGAGAAAGGAAGACCGGTGTTGACGCTCTCGCGGCACCCCTTTGTTACGGCACGAGCGTTGCGTGTTCCGAATACGTGCTCTGCATTCTGCTGAGCCCCGTCGTCCGCGGGCGTCCAGGCGCACGTAACGTGTTCGGAGTTCGCGCGCCTGAACTTTCGAAAGAATGAATGCGTTCAGGTTCTTGAAGAAGTTGGCTGTGTTTGGCGGGGGAATAGCACTCGGAAGCTTTAATACACGGCCTTCTTCGGGCTCCTCAATGTCCTTCGGTTCAGGGTGATGCCATTCTTTATAGTACCCGATCCCGACAGTACGCGCTCAGGGGGAAATACGAAGAAATCGCAGAGAACAAAATGTCGCCGTAGCACAGTCAGCGCCAAGAGCGCACGCAGGAAGACGCTGTTTTACACGCCTCGGAACAAGAAAACAAAGAAAGAAAAAAAAAGCGCTCGGATCAAGATGGCCAGATGCCATCACCTTAAGCAAAGGGCAGGTGAAGGAACCCTACTTTGGGCCTTTCTCTTTTTGCACTATTATATACTAACGTGCTCGCTTCAAAAGTACTTAATTTAATTTAAAACATAGTGTTATACCTTGAGACAAGCGCAGAACAGAAGAACAGAAGGAAACAGGACAGGACAAAAAACGGGACAGACAGCACATAAGACGCTGCGTCTCTTTTTTTCTGTTTAGTTTCTGTTGTACCTTTGTTCTCCCCCAGTATCCGGGTTCGACTCCATGTTCACAAATACCAATTTGTTTTATTTCTAAGTCAAACCAGACCTCTACAGAACCTTATATCAAAAAAAAAAAAGGAACCCGAAATCCAGTAAACCGTAAGAAATGCCGGGTCCATTAAATTAGATGTATGAACTTAATCCGGGGTCGCACTGCTCATACATAATACAAAAGCCCGTCTGCAAACACGAGTCACCGGAATATCCGTGGTTCGAACGCCGCGTGCCCAAGTTTCCTCCTTGAACTCCTTGCCATGCGGCATTCGAAGCACGGATCTCACTCTGACTCGCGTTCAAATCTCTATGCAGAATGCCTTTTGTATTATGTATTAGCAGTATAAGCTTTAGATACACTACTACACCTCAGCAAAGCACGGAGGCAGCAGGAGTCGTTAAGAAGCTGTAAATCGGCTTCGATATAACTCCAGTCATACGTTATTTTTGCTGCCATCTGCATTTCGGAATGATTGCATAAAATTATAAAATACTCGTGCTCTGAACAACACATTTATTTTATACTGATAAGAAAGAAAAAAATAATACAGGGGCCAGGGGGACATCATATAGGTGGCTAATTGTCACTATAAGTCGAATATTTAACTAGAAGTTGTTAATTAACTTTTAATTTAGTGGAAACAGGCATATGGTGTCATTTAGACACTCGCTGAGCATCATCGAAAACTAGTAAGTAAATAATTTTGAGAAATATTTTGAGCCCGTGGGGAGCGCAGTAGTGCGTTAAGGTTACCACTCGTACTAGAAGCACAAGGCTGGGGCTATGATTAATAGACAGAAAAACCGCGCGGGCGTGTTATCGGCCCGGTAGTCTTGCTTTTGCTGCACGAGCGGTAACTTTAGCGCTCCACCGTGCTTCTCACGTGCTCCGAGTCTTTCTAACCTTGACTCAGTGTAGCGATTTTTGATGACGCTCAGCAAGTTTCTAATTAGAACCACGTGTTCATTTTCTATAATTAAGACGTTAGTTAACATATATTACTCATTAGCCGACCGATCGTTACGATTAGTCCCATATAGTACACTCTTTCGCAATTCGGATCACATATCCCCGCACCTAGCACGGCACTTCCGGTAGCGCTTGCTACACTCTAAAAAAATTCCTGCGCGTCTACTTACCCGCAAAACACCCGAAGAGCCAATCTCTCCGGTCTACGAAATCAGCTCAGCGAATGATGAGGCGGAACATTTGTTTAGACCTCAAAATTAAGTCTGCGCTGTGAGCCTGTGACATTACGCACTGCAAGCATGACGCTTTGCATTGCGTAATGTCACAGAGCAGACTTCATTTTTAGGTCTCAACGGATGTACCGCCTCATCATTCGCTGAGATGATTTCGTAGATCGCAGAGATTGGCTCTTCGAGTGTTTTGCGAGTAAGTAGATGCGCGGGCATTTCTTAGAGTGTGTGCATTCGCTGGCGCTTCAGAGCGTCCGCCACTCGCGTATTGCAGCGAACATTCATCGGGTAAATGCGCATACCCTCTGGGCAAGCGGAGCACTTCTAGTTGTTCGTATTTGCACAGCCTCGACCGGTGTCATCGACCGAACGCATCACTCACGCGATTGTGTAATTAAGGTAAGCTGAATGAAGCAACCGGAAGGCTTCCTCCCTGTCTTTTAGTGCGTACTTTTATTCTAAGCTATAATAAGCCAGGGCTGGTTCAGCCAATTAGGGCCACAAGCCCTCGTCTCCTGCAGTAGTAGAAGTACGTCCCAGTAGAAATGTCTGCCACAATTTTTCTCTTTAGCGAATGGACTGTGCGTAGTTCTTGCGGAAACTTTTTGCGTAAATAAATAACTGCGTAAAACATTCATTCGTTAACGTTCAGTGTTAACGGTCAATACATATGCGAATGATTATATCGGAATAATTATATCCATGCATGGGCTCCCGTGTGTGTGCGAGCACGTCTATGTGTACGTGTAAGTATGCGTTTGTGTGCGTGTGTGTGTGTGCGCGCGTGTGCGTGCGTGTGGGTGAGTTTCTGTCACAGCGGCTTTATGTTCGCATTGCTTCGAATATCTCTCTAAATTCCCTGGCACTCGCCTTCATCGCGAAATCTTCGGCATCGTAGCGTGCGTTCGATCATCGGTTCACATCCGGGAAGCGAGGCAGTGATTTCTCACCGGAAACTGCGCTCTGCGGAAGTGAAAAGCGACCAAGAAATGGAAAGCCTGACGCAACCCCGATGACGACGACGTCGCTGGCAGCCCAGTCACTTCGACGGCTCCGACACTGCACCACGCTCTAAAACGAGTCTGCGAGTTCACTTCCCTACAGGACACGAAGGCAGCCAATCACGGCGAACAATAGTAATATCCCAGCGAGTGACAAACTCAAAATACGATTATATCGATAAAAAAAAAAAAAAGAAGCGATGTGAGCAGGGCAGTGAAGCAAGTGAAGCGCTATGCCCGTTGTCCCGGCGCACATCGCTTTTTTATTTCCTATTATTTATTCCAAACTTCGTCACAAGCTGGGATCCTTCTATTGTTTGCCGTGATTGACTGTCCCTGTGGTTTGCAGGAAAGTAGACTCACAAACTTTTTCAAATGCAAGTTTTCAAGAAAAACAAAAAGCCTCTGAGGCAAAGTGTCGGACTCTATGGGTGGTGGGTTGAAATACTGGCCCAAGAGCTCGCATTTTGACGGAAGATTATCGAGGACAAGGCGCCGTAAAACGAAGTTTAAGGTAAGACGGCAAAAAAAAAAAAATAATCCGATTTTGATTGAAATTAACGACCACTCCTTCGGTGGGGCGTGCCAGATGCCTTTCGATAGCCTTGCACTTAAACTCCCAAAATATCCCCTTGTGTGTGTGTGTGTGTGGGGGGGGGGGGGGGGGGGAGGACGAGGTTTAAGAAAGAAGAGGGCGTGGGGAAGGGGCGACCGCCCCCTCTTTTCAAACTGTTTAAGGGCTTACTTTTTTCTTTTCTCGAAAGGGCAACATACACCAGTTATTTCCTGAAGAAATGTTCAACATTTGGTGATATTGCAACAAACAGGTTCGTAACGTTACATCTCTTCACAGACCTCCTCCCCCCAAAGCCTGACCCAAAAATCCTCCCCTGATCCGAGGCATCTCACAAGGCAAGCACTGTAGATCCCCGTCAATCGGCGATACGACCAACTTCATCATGCGCTCTGTGGTGTGCGTCTCTCTTACTCGTCCGTCGTTTTTAGCGCTTTTAACCCCATAAACATTCATTATAAACCCGTTGCTGCCCGCTTTCGGTTGCAACCGTGCAGCATGCGTCAAACTGCCTCGTCCATCGAATTCGCTCGTTACTCGCATCGCTGCATCGGCGATCTCCGTAACCTTCGTCTTTTGTATTTCTTATTGGAAACGTTGTAACATTACCACGGAGGTCTCTAGACCCATTTCCTCAATTTGTACGCAGGCTTTTTGTATTTGTTTTCTCTCGTTTTTTTTTTTAACCTCAGATGAATTGGGTGAAAAGAAAACAGGAACCACGAAAAATGTTTTAATATGCACAAACTTTAGGTACACAGAGTTGTTACTTTTCCAGGTAATCATCCCGCAGATTTTGATACTTATCAAGACGTTGCACAAGCTTTCAGATGCCCTCCCCAAAGAAGGTTGCCGCCTTGGCTTTCAGACATTCCACCGCGCGTCAGCAAGATCGCCAGTCGTCATAGGCCTGTAACACAAATGGAGGAAACTGCGCGAAGTTTGGAGGAGGACAGACAGACGTCCGTGATGATAGGAGTCAGGGAAGAACGTCCGTGACGACTGACGCTCTTGTTGAACGCGTGATAAAATGAAAGAGAACCATCGAAGCAATCTCCTTTGGGGAGGGCATCCCAAAACTTGTGCCACGTCAAAACGAACGCCTAAATCTTAGGGTTGCTTACGTGGAGGTGTAGCTACCGCATGTATCTAAATTTTGTGTGTATCAAAATTTTTTCATCAGAACTGTCTTTTTCCACCCAGTTAACCGGAAATTATAAAAAGAAAAAGCTTTTGTAAGTTCGGTGCTGTTTGCCGCTAAGGTTTATCATCACACCGCAATTCTTCTTCTCAGAAAAAAAAATAAATAAAACGGAAATTTAGACCTACAAAAGTTGCATTTTGGTATCTTTTCTTTCGGTTCATTTGTAAAGGAGTAAAAATACTTAAAAGGTAAAAAAAAACAAGAAAAAAATTGAGATACAAGAAACAATCAACGCACAGACACTGCGCTGTGTCTGTGCCTTCCTTGTCTTATGTGTCCTTGTTTTTTTTTCCTCTGTTTTACCTTGTAAGGTAATCAAAAATCAACCGACTCGCCTAACTTTCTGCTTTTTTATAAGTATACGCGTGCTTTCATATTTCGGCGAAGCGATATGGTTTCGAAGGTCGCGGCCGGTTTCTGTCTCCGTCGTAGGTACCTATGCAATCTGCAACCTGGCCTCCACTGCGTGGTCGCCCCTATAGGTTGCTTCCTGGACCTCGGAAATCTTTCCCGTTCCTAACGATACCTCGCAACCTTCGCCTCGCGACACGTGCCTGAAAAGAGCGCTTGACTTTGAACCTCGTTAAAAACACATCTGTGAACCGTTCTCCAAGCAGTACCCCTACGAGAATTTGAAATAGTCAGTCACCGTGACTTTGACAGCAGCACCAGCAACTGTTTGAGGGCGTCCTAAAACTAAAACAAAGGAACTAAAGTTCCTTTCAATAGAGGCGGCAAGAGGAGAACGGCAGGGCGCTTCATTCAGACGCCCGCGGTCTCCGGCACGCGCGCTCGTCGTCATGCGCCGTGTTTTCTTGTGCGATTGCACGCTCGAGGCTTAGGAGACGTATAAATGGTTATCGAATGTATAGGGAGTATTCACTGGCGGCCATATCTGTGTGCGCTGCTGCTGAGCGCGTGCTGATGGCGAGCTCTTTTGGAGCGTGCATTTAGCACCATAAAGGTTGCCGGTCTTAGCAGGCTATTAATGTGAGCGCGTTCTGAGCATGCGCTATAAACATCGCCCTCAAATATGGCGTCCAGTGAATACCTTCTATAGAAGCTCACTCTGGATGCTTGACCTGGCCGAATGCCGCTATGCAACGTCACAGTGTTAGCGAGGGTTGCTGAGGTTGCGCCGTTCAGCGGCGCGACGTAACAGAGTTTTTGTTTACATGTCTTTTTACGGTTTTCCTTTTACTCTTCTTTAACTTTACTCTCCGGCATCGTTCTGCTTCAAAGAAACTATGCGAATAAGATTACTCTTATTGAAAATTTTTTCGAGTACCCGGAAAATCACGGAGTCGAGAGAAGTAAGGCAATGAATAGTCGCGGCGGACAGCGGCGTTTGGTTTCGCGTGAAATGGTGCAAGAGCAGGAAATTCTGAGAAAGTTCACACAAACCACGGCTATTCAGTAATATTTCGAATTAATACATTTTAGATGTTTATTAAACGAGCATGATTAAATGCTTACTTTTCTACGTTATCAGCCATCACACTGTTCGTCTTTTCGTGACAGCCGAGATTATTAGTTCTTGTATGTTCGCGTGTACGTGCAGAATGTGCCCCTACAAATTGATCGCGCACTTTGACGACCCTCTCGCGATAATGCCCTTGGTGCATTGCGGGATAACCTAATAAAGAAATATCCGCGGTAAACTTCATCCTATTTGCGTGGAAGCTCCGAGATCTCAGTATTCGAGAAACAGTACTCATATCTCGAAAGATTACACCCTACCTTCTCGAGCACGGTGCAACGTACACGAAAGATCAACCACGCACGAGGCCTTCGCTTCATTGTCAGTGACAGGGCGATCCGCCGAAGAAAAACTCATCGATGGACCAACCGTCAGTTTGTGAATATTTTTCACACGAGTTTTCGGGACCCTAAAGCCGATCTACTGCAGACAATGTCTGGGGAATTCCTTGTGTTATGGTCCTACCCCATTGGTCGTACGAAAACTATGTTCAGACATGTTGGAAACATGTATGAAGCAAACATGTTTCCAACACGCTTCATGTATTTCATGTGTATCTGGAGCGAACACCTTCTCTTTTGTATGATGCATGGGCATTATATGACTGCGGTTTTAATGTGTGTCATTGGCACATCACAGCGAGACGAACGACCGCGTTCGTTTCAAAACAAAGCGAACGACAGTCCCAAACAGAATACACACTTACACGAGCGAAACGGGTAGCAAGCTTCCAGCATCCAACGCGCTCGCGAAAACTGGGGCGCTGACATTGTCTAACCTGATTCTTAGCGTGGTTTTCCGAGCGGCCGCGCGAGTTACTGCCGCGTTGACCCCGGTCCCGGCGCTATTTCGCAACGGTTGCTAAAAACTGTTTCTCGTTCGTTGTGCGGAGACGCGGGGATTGTACGCGCACTGCCAAGACCTCGCCACCTGTTGTTTTTGTTTTCGGTCGTGAAATGCAAAGGAGCCATCACCGCGTCGTTTCGAGAGAAGCCCGCCCCACAGGCTTGCTTGCCGCCCATGCCCTTAAGTGGCGGCTACACTGCTCTCACAGTGACACGGTGAGAGTTTTTCACTCACCGTATAACTAGGAGACGGTAAGAGTTGTTCTTTTTCTTTTTTAAGGCCCCGTCATACAAAGAAGAGACACGCCTCGGACAATGCAAGCACACTCTCTTTTTTGTTTCTCTTTTGTATGGCGTATGAGCAGTATGACTGGATTTAGAGGGCTTGCAAGAAAACACCGGCATCGCGCATTGTACGGTAACAAAATAACTAAAGTTGACTAGCACTCGCGCAATTTCAACTCGTCGCGGCCAAGTGAGCACGCTATACCATTCGCCTGCTTTCCTTCTCCGCTCTTCTGTCGCTCTCTTTCTCGTTCTTTCGCTCGGAACCACCGAAGTCAGCGCTCAGGATTTGCCGCGTAATGCTCTCGTCTTCACTCCCCTGCTGGAAACATCCAACAGCGTACGTAGGTTTCGTGTCCATCGACCTGGTAAACAGAAATTGCAGTCGCGACCGCCACGACCACCCGCGCCGTTCGCGTCAACCCCCTCCCCTCCCCCCCCCCCCCCCCCCCCCCCCCCCCCCGAAAATAGCGCCGGCCCCTCGCTCGGTGAGCGTTTGACCGCGGCTGCGAAAGATGGAGCCAAGCCGCGGCGACCCACCGCACAACCTCTCAGCAAGGGTTCTCCCCACGACGCGTTGCACCGGAGTCCGAACACCCTCCCCCCCCCCCCCCCCCCCCGGTGCCGACGAGAGAAAATAGTGCGGCGCGGCAGAGGAAGAGGGAGAGTTGTTTACGGCGCATGCGCGACAAGCGAGGCGGAAGTGACGTCCGCGCTCCCTCCTCTCTCTCCCCGCGTCGTGATTAGGCACGCCGGAAATGATCAGCTGAGTTCACTGCGGCTGCGCTGCGGAACAGCTGGGTGGAAAGAAGGTGCCAGGAGCAGAAGCAGAGGGCGAGAGCTGCCGGGCTGTACGTCATATCCGTGTTTGCTTTTTCTTTAAGGTTGTCGTCGTCACAGTGGGCGCCCCTTCACTTGCTCATTTCGCATCGTCTGTCGAGGCAACGAATTAGAGACCTTCCCTACATTGTTTCTTGTCACGGCTTGCTCGAAATGAAACGAACGTGTTTGAAGGGATACTGAACCAAACATTTCAGTTGCCATAATAAGTGGCCTGCGATCTTACCCCGAGCCAGTAGCCGCCGGTATGCGCGAACACACACAACGAAATATACGTCATAGTCCCCCATTCACGCTTAAGATGCCAGTGAAATGTATGGGCTCCGGGCAAAAGGAGAATAAGGACAAGATTTTGATCTCCACAAGTGAACGCTACGTGTTTGTTACGCCAATTAATCGCCTACGTTTAATCACCAGTTCCCACTGTGGCGATGAAAAGCCTGTGTTTATTTTCCTTTTCCCCGGAGCCCACACATTTGACTGTCATCTTAAGCCTGAATGGGGGACTATGACGTCAATTTCGTTGCGTGTGCTGGCGCACACCGGCGGCTGCAGGCTCGTGGAAAGATTGCGCGCCACTTATTATGGACAGTGAAATGTTTGGTTCAGCATTCCTTTAAAGAAAGTCTCAAATAGCGATGTCGCAAACCTACCGAGGTGCCAGTTCGACCAGGTTCGACTTCTTTTTTTTTTTTTTAACTTTAAACTAGAAGTCGGACTATGAATCGCATAAATTAAAAACGAGCTCGCACCGCCTCGTGGAGGAATAGGACAGAATTTTCAGAAACAAATTAAATTGTTTTAAGCTTATAGTTTGGTTTTATATTCCTTAAGTTTTGGCGATTGTTTTTTCACAAAATATGAATTTTGTACGAGTCTGGCAACGCTGCCAAAGAAGTTGTACTGGGTCCAATTTTGCCAAAAGGTCGAACATTCGTTAGAACCAGTCAAATCTCAGGTTGGACAAACGTTCGCGGACATCTCTAGTTTCAAATAAAGCCATTGTCGAGGCTGTCGTGCGCTAGCGCGCGAGACGCGATCTTCACGAGCCACCCTGCTTCTGCGGTTTCTATGGCGGTACTGATTTTTTTACTCTCTTTTAATAGGGTACGGAAGCGAAATTTTAGCCCTTACCTCTTCGTTTAGCCAGAAACTACGTTGTCTCAGCACTATAGATACACCAGTCTTCTGCTCGTAAATGCACGAAAACTAATTTTAAAACGAAAAAATAATTTCTCAATACCACCTGGTAGTTGGGAGGCCGATATACTTATGACGTTCAATGCCTCCCGCCCCAGCGCCACTCACGGAAGTACGGCGCAAATGTATAGACAATCTTGTAAATATATCAGCTTTAACTTTAGAATTAAACTTGAACGCGAAGATAGAAACACGAAGAAAGAATAAAACTTGAACACGAAAAAGTTCTTCATGTTCAAGTTTAGTTCTAAAGTTCAAGCTGATATATTTACAACTATGTACCAACAAGCTCAACTCTTAACCGTTATTGTATAGACAACTCGGGCTTGAACGGATTCGTGAAGCTCGGCAAAGAAATCCACAGTGCTTCCGCAACGTGCGTTCCACAGCATCAAGATCGCTGTTTTTAGCAGACGATATGCAGGAGCTTGATCTGAGGATGCGGGGACCTCTGGGCCAACTATACCCCCCCCCCCCCCCCTTTCAGTTAAATTGAATAACGGGCTCAGATATGGCACCCAGTGAATACCTTGTATACCTATCTTGAAGGTGCTGCCATTGCTAGGTACTGACTGTTATTATTACTTACTGGTTCCCCCGAGCTCATATACACATTTTCCACAAAGGCGCAGCCATCTTGAATGGCGTCACTTCTGGTATGCGTTAAAACATCGTTTTGATCTCTCTACGCCGCAGGAAGGCGTATTTCTCTCGCATAGTCCAGGTTGAAAAGTTTTATTATTTCTTCGTCCCGCATACCAGATACGGAAAACACGTGACTGAAAACGAAAGGAAACAAAAAACTTCTGCACTTCTGCGGTGTGAAACTAACACGGTGAACTGAACGCTAGTGGCATATAAAATACCGGCATGAGCCCGAATGACGTTACGGTCAAGCTATGCATAGGCCATAGGGCGTACAGTCCTCGGATATTACTACAAGGCGAGATTGTCATGGGTTGACGCCACCAAGTGGCATTGCCCGCAACTACGGCACCCTTGGCCGTGCAGAGGCGCTTGACGTCACGAGCGCGATACGGATCGAGCTTCTCGCTGGCCGATTTTGAAGCGAGAGGTAGAGAACTCGCGGCCATGTCATTTTGTTTCCGTACCCCTTTAGGGGTGTCCGACGGGCATCTTAAACCGCAGTTACGGTTAAGTATAGTTAGCCGTTACTGCCAACTATTTCACGCTTTCACGGGCACCCTTAACCACAGTTAAGTCGGTCCTCAGTCACACGTAACTGCCGTTAAGGATGCCCATGTAACTAGGATATGAAATAAACCTCGACTCTGTGTTTCGAGAAAACCGGCCAAGAGCCCGCGTTCCAGCATCGCCAATGTAAACATGAAGCTGACACATTGTCGTTGACAGCGCAGAAGTCTATTCCGCGAGCCCTTGGCCACTCCGCTCCGTCTTTTTATATCAGTTGTCAGAAACGCAAGACTCTAACCGACGTGGAGAACAATGAGACCCACGGTCCGGTTAGGCGATGACTCGAGCTCTCGTCAACAGGATGATGAGGTCTCGGCTTTTACGCAACCGCACGAAATTTCGAAGACATCGTCCTTGCGTTCGCGTAACGCTGACTTTCGATGACGTAGCAAGACAAATCGGGTTATCCAACCTCGAGTAAAGAGCATCTCGCAATCGCGTGGCATATTTAATGGGGCGGAATTTCTTTCCGAAACTAAAAAAAAGGCGCGAGCACGGCAACCATAGACGTAGCGTGTGCCATCGAAAATCAATCGAGAACCCTTTCGGGTCATCGATGCTCGGGCGCATCAATTATGAAGGCGGTCTTCGCCGTCTCAGCGTCGCCGTATAGACGTACAGAGCGCGACGCAGCTGCGTGCAGTCACCGATTGGATGAGAACTGTAGAGCGTCTCCCTGGGATGCACGACCACGACCACGCGTTTGTTGTCTTCCGCCGTCCTTTGGCTGGACCTGCACGCTGGAGGTTCACGAGACGCCGAAGCGTTATCGAAGGTACAAAGCCCGCGCCGGAAGCGGGACACCAGAAGGACCTCCCTGACGTTCTCATCCTTTCAATAACTCTATACTTGCAGACATCTTAATAAACACAGGGTGTGGCGACTTCCAAGTATGCTTTCCGCAGTCAATGAGACTGCGGCATTAGACGATAAGAACGCCAGAGAAGCGATCCCGAAGCAAGTGCCGGCGTCCTGTTTGCGCTCAATGCGTCAAGCAATGGTCCTTTAAAGTTGCAGTCGCCTCCGAGATTGTTAGTATTTTTATGAAGCGCAGAGTGTATAAAACAACAACAATGTACCCATTTCAAGGCTAATTCGGACATTTGCGTTCGAGTGTGGCCTACTACATTACGACTGCTTGCATTCAAGTACGACGTGTTGCGCGACCTCGATTGCCATGGCAACCCTCTGCTCGTAAGCTGTCCTGGGCCGTCGTAACGCAGGCGCTCGCCGCTCACACTAAAGCGCAAACGTCTGAACCAACCTTTGCAGTCGCACGTAAACGGGAAACTTCTCACATATTAGGGAATTTTAGGGAACCGGTTTTGCACATCCGATACGGTACGATGGGCCCTCCTCCTGCAAGAACGGCGCATATGTGCTTCTACAGAAGACTCGCATACGCGCAGTTCGTATCAAAAGGCCGCGAAAAAAAAAGAAAAAGAAGGCATAGTGTGTTGTTTTGGAGACGAATATTGCAGTATTATGTGAAAAAATTAATATGTTTCGACTACTATTACTTGTTTCTATCATCTACAAAGAGTATACACATTTTGCAACAACAGCATTTTAAATCTCAATGAAAGGAACCGTTTTTATTGGTCA
Organism: Ixodes persulcatus; assembly: GCA_013358835.2. NCBI lineage: Eukaryota > Metazoa > Arthropoda > Arachnida > Ixodida > Ixodidae > Ixodes > Ixodes persulcatus. Next base: position 176,586 of record JABSTQ010009755.1, on the reverse strand, counting down.
CATGCCATCCTGGCTGCTGGCACAATGCTCCTCTCATCGCCGGAGATAATTTAGACCTTCGATTTCTTTTTTAATTGAGAAATCGGCCACGCATCGTTATGATTTATAGATTTCTAGGATGCTTAGAGCCCGCAGAGCGGGTTATTACCCTATTTAGGCGATCTCAGAAACCTCCTCAGGGCACCTTTAAGGTTTCAATGTCTTTGTATTTCGTAGTTTCATCTATCGCTCTAAGCACCCCGAATGTAGCGATAAATCATCAGCTCTAGGCTCGTGATTATAGCTTCTAGCAGGTACTCCCGCAGCCGGAACAAACTCCAAAACAGGGCCCTCGAGGTATAAAACCAATACTCCAATAGCACTTGAGCCGAAACCAAGGCTACGTATTGTGATGCACGTTAAAGATCCCAGGCTAGCGGCGGTACCGCACTGGCTGCATTTCTCATCGACAACCGAGACACCAGACGCCCATTGAAGACGACTGTCGTGTCGCTGTCTGAACATACACAAAGCAGAATGGATTTGTTTTCTTGTGCAGACCCTCGTGAAATAGATTTTGCATTGCATTTCGCGTTCTTTTCTTTCGTCCTCATCAGGGTTTGGACGACGTCGTAAATTAGTTATAATATTAGAAACATCGCAGTTGAAGTCACGTGTGAGAAGTTAGCAGCGTAAATGTCATGAGCCGGCCACCTTGTAGAAGCATGCACCGAGTGAAGAGGAAACACTAAAGCGCTCGCCTTATAAATGCCTACTTCGCAATAAAAAAAAAAATAAATAAAAATAGAAAAAACACACAGTTGTAATTATTGTTTACGAGCTACGGAGCTGTATTTTGCTCCACGCGCAAATAAGCCGCGAATGTCGAAAGAGCCCCCTTCATTTATGCTTCCTGGCTGCCAATGATGGCAGCGTCCGTTCCCAAAACGGTACCGATCAGTGTAACGATGGCGGCTCAGAGTGTTCCGAGGCTCGGGCAAACCCCGAGGAAATGACTCAGCAAAACGACGAGGAGGCGTATCCGGACCGATCGACTTTCTTCCGCCGACAAAGCTCCCCCGGGTACACCCCCGAGGAAAAAATAATAAAGAGAGTTAGAGAAAGAAAGAGGCGGAGCGGAAGAGAACAAGAGAGCGGAGGAGAGATTCCGAGAAGTTAGATCGATGTCAAACTCTGTCGCCAGGCGGGGTTCCACTCCTCACCACTGTTGCCAACCTATTTTTCGAAAATACACCACGCCAGCGTCCAGAAAACCCTACATTACCCTTCGAATGATTCTTATTACCCTACATTTTACCCTACGAGGGAAATCTTTGTTAAAATAATACTGTTGCATGGATTACGATGATACAGGGTAATCTTCATACAACAAAGCGACAGGGCACGCAAGCACGCGCATCCCTGCGTTATTCTAGAACACCATGCTTGCATGTGCGCTGCGTAGTATTAGCGCAACAATGATGTAGCGAGCGCAGAGACATCCCCAACCAAAATGTTTAGCCGATTTGTCGTCAAATTAAAAACTGGGCTACGTGGGACCAGCACTCGCAGCGGCAGACAAGGCGGCTCATTTCAAAAGGAAGCTAATTTGAGCGGTATATTAGCTTCTTTTGGTTTACCACGTAGGGATTCGTCAACCTAAGGTGCTATTTCGACAAACTAGGCTATTACACCAGGGGTGGATCGGAAACCGGCGGCTCTTCCGTATTCGCTATGGGCGTGGTAAGGAAAAAGTTAACTGCAACGCGCCATAACAAAAGAGCGCCCAGGAGGGCTATGTTGCGCTTTTTGGACTCCCAGGAGACTAGGGAGAGGGAAGTGACGTCAACAACGCAGCAAATGCAGATTGGATGTTGATTTTGTTTTCTTCTGTCAACATCCAATCTGCGTTTCTCTAGTCGTTGACGTCACTTCCCTCTTCCAAGTCTCCTGGGAGTCCAAAAAGCGCAACATAGCACCCCAGGACGAGTGGTAGTCCCAGCTATGGTTATTTGCAGCATGCGAGCCTTACGTCAGCGCGTAGAAAAGCCCAGTTTAGCAGGTGGCTGCCGGTTCTGGCGGGCTCGGAGTGGTTTCGCCCGCGGTGCCACGTGTTTCGCAGGTGTAGTAAGGACCGCCGGATGCACCAGAGTCATCAGAGAAAAATTGGCGGGAACATGTCCACTGGGAAGATACCTCTTTTGGCACCAAACTCCCGCGCAACTCCCAATCCTCCCACCTCTCCCACTTGCTCCAGCTCTCAAATGTTCTCCAACTTGGTGTTTGGTGCTCTCTGTTAGCACGTCTTGCAACTTGGGTACTTTCGTTTTGCAAGATGTGGTGTGGCAGCACACGGGTTGCAAAGCTATGCAAAGCTTGCACGGCAGCTTTTTTTTTACTGTGTTTTTGCTGGTTGTATTATGGTCGCCGTTGAAGAAGCAACGTCTGAAAATACCCTACTTTTGGCGGGGAAATGGCCGGACGGCTCTAAAACCCTACAACGTACCAAGAATGCCTAAAATTCCCTACAAGTAGGGTAATTACCCTACGGTTGGCAACACTGCTCCTCACCCCATCTCACGTTAATTTTTTGGCGAGACAGTCGGAGGTGTTATGTGTCGACCACCCTAGCGTGTCTTACGATATATATATATATATATATATATATATATACATTTTTTAAGAAGATCTATTGACCTAAGATTATCGCGCTCGCAGGAATTGCGTGTGCCAGGTTTGTCCTTCCACTTGATCGTGCAAATGTAGACTATGCGGGGCACTGTCTCATTCGATTTCTTTTAGGCTACATATATTAAATTTTATCCGACATAAAATCGGGAGCTCGAGTTCTCTCTGTCGCAAGTGTCAACAATTCGACCCTCCTTTAGTCATTTTGCCATGGATATACCACGCTGATATTGCTGCAGCTTGTGCCATAAAACATGTTCCCGATTTGCGAGTCAAACTTCCCCCGAACTCCCGCATATGGTGTGGCACTCTCCATTACCGAGAGGCCTAAAACCGTGGTAACACCGCTAATGCATCATTCAACAGACAGTGTGCAGACGGTGTCTTGAGGCGTCTTTCTTCCTTGTCCTATCACGTTGGTCATACAAAACCTGTTTGCAGAGGTCTTCCAAACATAGATATGAATGAAAAAAAAAAAAAACGTGTTTCCAACCAGTGTTGTAGATGTTCTCCCGAAGCAGGAACGAAACCTCATTTCTCGTTAATCTTGGAACAAGTTTCCGCTGATACGTAATGGTTCGAAAGGAACACGATCCTGTTACATTTGTAAGCTTAAAACGGGTCATTACACTAACCTTACATTTGCGTAATTTAATGCCTATTGTTCCGAATAATTCGTAAATAAAATAAAGCGAGCGAGTGAATATATTTACATCGAGCTGTACGTGTCGGGTCGTCAAAATCCCTATTTGTTCCAGTTCTTTGTTTTCGACTATACTTCGCCAACCCTCGAAGTCGGAGGCTGAAATAGTCGCTAATAAAAAAATCAAAAAAAAAGAACCTAAATACTATATTAGAGCAAAATTACCCCCCCCCCCCAAAAAAAAAAAAAAAAAAAAGGATTTTTCTCGCTTTTGCTTCGAAATCGTAACGAGCTGCTGTTCCAGTTAAAACCGACGCAAAATGAAACGGCGGTGTTCCTCCGTGCCTTCTGAAAGGAACGACGTTCCGGGAAAGTCGCTCGTTCGAACGCCGTCCGGTACAACCCTGCTTCGCTGCGGCAAAATACCACCCGTGTCCTTTGCAGGATGTACAAGCGCAGTAGCAGCTTCTCCGTCCCCAAACACTCGTGCTGAAATGGGTGAGCGGCGCGTTTGGGAACTTCCGGTTCCTTAGAAAATTTTGTTTCTCTGTTGACAAACGACGACAATGCGCTGCAAGCCTGCGTAAGCGTGGTTCTGAAACCTGCAGAGTCTAGTTTTCAGAACCGTACTTGGACAGGTTGACGGGATCATCGTCGTCGTTTGTAAACAGCTAAACAAGACTTCCTAAGAAACCGGGAATTGCCAAACAACGCTCATCTAATGTTTGCAAACGGCAAGCAGCAGCGCAGTAATTAAGCGCCGAAGAGAACCGGCAGCAAACAGTGAGCATACACTCGGGGATTTAATTGCCCACGCACTCGTGCCCTGGCGCGAAAAACGCTGGACCTGCCTCAAGTAAGATTTCCGAACATTCAGTTTTAGTGTAGCCGGCCCGTCCTCGTTGGATGGATGAATGGATGGAAGCTAACGGCTGTACTCTTTATAAACGGGCGGTAGGTTGCGCCACCTAATCGCCTGCACTGCGAGTGACTAAGCGGGTTGCCAGACCTTTAGACGAGCCCCAAGCTCCAGAAGGACTCATCTGCACACAACCGGGATGAGCAGTTGAGCCATTACGGGAGGTTTAAACGCTTAAAGGAGGTTTAAAGGTTTAAAAAAATGCCCGGAAGCGTGGCTGATGCAATTTCCAAAAATGTTAAATTGGCCTGCAATGTTTGCAATGCTGCATAACTTCAATACATTTATTTTCAACTGCCATTCTCTTGAAAAGCAAAAGCAAAAACGATGTAAAAAATATTACGCAAGGATGCAAACGCAATATTTCATACTATAAGAAAACAAATTAAACCGAGGATGTAATTTGCTCCCGACCCATTAACGTTATACTCCAAATAAACTTAAATTGCCGCTCTTACCCTACGTCAGTCCGTTATCGTTAGATCGCCAAAAAGAACTAAAAGCATGCTTTCCCGCAACGTTCATGCAATGCAGCGAGGTATATTTTACAACCGGCGTCAACAGCGACTCGCGTTTATGAACAGAACTAGCAAGGCAGCGTCAAATAGCAATTATCGTGGTGTGTCAAAGGAACGAGCAAGTTTCGAAAAAGAAACATTGGAGTGTGGTAACTTCTGGCTTTTTTGCGGTCAAGTATGACGCGAGGAATACACCAATTTCTGCGCAGCGAGAAGGTCGGCGGCTGTGTGCTATGGTAGCTAGTGGAGCGAACACTCCCCGTGCAGACTGGGACAACATGTGCACAAACCGCCCCCATTCTCCACAAACGCTTGTTCCTATATGCAGGTCGATTGCAGTGTGCATGGTGCCCGGCGTAATTTTATGTAGTCACTACCTCGTGGCGTATAGTTAATAATACATTGTTAGCAGTTTTGTATACAACAGCGGTCGAATGAAGCTTCCACAACGGTGACATAACAGACATATTTCAAAGTTTGAATTGACTTCCGGCTGTATTAACAACCAGACAAAACAAAGTAGGGGAGGGGGGGGGGGGGGTTCTAAGCCAACATTTGCGGGGATGTTTATGATAAGAAGATTCTCGAGCACATGGTGCACGTTCCTATAAAAGTCCTACCTGGCGGATTACTGAAGCTCTTAGCCGCATGTTAACAAATCAAACATCACGTCCTGTTTAAGTAAAGACGAAAGATGAAAAGAACCCAGTTACCTGGGTCAGGCGGTTCACACTTCCCTGCTAGTTACTGCACAACTACCCCTCAAACGTCGGCAATGCAAAACTAGTCATAAGCGAGGCGCTCGTATTAACGAGTTTTGAAGATCGAAACATGATAACCTAGTGTAGGTAATTGCTCTGTGATCGTTAGCTATCGGAAACCCCGCTGGAAAGGAGCGATTTGTTTTAACGTGGGCATTAAGTACGAGAGGAAAGGGACGAAGGACTGTACCGCATGACACCAATTCACCAGCCTGCAAATTCGATGGTCTACCGGGAACATAGGACACCGAGATTTGGGTCAGGGTGCGTTGGAAAAATACCAGTCGTAAAACAAACGTGTTCTAAAGGACCTTGAAACAGGTAGATCCGCTGGAATCGGGTTGACCTGCCTCGAGTGGCCTACCATAACTTACGCGAAACATGTAAGTTTTACTGCGTGACTCTGAGCACCAACTCGAACCATGATCTTGTCTTAAGATATGCATTAATGGGAGGTCGATGGCAGCCGTTCAAAGGTTTTACACAAATATTATGTCTCGCTCGAAAACCACCACACCACCTCGGATTCGCAATCGGTGATTTATACACCCCCGCCCCCCCCCCCCCCCCGGAGCCCTTCAAAACATTTTTAACCCCCCCCCCCCTCCCTTTCCCACAACCGACACTCCTAGATAAACGCACGGGGATCATAATGGACCTCTAAACTTGATTACCTGAAGCAAATCAAACATCACGTGTAGCTAAACGTACCTGGATTTAAAAGAAAGCTTCCACGGGCGCGTTGTTTTTTCGCTCCTTGTTCAGGTCCCGTCTTTTCCTTTTTATCGACATCACCCTGGTTTTCGAAGGAGCGTAAAAGGGTGTCTTAAGCATTCGACATTCTTTTTTTTTTTACTTGTCTGCACGTAAAGTCAGATACAAAAAATAATGCAATGGAATACGGGTACCCGTTTGAAACGGTACCCGTATCGAACGGGTACCGTTTCAAACGGGTACCCGTATCCCATAATCACGTTTGATCCAAACAGATCGACAGGTTTGCCACCCATTTGATTCAAACGGGCGACCAGTTTCCCACCCGTTTGAATTTCAAATGTTTTTTTTCAGTAGGGTTGTTATTCTTGAAGTTATGAAAATCGGGATTCGTTAGCACCCTAATGTGGTGCTAACAAAGTAACGAATAACAATTAATAAATATAAGTATTTGTTTTGTTATCACATGGCACGCATTGTAAAACTGCGTGAAATCCCGTTCACGTCACATTGCTTTGAAACAGTGATTTCCCTACACACCCCCTAGGGGGGTGTACACCCCCTCTTGTTTTTCTGATGGCACCCCCTTGATTCGCAACGACTCCTCTATTCTCAATGCCCCCCCCCCCCTCTAAATATTTAGACCCCCCCCCCCCCCCCCCCCCTTGTTTCAAATCCTGGGGAAACCCCTGCTTTGAAACGTCCGCGTTTTGTTGCTTCGCTTGGTGTTGCGCACTTGCTGAGGGTTCATAAGTAAATTACACAGGCGGCTATTCGACTCTGAATAAGCCAGTGTCCAAGGCCATTCAGAAACAAAATTAATAAAAAGTATCGGAACTATTTTTTTTTATTCATGCGATTTTTCTTTTCGGACAAACATGTTCAGAGAAACGAAACGAGACCATTGAACTCTGTTAAATTACGTAATCTGCCAGAGTTACGTCATTATTACAAACTCAGTGAGACTATACCTTACAGCGTCACGCCGCTCCTCAGCGCCCCACTTCCCCTCTAACTCCGTCAAATGCCGCGAGCGACACGATCAATAACTCTCCAAAGGATCACGACAGGCACGGTACTCACTTATGTTCAGGGGTGGCATGACGAGGCGGTTCTTTCACGGCTCAGCCGAGCTCGGAAACTTCTCGGCAATGGACGCCGGCGCCGATCCCCTTCACAGCCCCCGAACCCCGAGCAATGGACCCCGCCGACACCGGGCGAGGCGGTCCCGAGGGGCCGGCGCCACAGGCCGAGGCTCTCGGCGACCAGGACGGTCTTCCCGTGCCGCGGCGACAGGGACACGACCGCATCAGAAGCGGCGGCGATGAAGTCGACCGGAGCACGTCGCCGGCCCTCGAGTCTCGACGACGGACATCGGGTGCAGGAGCTCGGCGCAGCCGACGGAACAGCTGACGCGACCGTGGGCACGGAGATAACAGGCAATCCAAAGTCCGAGGAGTTTTTCTTTTTCGCTCTTTCTCGCGGGGGTCGGGCTAACCGACCGCAGTGGAGAACGTCCTAGCGCTGCCGAGCGCGAGCGGCGGCTCACGACGACGACGTAGGGAGGTGCGCGCGTGCTGGCCGGCCCAGCGTTCGCGAATGAGTGCTGCCGCCTCTGCGGCACACCGGCACGGAGGGGGGCGGCGAGTCGAGAGGCAGGAGGGGGAAGAAGCAGTACCGCGTCATCAAAAAAGAAAAACAAGAGCGCCGGAATACGAAAGAGATGAGAGAGAGGGACTCCTCGCTCGGAGAAGTCGGCCGGCGGCTCGCGGAGCAATACATCACGCGGAGGCGCCGGTGATGGTGCACTCCGCGATGGAGCCGCGGCACGCACCTCGCCACCGACTGCTTCCGCGAACGACGCGTGCGCAGTGGGGGGCGTCACCGGCTCTGTCGTACGACCGACCCGGATATCTCGACAGTGCTCTCCATCGACTTCGTTGGAGCGGTTCTCTCCGTTCCGAGGGTCTGTAGGTACCGGCATCAGAAACACATATATAAATAGATAGATATAAACGTAATAAAAAAAAGAAAAAAAAACGACGCACAATATGATAAGAAAACTGCATGTCAATATAAGACGTAAGCTGTTTTAAATGAACCGGAAGATGTGTTTTTAGTACTCCATATATAATATATGGTTCGTATTACTCGTTTCTAATTCCGACCATTTAGAAATCAATAACTGTTGACCTGCTACTGTGCAGAGGTGAAACAAAGGTAACAACTGCCCGTTTGTTTTAATATTATTTTTTTTTATCAAAACGACGTTTGAAATAGTGATACCTCTTATCGTCAGCACTTAAAGTCAACCTATTAAAAAAATCCAAACGAGAACAAAAAACAAGGCGTTTGTACGTATCTTAAAAGCAGCACTCTCGACGAGAGCTTCGTCGATAAGCTGATTGCATTCTTGTAACCTGTATCACCCAGAAGTGTTCCGTTGCTTCTCTGGACTGAGCCTCGGCTCGGTACGTGTGGTCGGGTACTTCATTTTATTATCATTATTATTATTCTCAGCGGTCAAACGAATGAATAAAACAAAAAATTCAAGGACGGCACGCCAAAACTCTGCGCTTGCAAAACTTCAAGCGTCCGAGTTTCGCCACAGGTCAACGGTACGTGCAGTGAAGCCAAACCATCGAGTGGAGAGCGCCTTGAAGTGCGCTCTTCCTTCCTCCCACGCAGGGTTTCACTTTTCCATTCTTTTCTTGACGGTTTACGGTGCCGGCGAATTACATATTTTGACTCAATAAATCGCTGCTTAAGTCAAGAAAGAAAGGAGGCATGGCGGTTATCGATATTTATTGCGCAACACGGAGGGGAGCGAAGGAGGGGGGGGGGGGGGGGGGGGGGCTCGCCTCGTCAGGCAGGCCTACGCCTTTTGCGACGGCCCCCCAGACAACTGCAGTACTCGTCCGTTGCCTCAATGAAACCTTCGTTTAAAGAACGAATAAAAATTACATGAAAAAAGAAAATGTCCGAAAGCAGGTATTGGTGACCACACGCAAACGAAGCTGCAGTGGTCTGCGAGTCAACAGTGCACTCGTTTTTGTTTAGTTACTTCGATCATTCAGAGCTCATATATTTGGAAAGACCACATGGAGCGATGGACGATCAAGTTATTAGCGACTATATCTTCCTACACATTCACTTGCGATGTTAATTGTTGGTCGGTGTTTCTTGGATAACACCAAAAACCTGACACCCGTCATATCGCCTTTTTTTTCTTCTATTTTGTCAATATAACCAACTGTTTTCATTGCTTATTCCTGGAGCTTTCGAACGAATGGAATAAACTACCTGCAACCATTACATCAATTGCTGTTCTTTTTATTCGAGTGTTTTAAACCGTTTATTCCACGATGTTCAGCATTTCTGTATTTTCCACCGTTATTTTTTTTGTTTTGTTTCTTCTCATTACTCTCTTCTGTAACGTCTCCGGCCCTGAAGCTCAATTGAATCATCATAGAAGTAAAGTAAACTCTACGAGGCATATGTGACGGGCTTCCAAGTTGCATTTAAAATTGTTGTTAGTTAAATTTAAGACGAAATGTTAAATTCCTTCAAACATTGTATTAACATTTCTTTTTCGGTGCAAAGATGCAGTTTCGTGCACAATCGACGAAAGAACGGCGGGTCGTTTTCATCGAACGGAACCTCCAGTGACCCCCTAATACGCAATTTCTTCTTTGTGCCGCGATTTGCGTATCGTCCCGAGGACCCGGCGGAAAGGCAGCCCAGGGTATAAGGCACGAAAGTTATCGACTCTTATCTGACGCTAGAGCAAAGCGGAAAACGGCCCGACTCTCGGAGCACGTGGTGTCTCCGACTCGACAGACAGACTACTGCGCCCTCGATTTATTCAGCTGTCTTTTAATATCTACCGTGTCATACGCTTCCGCAAAAACAAACTCCACTCGCCTGCATTAAAAAAAAAAAGTGTTTGTGTGCTCATTTTTTTGCAGAACACAGAAGCAGCCAATCACGGCGAACAACAGAATGAACCGAGCAAATGACGAAACTCGGAGTAATACTAGACCTAAAAAAATCCAGTGAGCGAGTGTGACGTAATGCGCATTGTCCCTGCGCACATCGCATTTTCGAGGTCTTATCGTTTTCCCAGTTTCTTGGTTGGCTGGGACCCTTCTATAGACGCTGATAGGTCAAGTACTCAGGGTAAGGGAAAGGAAGTGCTGGGGAGGAGGAAGCAGATGGAATGCTAGAGAGAGGAATCATCTCCCTCTCTTTAGCATTTCGTCTGCTTCCTCCTCCCCAGCACTTCCTTCCCTCACCCTGGGTGCTTGACCTGTCAGTGACTACATAGTTCGTCGTGATTGGCTGTTTTCCTGTTCTGGAGAAAAATAAACTCGCTGCTATTATTATTACCTTTCAGTTATCATCGTTAAAGCTTTTGAGAAATCTAGAGCGTCAGCTCTCCCTCAAAGCACTTGGAGAGCCGATCTCTGCGCTCTACGGAGGGAGCTCGGCGAATGATAAGGCTGATCATATGTTTAAACCAAAAGATTCTTTTTTAAGGTTTAAACATGATCAGCCCCGTTATTCGCCGAGCGCTGTCCGTAGATTGCAGTGATTGGCTCTACCAAGTAATTTCAGGGAGAGCAGACGCTCCAGGTTTCTTTTTTTAGAGTGTAGGAGTCTATATACAAAAGGAAATTCATGCACCCTAAATAATTAGAATAAAAGTACGCGTACGTCAACATTTCCGCAAAGCACTCGGAAAGCCAATCACTGGGACCTACGGAAGAAGGGCAGAAAAATATCTATGCGTTTATAAGAAAAAAAAAAGTAAAACAGCGAAAAAAAAAACGGGGGACGAATAATAATTTATACGCTGAGACACGAGTTTAGATTATGACACGTTTGTAGATTATGAATGTTCCCTAACCAGCTCGCCTGCATACTTTCGCTTCTTACGAAAAATATGGAAGCCAGATAAGGCTTTCGAAATGAAGGCCGGTTCGCACGTGCATCTTGGCGCTGAGATAACAAGTCACATCTGCATACTCAAACTCGAGTTAATTAGTAGTGCATTAATTGTGCGTGTACAAGTGGCGTAGCCAGGGGAGTGGCTTATGGGGCTTCAGCCCCCCCCCCCCCCCCCCCCCCGGCCTAAATCCAGCCGACCCTATAATATACACATGCATTTTGACAACAACCCCCCCCCCCCCCCCTCCTTTGGTGACCGCCTGGCTTTTGGCTATGACATACAAATTAGTATTTCCTCTTTTGCAAGCCTTCTCTCTCTCAACCCCCTCTCCGCACAACAAGTCATAGACACCCAACTGTCAGTCACCCTTACCGCCAAGATGTTTCGGTGGTGCCCTCTTATGGTTTCCGTTCGTGACGTCACAACCAAGGTTTTCCTCGCCGTGACGCGATGAGTTGCAATCTTTGACTATGTAGCTCTGTTCGCATTTTTGCACCCTACGAAACGCATCTGTAACATAAAGACATAGCAAGTACCGGGGCCCACTTAACGAAGGCTCACAAAATTTATGTACTTGTGTTGGCGTAAAACCACAGTCATCTGGCCCTAAGAGCACAATGAATGTGCCAGTGTCTTTGGAACCGTATATTCAACATACTCATTTCAATGTGAGCTTGAAATTTAATTTCGGTACTTTGTGGGCTTGAGAGCTTGTGCATCTTCGTAGAATAGCTGCTAGTGATGAACCCATTAAACTGCTTTAGATTGTTTTCATTACTTCATGAAGATACAGAGCCCCCCCCCCCCCCCCAAAAAAAAAAATATATATATATATATATATATATATATATATATATATATATATAAGGCCTGCACACAGTGGCGTTCGACTATGTTTTCTTTAAGGGTAACTTCGGTACTTTTTTTTTTATTTTAGGGTTACGACGGTTTCTAGTAAAAAAGTGCCCCTGAATTACGAGATGTCCGTTTTTATGTTTTTTTTCGATACCTCGTGAAGTTTTCTAGATATCCTATCTCAAAGGTTTGCTTTCAAGGGTCTGCGGCGAAACCGAAACTACCAGCTCGAGCATGATGGCAACCCTTGTGATCCGCTGCATGGCCACTGTGTGGCGCAAAGTTCTTTTTCCAGTACCGTAAAACGTATGACTGGGCTAGTCGCAAGATCAGTTCTGATCAGTCAGGCAAGGTTCTACGGCTGTTATACTGCTTTGCTTTGCAGATATCCAAACGTCTCTAACAAATAATAAAGGGGTACGGAAATGAAATGTTTGCACTCTTTCTTTCTTTAAATTAAGTCTATGTTGTGCTAGCAGCCCAGACACATTACTCTAGACTAGTGCTTCTGGGCTGCCGGCAGAGAAGTCAAGAAGACTAATTTTAAAACGAATTAACAGATTCAAAATTGCGCCTGGTGGCGGTCTGTAAAGCTCCGTTGGAAATGCCGCCATGTCATGAGCATTTAAGAAGACGCGCCAGTTCGCGGCAGTATGGCTCGCTCGCGGAGTTACCTTAATGCGACTTGTCGGGGAACGCTAACGAGTTCACTACGTTTTATATGTCTAGGCCCCTACGCACAGTAGCGTTTGAGAGGGTTTGCGTGCGTTTGACTGCATTGCGTCGAGAAACAAAAGCGAGTAACCGGCACATCTGCGCTTCGTATGAAGCGTGGAATTCAATTGAAGGAATGACATGGCACGCGACATAATAAGCAGGGATTTCCTTGTTTCTCGCAGCCGCAACGCAGTCAAACGCACTCAAACGCTCTCAAACGCAACTGTGCGTAGGGGCCTTTAAAGCTTCCACAGTGCTTACGCAACGTGCATTCTACATCATCAAGATCGCCGTTTTTCTCAGAAGAAAGGTAGGATGTTCATCTCAGAGTCATTTATGCTGAGAGAGGTTGGCCAATGGCCGGAGCGTGTTGCCCGCTAGAACCAGCGGATTTCGCGAAAACACAAAATGGCATTACTTCTTTGTCTTGTTTATTCCTGAGAAATCCCATAGAGTTCCTATGAGTCAGAGCCACAAAATGCGGACGAAAGTAGTCATCCCCCGGTTGTCGGACTACGCTGCTTCGGTTGCCAGGCTGTCAAAATCTTCTTAAGAAGGCCAAACTGGTTCGTCTGAGGATGCGGGGCCCTCTGCCAAGCCAACCTAAAGTCACTGGATCCTGGGAAAGTAGCGCATTGCGTTCCCTACCTGCTAGCCGGACACAAACGGATACTAACACCCAGACGATCAAAACCTCGCAAGGCGATTGGCTAATCTGCCTACGTTGCCATGGCAATACATCTCGGTCCATTCAAATCTTCGAAACTTCCAGAGGGTCGTTCTAAACCAGCCGTGCCAAGGTCACCATGGAGCATCAGCGTACTGGTAGCGTTCCTCGGCAATATAAGCGTCTTTAGCACTGTGTATGCAATCAACTTATCAATCATGCCCATCTCCACGGATCTCTTACAATTGTATTGTTCTTCTTGCATATTTTAAAACAGTAAACTTATTTTTCAGTGCCTCCAAGCACCGACCCAGCATATAGGGTGGTAATACGAAGATGTACGCTTGTTCAGCCGGTGCGTGGATAGCAAAATCTCGGTATACAAAAAACGTCTCCATGAAACTACCCGTCTCCAGCGAATTTAGATCGGCTCACCAAGAACGGAGGGGTCAAGGAAAAATTGCTCGTTTCAAGGACCAACATGGCGACCATACGGGGAGCTTGGCGCTACTTTCCCAGGATCCAGTGACTTCAGGCAAACCATAAAACGCACCCCCCCCCCCCCCCCCTTTCCCGAGCTACAACTTTTGCGGTGAGAAACTAGCAGGGTGAACCGAACGCTCGGGGCACAAAAAAAACCGGCGTTGCCGCGAATGACGTTAAGGCTGAACTCCATGGGACGAATATGCTGCGAATAACCGACGAATTTTGGCCGGCGGCTTTTGCTCTGCGCGTGGAATCAACACAGTGGCTGCTACGTCGCGCGCAAAGCGAGCGCGCCGTCGGGCGGCGTTCGCCAGTCATTCGTCACATAATTCGTCCCATAGAGTTCAGCCTTTACGGGCCATAGCCTCCTATATACTGACAAAGCCTGGCAGTTCGACACGAGACGCGGCCACCGAAAGTGAAAAGGTAGAGCGGCAGACAATGGATGAGAGGAGAGTCATGTAACGGGCGCCCCGCTGCGGCGAGGCGCCGAGACACACTTCTCCCGAGCGATGGAATGTCCGCTCGTGCTTCTCGCATTCCTCGGGCTACCGCTTCTTTTCTCGTCAGGGTTGAAAACCATGTTTCGGGTCGTCGTCGCTGCAAAAGCTGTGCGCTGAATACCATATTCCACCGAGAAATGCTCTGTGCTATACAGATCCTCGCGCTCCAATTCTGCGACCGGGCACTCTATGGCTCCGTCATCGAACTGCCAGGTTTTGTGAGTATAGAGGAGGCTATGTACGGGCTCAAGCTATATATTGGCCATAGGCCCGTAGTTCTCAAGCAGATCCGTTTATTGAGAGAGTTTGGCCATACATTGGTTTGAATAGGCGAGCATCTCGGGGCCAACCACAGGCCGCGAAACAGCCCCTAGCGGTGGTCGTGTGCTCTAAATTTGTGACACGACTATACTTCGTTTCACCTTATGTGCGAGCGAAGGCAAAACTGGAAGCGCGAGCACGGAAGCTCCGTGCGTTCAGGCTTTGCTCGAGCGCGCGAGCTGGGGAGAAATGCAAAAAGCGCTGGTCTCGCGCTTCTAGCTTTGGCTTAACGCTCGCAGATAAAGTGAAACGAAGTATAATTTGAGCCGTGCCGAGCGGAACTCCGCGTCTTAAGACGCTGGCGCACCCCACCCTTTGCCCTGCTTTCTTTCAGCCAGTCTCAGGACGCTGTTCTAGCAGTGCAGACGAAGGCATGGGCACGAGCGCGTGGCTTTGGAAAGTGCCTCCTATGCACGAGGTCTCGTACAAACAAAAGCGTTTCGCTGAGCTAGGCTCACGCGCCTGTGCCTTTGTCTTCACTGCAGATATTTGTGAGATGGAGTAGAGGTCTCCTGATTGGTCGACGCTGTGTCACAAATTTAGTTTACGCTCTAAGCGTGGGGCGAATATTCGGCGCTGGCGGCGTCCTTTGCTCCGCCTATTGGCCAAACTCTCCCAATACACGGCTCTGTTCTCAAGTTTTGAGCAGCGCTCCAGGCGAGCAAAATAAAATATTTGGTTCACGTTTGCGTCATTACGCTTCCCCACTACAGTTTTCTATACTCCGTTCCATTCTTTTGTGCCAGCGTAGCAGAGGCTACAAGAGCGTGTTCTGAGCTCTCAGTGTCCCTGCCAAGCACGTGCGCTCGTGCAGTGCTAGCATCGTTGGGGGGAACGTGCTTTTAGAAGTAGCTTTGGCTTTACTATCACGTAAAGTGAAACGTACGTGCTCGCGGAAGCATGAAAGAAAGCAATGCAAATATTAAAGCTGAAAGGAATGTGTAAACGTTGCGGCCACGAGCTACATAATTCTTTTTTTTTTAATTTTTATTTTCTTACAAATTTTGTTATCGCACATCTACAGATGCTGACAGATGCTTGTATTCGAACGTGGCACGTGCAAAATCGAACGTTACAGAGCCACCGGGATGGTGCTACCATCATAACATGGTCGCGTCTTGCGAACGCGCTCGCGCCCCCTGCCCCAGAGCAACGGGTCTATTGGCGACGAAAGCGATCGAAAGCGTCGATGTCATCGGTCCCATCGACGAAAATAAGAAGAATCCAAGCACATCAATTTTGACGGTGTTGGCAGTGTCGGTTTGTGAGTGCTGTGATTTCAAGCTTCCACCATGCTCTATACAAACACCTTCATACTTGTTGTTCACAAGGTAATGACGTCACGAAAGGAAACCATAGGAGGGCGCCACCAAAACATCTCGCCGCCAGTAGGGCGTACACTCTTCGGATATTACCACTAGACGAGATTGTCACGCATTGACGCCACCAAGTGGCAACGCTCGCAACTACAGTACCCTTGGCCGTGCGGGAACTCTTGAGCCCGATACGCACTGCGCTTCTCGCTGGCCCACTTAGAAGCGAGGGGTAGAGAGCTCGCGCTCACGTCATTTTGTTTCCGTACCCCTTTAATACACATTCATAGAGTTGTCGGCCGAAAAGCGAGTTTCCCACGATGAACGCAGGCTGTGAACCAGCCCCCGCTTATCTTCTGAGAAGAACTACAATATTGATAGTCTGAAATGCACCTTGAAGAAACGTTGCGGTAGCTATACTCTGTTTCACCTTAAGGCCGGTTCAGACACTTGCGTTTGAGTGCGTTTGACTGCGTTGCGGCGAGAACCGAAAGCGAGTCACCGGCACATCTGTGCTTCGTATGAAGCGTGGAATCCAATTCAAGGAATCTTCTTGGCACGCGATATAAGCAGCAGGGATGTCCTGGTGTCTCGCTGCCGCAACGCAGTCAAACGCAGTCAAACGCAACTGTGTGAACCGGGCTTTATGATGTACCGCAGGAAAGGCTACAAGCGCGAGCTCCTTGCTCTGGGGCACATCTCGGCGGCACAAGCTCTCGTGACTTAAGAGTGCCTGCCAACGCTATGAGCTCGCGCGTCTAACCTTCGCTGCGGTACAACATAAGGTGAAACGAAGTATAATCGTAAGCTCGTGCTCAGGAGAAACGGACTAAACTAGGGACATTGAGGCACCCTAGACTAAACTATGGCCGCCAGTGAATGCCACCTTCGGCACCACGGCGCGCTTGAGCGTGCAGGGAGTCAATAATTTCCGTGCGCGATCGCCGAAGAGCACTTACAAACTACGGCCGCTAAAACATAACATAACAGCAGATATCGCCCGCTGGGACGTCTGAGAACGCATCAGGAAAACACCGCGAAAGGAGTGGCAGTACGAACAAGAAACTTCCTTGGAAACTAAGATGACATCAGGACACAAGGTTGCGTGACAAACAGCCAACCCGTTGAATGCCCGCTGAGAAGCTGCTGGTAGAATTTTTAAAATCGGTTTTAGAGTGGATCGCGGTTTCCCCTTAGTTTAATATTCTGACAGTCGTATTTAGTCTCCGTAAAGCGATATCAGTTATTAGAGAGTTTTAGAATAGCGTAAAGACCATTGCGTCAGCACTACGTGCAGCGCACGGTAGCTGTGGACGTAACGTTATGGAGCGCGTTGAACGCGCACTTTTAGTATAGCGGAAGGCAAACGCATACGTAAAGAGTTGCAGCGCAATCTAAATGTGCTCCTGCGAACTGCTTCAAACAATCCAAGGCGGGCACTCGGTCAAGCCAATTTAACACCGCGAATCTCATCGCTTGCCTGTTGCCTGTTGTGAACGTGTTTTGTCTTATTTTTAGGTCTGTGCGACCAGTAGTTCGATCTATGGTTCGCTCCAGTGTGTTGGGGGATCCCTACGATCTTATGTTAGCCTCGTCATTTGCTTGGAAGTATGCAAGCAGTAGGTCGCACCGCTTGTGTACCGACCGCACGGTAAACACCTTTTTGGGGTTCGACGGCGTCGCCAACGTTCTTGGCTATCGACACCCATCTTTGTGGGCGCTCGAAAGGGCTCGTCGCGTTGATACCTTTGAGGGGGTTGTGGGTCACCTGTCAATACCGCCCGATCAGGCCGAGTTCCACTCGCTCCGAGGAAGTCACATGGGGAAGCGCTACCATTGGGAAAAGATTTATACTTCGTCTCATCCTACGATGGACTAAAGGCCAAAGCCACGGGCCGCCAGGTCCAATCACGTTCCACGCTAAACTATGACACGCTTAGCATTGGTTAGGTTTGGACGAATAATGCTCCGAATATAAAAACGCTGCGTCATTTTTATAGCTTCGACACTGCAATGAGCCAGTCAGCCGTTGCTTTCTTTGCAATGTGAAATTGTTGAGTCACTCATTGCTCGATCCGAACCATTGTGGGCCCATTCCCATCAGTGATCCGAGACGTGGGCACCGATACGTGCTTCGAAGCGAAATACCACACAATGTCTAAGTGGCTCGTGATTGGATCTGATGGTTCGTAGCTTCTGCCTTTAGTCCATCGTAGGGTGAGACGAAGTATAATCTGTACTTAAGTTCAGAGTCCAATGAAGAGGAGGGCCAAGGCTGTCTAGTAGTCCGGGTCTTCAGTTGGAGGTCTTGCTCGGCACCGGCTCTTTAGTCTGTCTCCAGCTCCAAACTCCGCGTGTCCTCGCTTGCCACGAGCCTCGCCCTTTTTCCCTTCTTCTTTCTTTTTCTTCCACAAGGTTGAGGTCATCTTCAATGGTGAAGCGAACCCGTACAACGCGCGTAGCACTTCCACTGGTTTGCCTCACCGCCGCCATTTTCCAAACTGGAGTAGTCTCGCACTTTCTCGTACGCGACGAGAGCAACGAGAATGACACGCAGGGGACCGCTACGTACGCTCGCAAAAAGCGATAGCGAGCGTACGTACGCATAGCTCGCTGCAGTACGTACGCATGGCTCATGCGCAGTGTGGAGGACGCAGCCTTAACGCTAACGTAGGGGCTTGCGTTTGCTCTTATACGTATTACTAAAACTCTCTATTTACTTTGTTCGAATTTTGACCGGAGTTGCCCTTTAACATTGCGTGTTGACATAACCGCGAGTCAGCAGGACATCCATGCTTCGTTTGTCGCCTTTAATTGGTTGCCATGCCCGAAGCACTGATGCCCCAGTGTCTCGCGACCGTAACTCGACGGGAGCCCTCATAACCTTGAAAACGCGTTTATTGATGCGCGGCTGGTACGACCGTCACTCTTGTTCGAGGTAGTCAAGCGGTGAAAGGCTGCTTTATGGAGGAGCCTTTGCCGAAAATGTGCATCTGTTTGGCACGTTTCGCTCATACAGTGTCAAGCAAAAAATTTTACTGTATAACCTGAGTTCACAAACGTTTTACAGGTCCAAGTGAGCCACTCTCCCCAGGAAATTGACAAGACGGTGGCTCAACGTGCTGGTCAGTGCTGGGGATGAGCCGCGGCACTTGCCCAATGACACAGCATGCTGTGGGTTGCGACACATTTACCAGGTCGCCGGTTACCATGTACCTGAATGTCCCAGCGCCGTGGAACTGGAGCTCGATCAACCGCTGGAGCATTGGAGGGATCGGCAGACCACGACTGTCCTCGCACTCCTACAGCTACAGGGACTTCAAGAGGCTGGCCATCGTCGTTTTTGTAAAGCATTAGCGCGCAATGAATTCTCAGTCGTTGAACACCTTCATCGCGTTCAGTCGGCTCCTGAAACGACGCCGTAACACAGGAAGGCTCTCGTCTCCGCTGTGGTGCAAGAGCTTGTCGGTTCTGAGGACAAAATACACAAACTCAGTGAACGATGTGTCGGCCGCCATTATCTAAAAACCATCTCTAGTCTCGAGGAAAATTTCCAGGTATCTCAGAAGCTAGCTCGAGATTTTGGAGGATATTGTTGAGCATTTCCTCAGTCATGTGGAGTTTCGAGTCGAGTTCTAGCTATGAAGCGCCAAACAGTCCTCAAGTAGAGTTTGTGTGGAGCTTCGAGTCGAGTAGTGTATGAGTTCGGCGGTAAGTGCTATGGTCTCTTCTCAAAGCGTGTTTTCGCGAACCGCGGTTTATGATCCAGTGTTTTGCGCGGCTAGCTGGAGAGGTCTTCTCCGAGTGCGACCGAGATTTATGCGCCAGTGTTGAGGCAGCATCTGCGTAACCCCGCAAAGTGGTTTCCCGATCCCTGGAATCCAGAGTGTCGATGCCGCAGGTCCTCAGGAAGCATCCGGGTCGTGCGGTTACGAGAATTTTACGGGTGTCTGGCACGTTCTTTGTTTGCTTTCAGTAATCCCGCCCATGCTTTGCGGAGGGATGGAATTTTGAAGCACGTTCTAGCGGTTCTCGCCAATGTTGGAGTCCGTATGTTTTCTCCGACTCATAAACAGGCCAAGGCTGGTGTTGGCGCTTGCTTCGAAAAGTGAATTCACGTTTTTCTAAATATGTGCTTCCACCTAGACACGCGACTGAGTTTGAGGCTGCTCGACACCCAAAACGTCAGCTACATCCTGTTTGCCAATTGAGACGCGTTGACCTAGATACGGCTCCCCGAAACTTCGCCTTTGTGCCCAAAGTGGGTTATCTTCGGCTCCGAAGTTGATGCAAAGAGACCACCTTTCCTCTCTGCCCGGCCTGAAGAAAGAGACAGAGAGAGCGGGTACTAAATTCATTTACTCTCTCTCAAACCGATATTTCTGCTAAAAGTCTATTCTGTCTTAGGACGCCGAGGGCAGGGGAGCGTATCTGGAAAAGCTTCTGGAGTAAGTCAACAGGCCAGTTTCGGCGCTCTATTGACGCCTCTTCATGAACGTCACGTTTCCCGGTTTACGGGTGGAGAGAGAGGAAAGCGGGGAGCGGCCACGTTTATGTAAATACGCCTCAGTAATTCGCGGACTAGAAGCCGCCTCCCAGATTTGCTAACCTTTATCGGCCTTCGATGGCAGTCAATGAAGGTACCTACAGTGGCCGGAAAAAGAGCCTAAAGCATTACTAATACCTTCCGAGAATATATACAAGGTGATATTGATTGAAATCGTCCATTTGAATTCTTCCCCTGCAGGTAAGTAAGTGGGAGGTATGACCATTCCATTTAGCGTTCTCTGGGCGGCACCGTTTTGTTCGACAGCAGCGCCCTCTCCATACATCCGGGAAATTCAGCGGGTTCGGCGGGGTAAAACGAGAGAGAGGGCACGCGCCCGACTCCGCTAGCAGACGACAAGCCGGGAGGTTGTCATTCTCCATCTTTGGGCTGTACCGGCGGGCTGTACCGAACATCGAACTCTCGCTCGTGGCTGCCGTTGTGAAGTGGTTCGCATTCTTAGAATAGTTATGGCTACTCCAAAATCAGCCTATAGCTCTCTGTTGTTCTATTTCGGTAAATGATAAACTAGCATATCTTTTTTCCGTTACTTAAATAGCAGTTGAGTCAGCCGGCAGTACTACCCTCAACTACTGCGTGTATTGCGGCAGGAGAGCACGTTTGTATTTATTATTTCAGGCTTCCACTCATGGTAGCTAAAGGCCTACACAAGAACGAACTTTGTATAGTAAAAAAGGTACAGCAACCGGATTTACTTTTCGCCGGAGAGAACGGCCAATCTAACACAGTTTTCCCTAATTTTGTTTTATTTGCCCGCAGGTAACAGCGCAATTGGACCCTGTTAGTCTTTATATCTAGCATAGTATTGCACGATAACTGGCATATCAAAATCTGCGCATCTGCGCTTGAAATTTCCAAAATGACGCGATTTTAAACAGAGCTTGCGCGTCAGCCGGATGCTAGCCCACTCGGCGGAGCAGATGACATGCGGGGTGAGAGGGGGAGGACATTTTTTTCTCTCTATTACCCTCTTTACTATGACCCTAATGGAACGGTCTATAGAGCTCGGGACCAATTTCATTTTGAGGAGAGAGGAAGTGTGTGTCTGGGGGGTGTTGAGGGGAAGGAGGCTATTCTTTATAACTAGGGTTACGTGTTTTCGGATAAATCCGATAAAATCCGAAAACTCTCGCCAGTAAAATTTTCGACAATTCAGATTTATCCAGAAATCTCCAAATTTCGATGTCGCGATGGCAAAAAAAACAAACAAAAAAAAAACATGTTATTTTACAAATAAGCTTGGTCAGAGCACAGGGTCAGTGGTCCCGAGAATGTCCTCTTCAGTTTTCTTTCAAATTTCGCACGATTGACAAAAGAATTCTTTCCAATAATGGCCGAACGGAATCAGCTGCTTTCATGCTGCATGAACTAAAATTCCCATCACTGTCGTGTCGAAGAGAACTTACCTGACTTACACTTTTTTTTTATCTGCTTTACTAACTTAACTTTACTTTACTAACACGGACTATGCTAGGGATACACAGTAGAACCTCTGAATTGTGTGGGATTTTACAATTACCCCCTGGTCCTCATTGAGGTAAATACCCACTCTGTAGTCCGCTCTTTGTGCGGCTACGGACGGGTCCGTCCATTGACTGCCTTCTTGGGGGCACCGGTGGACGAGAGACAACACCAACGCAGTGAGTCCGTTTTCGACGTGTTTATTGACTGAAATGCCAACACGCTTCGCTCTTAGACAGAAAAAGTCTGGGCGCTGGCTCAAGTGCCGGTATCACCCGGTCGGTTTCCCGCGCTGCCGCAGTAGACAGATTCACGGGAAGTCGGAGGCCCACAAAGAAAAACCGAGCTCCGTAGAGCCAGGGCCTCCGCCGACGAGAGCCACCGGCCCTCCTTCGGGTTCGGCTTATGTAGCCTTGGAGATATGGACGCGCCCGGGGAGGCCGCTAGCAGTCGCGTCCATTATAACTCTAAAGGCCCTGTCACACTGAGGCCACACGACGGCAACAGCAATACAACACGTTGTCCAACAGTCGGGCAACTTGTTGCTCGCTCCCCATGTTGTCTGACAAACCTGTCACATCGCGGCAACAGGCACGACAACATGGACGACAACTAAAATGTTGCCTCGGTTTGACAGCTTTCGGAAACAAAAACAGCAGCAACTTGTGCTGGACAACGTGTGTTGCTCTGACCGCTGGCTGAGCAAATTTCGGGCCGGCAACACGACAACATAGATAGCTTCGATGGTAGAGCTAGTCCCCTATCAATAACGTCTTACTCAAATAAAGGCTTGGAAAACGTTATTTAACAATAATTAGGGCTGGCGTGCAGCTAAAATATTTTCGATTAATGGTTTTTGCTGCGTAGTTACGGAAAGCGATTTTCGAAATGGTTACAGCTACGGTCGTGAACGTTCAGACTGGTTTTGAAACTAGAACTGCCGAGAGACCAGCTCACATTACTGATAGTAAAATAAAATGGCATGCCCACTCACCCGCTGAAAGTGTAGTAAAAAGAACCCAGAAAACCAAAGATTAAAAAATCGAAGCATTAAAGCGACCATTCTGATCATGATTGTTGATGCTTGGAACTTGGAAACAGCCGCTACCAGTCACCTGATTTGTTTTCAAAATACCCAGGACGTTTTGGGGGAATGAAGCGATCACATAGCAGGCGGTAGGCAAGTAGACAGCGTTGAAAAATATTTATTTCCCCGATTGTTATGAAGGCCGATCGTGTCGGTGTCGCAGTTTTGAAGCACTGTCAGTTCAGCTCAACACCACGCTACAGTTGATTAGGTTCAAGTGTTCAATGTCAGTCCTCCTTGCCGACCTCACTCCTCCCTCTCCTGAAACAACCTTCGAGACATGGTACCGTAAGATAAACACGGTGTCAGGGAGGGCTCACCCGAACATTTACAGCTTCATCGATTTGACCAAACGGGATGAGGCTTTGGCGAGGGTATCTTTGCAGCAGCTTGCAAAGAGTGGTGCCGTGCGGGCCAGGGGTCACAAGTGGGTCAGCAAGGACCGCAAACATTCAGAACTGGAGTGTAGCCATTCTGATGGCACGATTTCCCTGTTCGACGTTGTCAACAAGGCGAAGGCCTTTTCTGGTCTATGGTGTTTTCCTGTGTGTGCGAGTGTTCAGTGTTTGAAATTGTAAAAGAAAATAAAGTCGCAATCGTGTGTCTGTCACCCTGTCTGATTTATCGCTCTCCAAAATATCAAGATCACTAATATGAGATTTTAGAATAACGTACGCAATCACTTTGGGCACCCTAAAAATAGCATCGCGATGGCGACGCCATTTTTAGCTCACCCACTGTGCTTGTGTAAGCAAGACTTCATTATTGTACGTAGCGCGAACAAGCGATCGGCAATGTTGCTGTTTATCTCATTGAATTAAAAGGCTGGCATAAAAACTATTACTGTCTTTTAAAGTGCTCATCTGAGCCAGTACCCTAAGCCCTAAAATTTGGCGTCTGCCAATACCATTTCGAAATAAAGTTTAAAAAAGCGACAAGGTCGTCTTTGCAGTAACGGTGTCGAAGAGTGTACATAGACCGTTTCGCGGTTGCGCGTTATGGGGATCATCTTGAAGTAAAAAAAAAAAAAAAAGCAAAAACACTTTAAGTGGTTGAAGCAGGAATAATATATTACTTCGAATCTTGCTTGAAAGAGGTATATTTTTAGAATACATTGGAATGCAATAATATTTCAGAACATATATTCCTAAGCAGAAAAGGTACGCAGACCAGGGTTAGAACGATTAGACATTTCGCGAGGAGGTTGTGATGCGCAGGATCCTATACAAATGGGTTGAAAATGTACGGGTTCAAACGCAATGGGTCTTGAGAATCGGTTGAAATGGGACGGGTGCTAATGAGAAGGGCGTTTCGGGAATGGGACAAAACGGGACGGGTTCAAACGGGAAGGTCGTTATGAGAATGGGTCGAAACAGGACGGGTTCAAACGGGAAGGTCGATTCGCGAATGGGTCGAAATGGGACGGGTTCAAACGGGAAACGGTTGTTTCGGGCTACACCCGATGTCACAGCCGCGAGTGACGTCACACGCGGAGATCGCGAGGTCATGTGGCGTGACGTCATCATCGCAGTGACTGAGTTTAATGCGTTCGAGCGCAGCGGATCTTACTAGCCAACTGAGCCAATCCAAGGCCGTGTGAGTGCCACTGACTTGACCATGGAGGAAGGACACAGCGACGCGCGGAAAGGTATCACGGGCTACGTTGACAACGCGGGATTAACTAGGATAGCTCGAAGCGTCCGCTGCGTCCGGACGTTCAGGTCGTCATGGAACAAGAGAGATACCTATGAAGGAATTCGCAACGATCTCGACTACGATGAGTGAAAATGCCAAAGTGTGGTGTGTGTGTGTGTAATGAGTGGGTGAGATACTGAGTGCACGTGACCATCGAAGGAACAAGGGAAGAAGAAACTTTGTAGTTTGTACAGAACAGTGAAGTAGTGTTGTAGAATGTGAAGAACATCGCGTGTCAGAACAAACATAGGTAAGGTGAGGCCAGAGAAGAAGAAATAAAAATAATATGCCTCAGTCTGCTCCCGCTTTCGCACCGCAGACTTAAACCACGAGAAAAAAATCGTACTGTGGACGAATAAATGAGTGTTGTGTCATGAGAACTAGGTCGTTGTGTGGCTCAAGAGCATGAGAAGCGAAGGAGAAGGCGAGGAGAACGGGGCCTGATAACGCTATCGCGTTCCACTCTTAAAGCTTAAGAACTTAAGCTCTTAAGCTTATGAAGAGAGAAGCTTAAGAGTTCTCCAAGTTTTCCTTCTTTTTTTTTTTTTTTTTGTTAGAACTGTGAACACAGAAAATCTTGCCGCCAATGAGAAACGACTAGAGAGTAGAACGTGCATTGAACCTTTGCTTTAAGTGTCTGCCGATCATTCTTCCCTTGAACATTCTCAAAAAGTGTACCAAGTTCATTGTTACAACTTGCACTCCCGTATACGTTGCGCTAATTTATTTTGGGTGTATAGCAATGTGAAATATTTTTCTTCTTTACACTCCTGTAACCGCCTTGAAGGGGGTGAACAGTACTCATAAATGAATAAATAAGTAAATAAATATATGGCTCACCGTTTCTCTTGTCAAGTTTTGTTCGGGAAAACGGTTCCTTGTAAATTTGGGTCACGACAAGAGCCAGTGTTTTAGTTTTCAGTTTGGACGCCATAGAGGAAGTGAAGGAGAGGGGGTGTTGTGTTTTTATAACGATGAAAGCTGTGATCAAAGGAGGGAGAGGGGTAGCTAAAGGTTCTAACTTCGATCTCACCGCTCCATCCCGCGCAGCCGCAGGGTGGAGCGGTGGATTGAGATAAGAAACCGACTTTGCAGAGACTACATCAAGAGTTTCAGTGATTTTAAAGTATCGACGTTTATTCAAACAACACTCGTTTATAGGTTTTCTTGTGAGACAACTAATGTTACCAATAAAAAGGGCGAGACGTCTAAACTAGCTGAATATATATAATATGGCTCAGGTGAGTTCTTATTAGCTTAGGGCAGGTTTAAGTTTGGAAAATATTTGTTTCAATATTGAATTTGGAAACACTGGGCACACAGCAATATTAAAGGAGCGGTGCAACGATATTCAATTGGAATGTTTTTCACTTTACACGAGCTTACTGGCTCTAGTGGGACTCAAGGATCGTCGCACGCAACTCCACTGGCCAAGAAACTCCTTCGTTGCGGTGGAATTTCAAGGACAAAAGCGATCATTTTCATTCAATCTCTCCTTTGCAAAATTTGATGACGTAACGTGAGGATCGCAGTACACCCATATGACGATATTGAAATGCTGCTCATAGATTGGACTCGAGCATTGCGTGGGCACTCGATTTGGGCTCGTGATAATTACCAGCTCGAGAAGCATTCGGGTAGTGGCCCGTGTCCAATCGCTGCAACGACGACAATAGCCGAGCCATAACAATGTCTGGAACTCAGCGCGTGTCCTGTGCTTTGCCAACCCCAGCGCGTGGCTATGATCAACATTGGCGGCATATAATCGGCTCCAGATCACGTGGCCGCTTGTTGGTGGTGGTGGTGGTAAAAACTTTTAATTGTCTCTGATTTGTGGGGTTTCCCCCCCTAGGTTCAGGTCCCCACGTCCAGGGCCCCGCAGGCTACCGCTATTTTTCTGGCCCGAGCGATCAGCTCTCGCTGTTGCTCAGCGCCCGAGCCGAGTTGGGCAGTCTCCCAGGAGGATGTGGAAGGATTTGATATGGGTCGGATCCCTTCTCCAAGTGGAGTCGGACAGGCCCAGGTACAGTGATAGAGTGTGGGTGTCGGGGAATTGCAGCCCGGGCATATGCCTCGACAGCTGCCAGGAAGAGAAAGGTGAAGGTGGTGTAGATTTGGAAAGGTCCTGTGTTTGTATGCGCCTCCATTCGGTAGCCTCGCGTCTGTTTAAGTCTTTGTGTGGAGGTGGATATGTCCTTCGCCCAGATCGGTAATATTCTGTAACCTGATTAAAGGTTTCGAGTTGCGGACTTTGTGTGGGGCGTTCTTCGGTTTCGTCGTCTGACTGTTGACGGTTGCAGACGGGTCTAGTCGAGTTGCTCTCGACCAACTCCTCTTCCCCATGCCGGGCTGCTCGGAAGGTCAGTCCTCGAGCGAGAGAGTTTGCACTCTCATTACCCTGAAGAAGAGTGTGGCCGGGTGTCCACAGTATGCGAATCAAAGGGAGTTCTTCGTAGGTTAGCTGGGCTAGGATTCTTCTACTCCATTTAGAAAGGAGTCCTCCTGCCCAGGCCCTGCAAGCAGCCTGAGAGTTCGTGAGTATGGTAACCGTTCCGTTTGGATCGTATCTCCTTGTGTGTTGGGTGCTAGTTATTGCTAAGGCTATTGCCGCCTCCTCCGCTTCTGTGACGGACGGTGATCCGAGCAAAGAGGCAGCTGCTCGCCTCTCACCGTTCGAGTCCGCACACCGCAATGCACCTGCCCGAGATGGGAGTAGAGTACGAGGCCGCGTCCGCAGTAGAGCACGTCCGGGTCATTCCTGATAGCGTCTGCGAAGGTACCTGACTCGGGCCAGTCTCCTTCCTGCGTGTACTATCGGGTGCATGTTTCTGGGAATCGGCATTGTTCGGAATCATCGCGGCTAGTCGTCGGATGAGCCGGTTTCCGCTCCGATTCCTCTTCCTTTCGAGTTGAGTTCCCGTCAGTATCCCAGTCGCCTGAGCAGTGCTCGCCCCGTCCGCGTGCTGCCGAGCCGAGTCCTCTGCCCTATCTCTTGTGCCTCGACGAGCTCCTCTACTGTATTATGTAGTCCTAGTTTATAGAGTCTTTCTGTTGAAGTGTGTTGAGGGAGGCCGATTGCAGTCTTCACCGCAATGCGCAGTGTAGAGTTCAGCGAATCGATCTCCCCCCGACGCAAGTTGTGGTAGGGAATGTGATAAGTTACCCGGCTGACTATGAGAGCCTGCACAATTCGGATAGAGTCTCCTGGCCGCTTGTTCTGGCTGCGAGTTGAGGGGGTGAACGCTGCTCTATTTTCTTTAATTTTTTACTGGGACTTCTATTGCGTGGGGGGAAAAACTAACGCGTGTTTCATAGGCCATTAACGTCAGGGATCTGTTCTAAGCGGTATTTGCGCAAAGTACAATAATTGTTGCATAGCCCCTTTAAGCTTTGAATTTCGAATAATAAATAAATTCAGACGAATTCCGAATTTCGGCAAAAAATTAACTCCGAAAAACACGCCAAGAATATCGCTAGAAATAAACTTTGAAAACACGGAATCTTATTTATAACATAGAATAGCTCAGGTGAAAGAATCTCCGATCCTCATAAATGTTCGAAATCGATAAAAGAGAAGCGGAGGGGTTTCGTCAGCACTGTCTATTATTATAACACTGACATGGAACTCGTTTTTACCATTGTCTCGTCCGTTATCCATGTCATTGCACAGCAATGGGTTACTTATGGCTTCGAAGTTCAAAGAAGAGCTCTCTGTGGAAAAAATTCCGGTTCCGTATAGCTTCTAAGCCTGAGGCCTGCCACTTCATGGAGCGATTTCAGGAAAAAGCTTTGTCCGTAAGCTTGAACGAACGTGGTAAATTGGAAACCACCATGTCCCAACTCATTGGGGCCCATTTGGCAAGTGAGTAATTGTTTTACTTAAAACATTTCTCTCGAAAGAAGCGAGTAGCATAGTTAACTAACTTAATTTTCTCCTCTTTCTGACGTGCTTGAGGAAAGTATTATCTTCTTGCTGCAGATCGGATAGGAGCAACTCAAAATGCGCCATGGCCCGTGGAAACGCAGTCACAGAGACACCCACTGATGCTTTCGAGTCGCTATGCCTCTGGTTCCATACCGAACAGACTGACTTACAAGTAGGCAATGAACCTTTTTTCTAGAAGGGTTCTGCACATGCGCGGGCCGTTCTCCCGTAGCGGCGAAAGCTCAAGCTTCGGTTGGCGTCGGGAAGAATGGTTGCACTGCCTCTCCTGCCTCCTACGCGACTCGGACCAGCCGCAGAGAAGGCAGGAAAGATATCGCAGCTCCCATCCCATACACCAACTTTAGTTCGAGTTTGAGCCACTTGGTATCGTCTTTATGCGAAAAAGGTTCATTTCGAGCCTCACGGGTCCTCTCGGGGAGCGCGCCGAGATGTTTCGGTGGCGCGCCCTCTTACGACTTCCGTTCGTGACGTCACGATCAAACTTTGCCTCACCGTGATTGGCAGTATTTGCTTCTGACTCGCCGTGATTGGCAGGATTTGCTGCTCCATGAACCGGAGATTGGACAGGTATTGTCAGGATGCAGGAAGCTATACGGTTTGGCCAATCGCGAACCTCGACCACAGGGAAGCTTCTGGACGATCCGAGGGGCCTAATCAGGGAGCTCCAAAAGTGCAACTTCACGGCGACCGTTGTCTTTGTGGGTATGCCGTCACTGGCTGAACCAATCATGGACAGAAAAAAGCGCAGGATCGCGGTGCATTGACAAAGAAACAACAGTGTCGTTTTTTTTTTAAACAAACATTGTTTGAATTTTAATTTGTTTAGTCTACGGTGACAGAAAACGCACGAAGACATTGAGCGCCGTGAGGATGGACTTTTAACTCTGCTTGATTGACTCCGTGGCGGGGATTGTGACAACGTCCAGGGCAAGTACCTCAGCCAGTGATCTATCTAGGTACCTTTAAGTGGCGGTCACACTACTAGCACATCGTACTAAAGGCAGTCTGCAGACACTGCCTTATGTGTGTTTCTTTCCTATATGACGTGCCCATCGGGAACAGAACAAATTGTTCCGGGAAAAATGATCCCGTAAGATGTAATCTCGGAAAAAATGGTCTTGAAACAAACGACCGGAACAAGTGGCCCCGGGACGAGTGGTCCTAAGTGCAATATAGGAAAGAAATGGTCCCAAGGCTGCGAGTGGCAGTTCACTGCGGTTTTAAACCATCGACGGCAAGGCGGGGGAAGCGTAGCAATTCCTCAACAGCCCGTGCACACTGACGAAAGGATGCAGCGACAGAAATCGGTATCCATTGTGCGGTACAATCTGTTCCGTGGCCAGTTGCGCCAGATTGGGAAACTCCTGCAGCCTTCGAGCTGATTGCGGAAGTATCCAGTCACAGAGCACACGCTAGTTTCGCGATGAGTCTAAGTAGGGCGTTATATGCGCGCGTTTTTATACTAATATTATTTAGGGGCGCCATGAAAGAATATTGGGTTCTAATTTAACGTTCTGCATATCAAGTAGTGAAGCGCAAAGAACTATTGCGTAAGAATTTTTTTTTTTTTTTTTTTAGATAAGAACAAACAGTCTTTTGTGTGAAGTCGTGCTTTTTGTACTTCGTTTGAAAACGTTTGATGTCTATCTGACGAGGCTAACAGGACCGTGGTAAAGTAATTGGAGATGAGAATGAGTCATCGGTTATCTACCTCTCGCTACAAATTGCATCAATTCAATGTATGTGTGATGAAGCAATGACTTTGATCACGTATTCTCAGACCGGCTATGACAAATGAAGGAATGAATAGGATGTATAGTCTATTGATTGGTGGTGATTACAGGCGGAAGACAGGCAGGATAGCTTGGACTGTTTGCCCTATCTAGCAAATATGCACTGGGGTTACACCCTGAAAAAAAGGGTATCACCTTACACCCTTTGCCTTACATAATGCATCCCAAAACTTTAGTTTGACGTACATCGCACTATAGTCGAACAGACACCCCCAAATTTTACGAGGAGCTTAATAACGGTGCAATTTAACTTATTAAACAGCTAAAGTACGTATTAAAGACCACAAAAAAAAAAACAACACTAAGGTTTTGCAGTAGGGCCAAAAAAAAAAAACCCGATTACTTTTTTTTTTGTGATCAGTAACACGCACATTAACTATTTTATTAAGTTGTACCACACGGCTATCAAGCCTCTCGTGAAATTTAGTATCGTCAGATCGACTATTGTGCGCTGTACGTCGAACTAAAGTTTTGGGATGCATTATATAAGACAAAAGGGTGTAAAGTGATACCCTTTTTTTTAGAGTGTAGGGGAAGATGGAAAAGTTATGGTGATGTGAGATGTTCTACAACAGCGGTCGGGAAACTTTTGCAGCGGCGGGCCGAGTCGTCACGGTGCCGACACGGAGGGGACTGTTTCGATAAAAGGCAAAGAGGAAGGAAAGACCTCCTCTGCCCCAGTACGGGGATGCCGGACAGTGCTAATTTGAAGTGCTCATTGTTGCTGTCTATCCCCGTTTGAGGTTAAAACTACCGTGTGGCTCTTGCGTCTGTGTGAGAAAGCGGCAAGAGGGGGGGTCCTTTTCGGGTGTCGTGTGGGGGGCCGCATGAAACTCCCTCGCGGGCCGCGGGTTGCCGACCCCAGGGGCCCTAATCTGGACACTTGGCAAGAACTGTCGGCGAGAAATTCGTTGGCTATGATTGGCCGGTGCCAAGGTCAAGCGCGGCGCTGGCCAATCACAACCGCCAGATTTCTCAACGTCTTTTTCGCCAACTGTCCTGATCAGGGCCCCTGGCCTACAATAATATGTCGGCAAATATTCGTTTGGGTTCGTTCGGTGCGGTGATAGAAATCAGCGTAGCACGTGCTCTGAGTATAAGAGGCTATAAATAAACAATAGCAGCACAAGACAGCGCAAAAAAAACAACATCGAAATTTATATTGGGTATTTGGAGGGGTTAGCGCTGCTCAAAGTTATCCGATATTTGCTGTAGTGGGTTGTGCGTGGGGATAAAAACAATAATCCGTATAATATTTAACAAATAGCGAGAAACTTTTCAGAATCAATTTAAGTCAATGGAACGAGGGGGTGCGTGTGAAAAGTTGGACACCTTAACAACTTCTAGAGACATCTCTCTCGATGGCCCTAAGCAAACTTACGCCGTCATACTCGACAGAACGACTCCTACCCACACCAATTATGTTCGTATCGTTCATTATCTATCAATCACTTTCGTAATCTGGCACGCGTCTCAGTTTGCGCGATCTTGATCCAATGCGCTCGAGCGTTATTGGGGAGGAGATCGAACAGTCACGCCTCTAGCGGTGCGCTTCAGCTGTGGGGACAACAAACAGTATTTTCTTGTTTGTTTTTGATCCGAGAAATCGAAGATGACGATTCGAAGGCCACTCCTCGTGCGACCAAAGCACTGGTCAGAGCGAAGCGCTCGTGCCCAGACCGTGCTCGGCCAGGTTCAATTTCTTTGTTATGCTGTGTTGGTAAACACCGGGCTGTGGGGACAACAAGCTCGATAAAGCGCCCCCTATAGTTCGATCTCCTGCCCAATAGTAAAGGGCTGTTTATACTCCGACGTTGAGCGCAGTGAACGCAGCGTAGCGCAGAACGCGCGCCTTTCATTGGCCGGCAACCAGGAACTCGACATCTGCGACCAATCAGTATCTGTGCGCGCTGCGCTACGCCGCGCCCGTCGACGTTACGTTGGAGTTAAATGTACCTTAAAACGTATATACCGCATCCGGCGCTGCATGTGATAAAACAGACATATGAACATATCCAGACCATATACGGCATGCAAGTTCGTCTGCTCCTCGAGCACCTCGTGCGGTTGTCTACCGCCTAAACGCGCCCATGTGCCACCCTCCCTCCCCCCAACCTCGACCAATGACGGCGAGTGCTTCATTGCCCCGGCACCGCGCGTTCCCTGTGTGTTCCTTGTGTTTTAATCTAATTGGCGTGCTCTTTCTCGATGTCCGATGCGCCAAAGACGCATTTTGGAACACTTGCTCGCCGTATACACCTTTCAGGGCTTGTCACACGGGAGGCCGCGCATGCTCAAAACGCTTCCCACAGCCCAGTAAACAAAACATTTCAGCGCACAGGACTCAATTTTTATACTTTCTTGCAACGTAAGTCCGGACGCAGCCGACACTATACGAGCTGGTGGGATCAATCAAACCGTGCGAAAAGCGCATGTATCTCTTTCAGTATACGTATTCTGTCGGGGGATCAGTGGCCGAGTGGGCTAGCGCACACCATGCTCGGAGCACATGAAGCGAAAGCTCGCGCTGCAGATCCCAAGGATCCTGGGCTCAATCCCTACCCCTGGGCTCGTTTCGACCTGGATGAGCATCGTACCGACGTACGGTCGTTTATCATTACTGTGTGGTGAACGTTAAAGACCCCAGGCAAGCGGTTGTACCGCACTGGCTAAATTTCTCGCCTACATGCAGCTTGGAGACAAGTCGCCCATGATGCAGAAGTTCTAGGCTGTATAAACATACACACAGACAACACAAATATTTTTTTACGTACTCTGTCATCGCTGAACCAATTACGTATACAGGGAAGGCCCAGTGACTTCCGCTTTATAACCTTTTTGATTAGTCCCATATCATAACATCGGTAGCGTCCGAACTTAAAGGCTGGTTCACGCACCTGCGACTGCTTATGGCCATAGAGGCTGAAAACCGGTTTTGAGCCTCTTGCGACTGCTTACGACCGTTGCGCAGACGTTCATAAATAAGCAGCCACAGGAGGCTTAAAACATGCTTTTGACCTAGTTGGTCGTATGCAGCCACATGTGTTTGAACAAGCCTTAGGACCTTGTTGAATTAACCTGAGGCTGGAGTATAGAAGAAACATCAAAACGTAGAAGGGACAGAAAATAGACAGGACGACGTCTCAACTTAATGTCCTGTCTGTTTTCTGTCTATTTTCTGTCCCTTCTACGTTTTGATGTTTCTTCTATACTCCAGTCTCAGGTTAATTCAACATGATTAATATTCACCAGCTCGCCTGCACCCTTACTATTTATCCTTAGGACCCGTTCACACACTTGCGTTTGACTACGACTGACTTTGACACGACCGATTTTTTAATCTCTCGTGACGGCTTCCGACACGAGAGGTCTCTCACGAAGGGTCCTAAGCCCTCACGAAGGGCTTAAAATCCGGTGCTTAGCCTCTCCGGTCTTAGGAAATCGCAAGTGTGTGAACGGTCCTTTAAGGTGAAGCGAAGTATAGAATTTTCTTATAACTGAACCGAAAAAGCTTGAAGGTCACCCACCGGCGAGGCGCACGAAATCCCAGAGCGTGCTTTTACTGAGGGACACGTAGCCGTCCGTTTGGAACCCAGAGAGCCGTCGGTCACCACGAGGGGCCTTGTCTCCGTCCTCGTTCACCTTCGTCGACGGCGAGGTCGCCCGATCGCCTTTGCGCTCCGTCCTGCGTCTGCTGGTCACTCCAGGACACTCTGTGCTGCCGCTTGCGCCTCGGTTCCGGAAGCAGCAGGGGTTCGTCGTCGCGCGATGACATGCTTCTTGGGTGAGGACGTGGATCAACGGCGGCACACGAACCGACACCGACGCGTCGAGCTATCGGCGTTCCGTGTCGCAGAAGGTGTTAAGATGGAGTTCTCTCCGACCGCGATAAGGACCGATAGCCTAACGCGATCGATTGTATTGGAGCTCGAGAGACAATGCTATCTGATCGTTCTCATTTCGTTGCCGTATCATTGAGGTAGGAGGCTAAGAGGGAGGACGACGCGTTGGGGAAAGAAGACGGCAGCCGTGACGCCATTACTGTATATCGTGACGACTGCGTTTTCTTGGAGAAACTATGTCTTCTGGCATCCACGGCATTCGCGTGTGCTTTCAGGTAACAAATCAACTTTGCTACGTCGACCGACCACCTTACCAGTGTATACGCTATGCAGCGTATACACCGGTAAAACATCACACGAAAGACAGTCTGAAGACGCTGTCTGAGACCTCCTTCTTCCTTGCATAACGGTGCTGTCATATTCGTCCCGCAAAAGCTATCCGCAGACATGTTTAAATCATACATGTGTATGCAACAAACATGTTTCCAACATGC
This sequence comes from Ixodes persulcatus, assembly GCA_013358835.2. Classification (NCBI taxonomy): domain Eukaryota; kingdom Metazoa; phylum Arthropoda; class Arachnida; order Ixodida; family Ixodidae; genus Ixodes; species Ixodes persulcatus. The sequence continues at coordinate 141,666 of JABSTQ010009755.1, read as the reverse complement.
TTGAGGCCTGTCCACAGATGCTCATCGTGTCTGTAATGAGCACCGTGTCTTTTGTATCGTGTAAGAGCAGTCTGACTGCGGCTTCATAGGAATGACGACAGGCCGCTGTTCTCCAGGAACATCAGCACACTGCGTAGAAGTACATATATGGGGTGTCTGAAGTCACCAGGCTCGATCTAAAATGGACCGTAAAAATAGACGCCTGCACGAAGCAACCTAAACTTTTCGTCGAAGTTGTATTTCACAGGTCCGCTTTTTCTTGCAAAACTACAAAGCTTAGCTCCCTTTCTGTAAAAAATGGGGCCAAAAAACTTGCTAGGGTCTATGGCGGGCGGCGACGCAGACGGACTAAGTCGAGCGGCGGGGCGAGTTTGGCGCACGTATTGATAGATGGCGTCGGGAGCAGCGTCGAAACGTGTAGCCGATCAGCAAAAGAAAGCACACGACACGCAGACGAAATCCGTTGGCAGCAAAAACGCATGTAGTTATGCAACCACACTTGTTTGTTCTTTCAAGGCGAAAGCCCTAATTCTTCCATTACGCGAAAAAGCGGCGGCGTTGTGCCCGAAAGGGGGTCACACCAATACTTCATCAAGCACGCGCCACAGAAATAAAACACAAAGAAAAAAACAGCAACGCAGATCCTTCGTTAAGGAACCCTGCAGGGGCGCTGAAGGTCAAAGGGGACGCGCCTCAGAAATAAAACACAAAGAAAAGCACAGCAACGCGGATGCTTCTTCACGGAAGCCGTCCTGAAGTCGGCGGGATTCACCGCGCCTGCGCAGTGGGGGAGCGTGGTGTCACCGCCGGAGCACCGTGTAAAAACGGAAGACGTGGCGCGCTGCTTGTAGGAATGCGCTGCGTGTAGGAACGCTTTCGCATTCCTACACGTAAGCAGTCGTCAGTGTCTCTGCCGAATTTTTTTAAGTTCAAGTTTCGCTTTTATTGTCCGCATTTATTTTTGGACCAAAGGTACACTACAAAAAGATTATCTTCATTTTCGTAAATCACGGTCGTCGCGAGCAGTCTCGATTAGGTTGCGCGTTTGATTCCACATGCCGCGTGCCGCCCTCGCCACTATTCGCCGAGATCCGATCACGTGAGGAGCCGTATCAAGTGTCGTGCAGCAAAGTAGACGTTGCACGCGCCCCGGCGTACGTTCCCAGGCTTTTGAGCTCGCCGCGCGCCTCGAACGCGCGGCGCTGATATTCGCCGAATTCAGTCACGTGAGGAGCTGGATCCACATGCCATGCGTGAACGCGCAACTCTGGCTCCCGTAGGGAGCCTATACAGGAACTCTAGTCTCGATAAGGAGGTAGCGCCATCTATCAATACGTGCGCCAAACGCGCCCCGCCGCACGACTCAGTCCTCTGCGCCGCCGCCCTTCGTTGACCCTAGCAAATGTTCTGGACTTTTTTTTTTTTTTTTTTTTTACAGAAAGGGAGTTACATTTTGTTGTTTTACAATAAAAAGCGGACCTGTGAGACACATCTTTGACGAAAGGTTTAGATTGCTTCGTGCAGGCGTCGATTTTTACGATCCATTTTAGATCGAGCCTGGTGACTTCAGGCACCCTATCCATGGAAATCTTGATATGGCACCGCACAAGTGTTTAGGACGTCAAAAAGATCAGGACACTGGCCGTTGGTCTTCCCGCAGTAGACCTCTGGCTAAATTACCCAATCAAAAAGAATGCTGCGAACATAGGTACACCTAGGGTGCCTCAATGTCCTTCTGTTTAGGGTGATGCCACCCTTTGTAGTACCCGATGCCGACAGCACGCGCTCACGGGTAAAATACAAAGAAATCGACGAAAACAAAATGTCGCCATAGCACAGTCAGCGCCACAAGCGCGTGCGGGGACACGCGCTTTCACGCGCTTCTGAACAAAAAATAAAAATAAAAGTGTGGGACAAAATGGCCAGATGTCTCCACCCTAAGCAAAGCGCACATGAAGGCACCCTATGTACACCCGCCTGCACGCGTTCGCCCTGTCTGTATTAAATATTAGAAGTAAACAACCAAATTAAGACGTTGGTGAACGCGCGTGCAAAGTGTTATTTGTTTTGGATTTTTATTTTAGAACAGTTACTCCTGCAGCAGGCAGTACGCGCAGCGCGTGTAACTACAAAATCGGGTTATGTGTATGTTTATACAGTCTAGAACTTGGTCTGCCTCAACGGGCGACGAGTCTCCCAGCTGTAGATGAGAAATTTAGCCCATGCAGTACAATTGCTAGCCTGGGGTCTTTAATGTGCATAACGCAGTAGTAGGGATCGAGCCCAAGGTCCTGGGTTCTGCAGCACGAGCTTTCGGTCCACGTGCTCCGAGCTGGTGTGCGCTAGCCCACTCGGCCACCGATCCCCCTGTGTAACTACACTTGCGCACGCTCCTTGAGCCTGAAAAATTTAGCTTCTTGTCCCCACAGCCCGGTGTTTACTAAAAGTGGCGCCATTCATTGTTGTAGAAATGCTCAAAACACGTGCCGCGCGCCACTTCTGGGAAATTCGTGGCGTCTGAAATCTAGCTTAGCGATGCGTGGCGATGCGCTGTGCCGCCATTATCTTCCCAATGGCTGCACGTTGCACGTGCCTCGTGCATCGACGAACCTTGCGCTACTTTTGAAACATGAAGGGGCTGTGTTTACTAACAAAGCATATACGAAGAAATGGAACTTGACCTAGCAGGGTTTGGGCACGAGCGCTTCGCTCTGACCAGTGCCTTAGTCGCAGGAGGATCGGACTTCGCATCGTCATCTCCGATTTCTCGGATTTGTAGAGCCCTTCCACTTCACGTGAAGATCAGCAAAGCTGCTATTATTACGACGTCTAGGACGACGCCTAGAGGACGACGACCTCAAGGACCTAAAAGACGACTTTGAGGACGACCTCAAGGACGACTTCAAAGACAACCTCGAGGGTAACGCCTAAAGGACGGCGTCTAGGATGGCCTTAAGCACGACTTCTAGGACGACCTCGAGAACGACGTCTAGGACAACCTCAAGGACAACTTCTAGGACGACCTCGAGGACGACCTGAAGGACGACGTTTAGGACGACTTCTAGGACGACCTCGAGGACGACGCCAAGAGGACAAACTCTCCGACGACCTCAAGGACGACTTCTAGGACGACCTCAAGGACGACTTTTAGGACGACGCCTAGGACGACCTCTCAAACAACCTCAAGGACGACTTCTAGGACGACCTCGAGGACGACGCCTAGAGGACGACGCCTAGGACGACCTTTCTGACGACCTCAAGAACAACTTCTACGACGACCTCGAGGATGATGCCTAGAGATGATACCAAGGGATCAGGACCTCACTATCTAATAATGCCAAGGAAGGCTGACTACGAAATCGCCAATATATGGTTGTGCTACTTGAAAAAAGATGTGGACAGGAAGGTATGCACGACGTTTCGGGCGGACGCGCTGGTTGTCCCCTCTTTTCATTTTTATTTATTCATGCTTGCCACGACCAATGGGGATTTTTCTGTCACATCCGCGGACGCATTTTTTCCCAGATCCTAGCGCATAGGGGGGTTCGGTGACCGAGTGAGCTAGCGAACACCAGCTCGGAGCACGTGGAGAGAGAAAGAGAGAGAGATAGCTTCTTTATTGACCCTTAGTTCAGGGTGTCAAGGGGACATCCAGGGGAGGCCAGTAAAAGGAGGGGGAGGACAAGGAGTTCACAGAGGGCTGGTAGCATTATCCAGTGCTTTCAGGTCCTACTCGATCGTGGCGATGTGATGAAGTAGGGCGTCGAAGATGGCGGAAACAAGTTGATTATTCGTTGGAAAAAGCCCACTTTCCACGTGGTGGGTCGGAGCCTGGGAGGTAATCTGCTGAGGGAGCTTGGGTATAAGTTTGAGTGAGCGAGGCGTTGGTCTGTGGGCAGTGAAACGCAGTACGGCCGAGTTTGTTGCTGCTATCGTAGCTGGCGTCCGTGTAGTAGATCAGGTGGTGGTTGGCCTGAAGAGTGTTGATTTTTTGGGGTTATCAGTTTGGCCCTGTGCTGGTGGCGTGCGAGGTTTCTGTCGGGCATTCATGTGCTTTGGTATGGGGAGGATGCTGATTTGAGGGATAGTGTCCCAGGGCGGAGTGCTGTTCTTGATGGGAGACAGGTGCAAGGTGTTGTAACCGAGAGTCCGGAGAATGTAGCGACCTTGCAGGGGCGTGGTCAGGCGTTGTTGGTGTCCCAGTCGGTGCAGGTCGACTCGGCTCTTCGAGCGTGTTGAATGGGTCCATACGTTGTAGTTGCTCCAGGGGAGCGTACTGCGGGATGCCGAGGGCGAGACGGGAGGGTTTGCGGAGTTGTGTTTGGAGGTGTTTGAGTTGGCTGTTCGGGAGAGGGGTCTAAGGGATATGATAGAGTACGCGAGAGTAGATGAGGGCTTCGATGGCGCGTCTCATGTCGTCCTCTTTAAGGCCTCTGTGGCGGCGGGAGAAGTGACCGAGGATGTGTGTGATTTGATTGATTTGTTTGGAGAGGGTAGTTACGGTGATGTCGCTGGCACCGTTGTTTTGAATGGTGAGCCCAAGGAGTTTGATGTGTTGCGCTGGCTTGCCGTCGAGGTGTATGGTGATTAGCTCTCGGTCTGGATTGTTTTTGCGGTAGGAGATGATGTGGAGTTCGGATTTAGATGGGGAACACGCCAGACCCATTCTGATGGCATAGCGTGCGACAGTGTCGCTCGCAGGCGCGCTGCAGTGTTTCTTTCTGTTGACCTGGGGAGCCGGTGTTGATCCATGGAGCAACGTCATCAACATAGATGGAGGACTTAGGATGGGGGATGGTGTCGAGTTCAGCGGGAAGTTTGCTCATGGCAAGATTGAAAAGAATAGGGGAGAGGATGGAGCCTTGTGCCACGCTTCTGTGTAAAGAAAAAGGGGTGGATGTGTGTCCAGGGATTTCGAAAGCTGCAGTGCGGTTCGATAATAAGTTTCGAATGTTGTTGTACATTCGAGAGCCGCACTTCGTTTCATCGAGAGGTGTTGACACTGTTGAGTATTGAGTCGTGTGACACGTTATCGAAAGCCTTGTAGATGTTGAGGCTGATGAGCGAGCGGAGTTGTGTGGTGCTTTCCTGTTGAAGGAGGTCGTTGTATTACTATTAGTGGTGAGAGGGAAGAGAGAAATCCCGGTACATGTTGGCCACACCTTCTGTAGGGGGGCAAGTCAGTTCCGGGGTAGGGAAGGGTTAGGGATAAAGGATCAAAAAAGGAAGTAGAAAAGAGAAAGGAGAGGAAGGACGAGGTAGGGGGTGGAGGTAGTTTGGACTACCTATGAGAATGGACAGTTCACTAGCTCGGGGCGTATTGCACCGTGCCTTAGAGCCGGTCTATTAGATCTGCACCTTCTAAGAATGTTATTAGTAAGGCGAATGTTCTTGTGGCATCTCTTACTGAGCCTGGGGGAAAAAGAATGTCTTCAGTTGTCCCGTGGGCAACCCCTGCGAGCTGTAGTCCATCGAGGAAAGATTTCCTCGCATCCGCTAGATTTAGACAGACCCAGATGAGGTGTTCTATGTCTTCGGGAACATCACAGCTTGAGCAGTTTGGGCTGATTGTCGGGTCCAGGCGATGAATTGCCTTTGCAGTGAAGGCACACCCAGTGCGAAGCCTATGGAGAATGGAGGCGCTGGCTCGTGAAAGCTTTGGGGGCACACGTGCGGGTGGTCTTCCGCCAGAGACTCGCGGGTCAGGATGTTGTCGCTTTATTTCTTTGTGTATAAGTTGTCTGGCCTCGTGAATTTTCGATACGTGGAGTGTTGGCACATTAAGGTGGTGCGCTTCTGCTGCAAGACGATCAGCTGTCTCGTTGCCTGTGATGCCAACGTGTGAGGGCAGCCATTGAAATGCTAATTGCCAGCCTTTTGTTTCCAAGTTTCTTGCTGTGTGGGCAACGTACCGTGCATATTGGGGGCCTCGTCTAGGTTGCTGAGAAGCACCAGAGCTGCTCTGGAGTCTGTTAGAAGGACTGCCTTTTCGCAGTTGGAGATGTCGTCAAGTGCTTCAAGGCCAAGCCAAAGAGCGGCTAGTTCAGCGGTTGTGGAGGATGTATGAAAACTGAGTTTTCTTGATCTGGTCACATTAAGCTCTGGGATGAAGATTGCTGCAGTAGATGATTCACAGCTGTGAAGCACCGAGCCATCTGTGTAGACATGTGCCCATCCTACGAAAGATTCCTCTATTAGCTCTTCAGCGAGGCCTCGGGCGACAACTTGTGCCGTGAGTTGTTTGTTTTTGAGCATGGGAATGGACTCATTGATTTTCAGAGATTGGGCGTATGGTGGTGGAGGTAGGTAGATCATAGCAGGGGCGTCTATAAGTCCTTCAAACTCTGTTGCGAGATATCCTAGACGAGGGAGGGGACGGCTGCGCAATCGGTTCAGGAGGGAAGTCGTTGACTGGCAGGTCGTTTGCCGTGCGATGTGGCGAAGCGTCAGTTCTTTGCCGTGGTTTTCAACAAGGTTCATCCTCCCTTCTACTAGCGTCGGAATGTTAGGTGCGTACCTGGGTAGGCCTAGACATAATCGAACAGCAATTCGTTGGAGTGTTTCAATGGCTGATGACTGCGCGTTGCTGATGTGAACTAATGGCAATGCATACATCAGTCTGGAAAGAATCAGGCCCCTATACAGTTGCATCATCATTGCCTGAGGTGTTCCCCATCTGCTGCCTATGATCATACGGATAGCATTGAGGTGTCGGCGACATTTGATGAGTGTTGATTTGACTGCAGGGCGCCAGGAGATGCGGTCATCTAGTAGAAACCCTAGGTAGGAGTACGTTCAAACCCGCGTTACTTCTGTTCCTTTGATTTCGTAGATTCTGTTAATTGAAGCTCTGGCCGTTGGATGGTACTGAAGGACAGCTGTTTTAGATGTGGAGAGAGTGAGTCCCAGCTTTGATATTTCGTCTACAAGTATGGTTAGAGCATCCTGTAGCGCTTGCTGCATCTTGCTGTACACCTTTGTTGGGGCAGAAGCCCAAAGGGCCACGTCATCTGCGTAAATTGCAATGTTTATTACTGGTGAATCGATGTTCAACAGCTGTATGGCCTCTGGCAAAGCGGCCATGACAACGTTGAACAAAAACGGGCTTATTACGCTACCATGGGGAACGCCTTGAGCTACTGCACGGTTTGAACTGCGGGCTCCTCCTAGGCGTACGCACATTGTGCGACCAGTCAGGAAAGCACGTATAAATGCCAGTGCTCGACCTTGCACACCAAGTTTGATAAGCTGTGTAATTATGGTACTGTGGGGAATTGAATCAAAGGCCTTTTTGATGTCTAGGAATATGGCTGTGAAAGCTTGCTTTGTGGCCTTTGATTCCTCCATGTCTGATACAAGGTCGCTGATCGCGTCCATCGTGCAGCGTAGTTTGCGGAAGCCAGACAGTTGATTAGGAAGGGCACCAGATGACTCAAGCTGCCAATCTAGACGCCGTAAGACCATTCGTTCCATAATCTTCCCCAGACAGCTAGTGAGGGAAATAGGTCTGTAGGAAGAAGTGTCACCGATCGGTTTTCCTGGCTTATGAATTGGAACCACCACGGACTGTAGCCAGGCAGGAGGAAGGACAGACGAGCGCCAAATGTCGTTGATGTTATCTAGGAGGCCAGGGAGGGTTGCGGCAGAGAGGTTTCGAAGAGCTTGAAACGTGATACCATCCAAACCTGGTGCACTGCGTTTTCTAGAAGAACGCCGAAGAGCATGGTGTAGTTCGCCCATTGTGAAGTCCGAGTCTGCGATCGTTAGCGTTGTTGGTACAGTGCCGGCGGTGCTAATGACAGCAAAACCTGATGGCGGAGCAGGGATGGAGGTAAATTCATCTGCTAGACGTTCTACAGCTTGTGCCACGGTTATGTTGTGGATTACTGCTAGTCCAAGAGCAGGTGAGCAGGGAACGGCATGTCCGGCGAGAACACGAGCCATATGCCACGCTCGTCTTCCATCTTCCGGAGAGTGAAGGGACTCACATCGTTGTCGCCACTGTCTACGTTGCAAGCGGTGGGTGTGTTTGCGAAATGCAGCGTCGAGTTTGCGGAAACGTTGGATGTCTTCTTGCCTAGATGTAATGAGAGAGCGGCGCTGTGCCTTACGGCGCATTGCTCGCAATTTGAGGTAGGTTAGATCAGGGTTAGGCCGATATATTGGGATTGTCACACTTCGGGTAGCTCTGGAGAGGGCCTGAGAGATGGCAGTCGTGTGGTCTACGTTGCCCTGAGATATTATCTCCTCGAAGTATATCCGGTATGCATCCCAGTTGGTCACTAAGCACTTTTTGTGAGTGATCGGACCCTGTGTCGGGGAAGTGATAATTATGGGGAGGTGATCGCTACCCCAGCTGTCTGGTTCGGGCGACCAAAGTGCTTGTATAGAAGCGGTTGCGAAACTCAGATCCAGAACACTGCGGTCAACGCCAGGCCTCACAAAAATTGCTGTGCCGTCGTTCAGACATTGGAGACCAATGGCTGTTGCCAGATCCTCGAGCAATCTACCTCGACTAGAAGTTTGCTTATCTCCCCATGTCTCGTTATGCGAGTTGAAGTCTCCAAGGAGTAATGTAGCTGGTGAGCACCGCGACAGTATTGTGCGTAAGACAGATGGGATCCAGTGAGAATTAGGTCGAACGTAAATAGACACAATGGTGACGTCTGATTTGCCTTTTCTAATTTTCACAGCCACGTATTCAGCACTGTCGTCACAAAGATCCGAGAGATCCACTTGCACCTGAGTCAATCTTCGATGTACAAACAGGGATGCCTTCGGAGCGTCTGTTGATGACTGAGTTGTCCGAGGGGTGCTGTTATATATGACATAGGGAGCAAGTCGAATCGCTCCTTGTTTTAAGTTAGTTTCTTGTAGAGCTAATACTTCAACTGTGTGCAATTGTAAATATTGTCGTAGGTCGTCTATTCGTTTTCGAAGCCCGTTGACGTTCCACTGAAGAATTGAGGGAATTAGATTATTTTTTACAGTAGGAGTATGTATTTTTTGTTTGGTGGTGGCATACCTCAGCTGTCTGAATGGCTTGCAAGAAAGTAGCTGGCTAGTTGTCCCAGGAGGCGACTAGCGGGGTGATAATGTCAATGATTGTAATCACAGCCTGTGCTACAGGGGACTTGACCGAAGTCAGGAAAGAGCGTAGCAACGAAGCAATTGTACAAAATGCGTTTCCTAGGCTTTGAGGCTTGGGCGTGTCGTTTGACCGTGAGTTTTTCTTAGTTGGGCGATCACGAGCCCATTTGGGGGGACTTTGTTGGTCTTTTGAAGCTGCCCCAGCAGCGATTATTTCCGAGCCTTTTGAAGATCCGGACTGTTGTGATGATGTAGCCGCAGAGTTCGTCGCGGCTTGAGACGTCGAGGTATCCAAAGTAGGATAGTTGTTGACACTCATCGGCGGGACAGGAGGCTGTGAGTTTTCTTTCCAGCCATGTCTATGTTTGGGCAGGGCGTGGTGTGGTACAACGTGGATTTCTGGATTGCTCATGATAGCTGATTTTGCTGTTGAGTAATCTACGTTGTTGGAACTTTTGTAGTTGGATATTTGTTTTTCCGCTTTGTATGTTGAACAGTTCCGTGACGTTGCATCGTGGCTTTTCTTGCAGTTGATGCATTTAGGTTTTTGTGTTTCGCACTTGCTGGTGTCGTGGTCAGCTCCACAACGGCTGCATTTTTGGACTTTTGTGCAAGTACTTGCGATATGTCCAAAGCGATTACATTTCGGGCATTGTCGCGGTTTCTCGAGGTACGGGAGTACTTGGTATCTCGTGTGCCCCACATAGACATGGTCAGGCGGTGTTCCTGTGGTAAAGATAAGCTTTACCACCTCTGATTTGCCAAGTCTTCTCGCTTGGGTTCCAGGGGATTTCAGTCTTACGGATGCCGAGAGGTCATCATCTGCGATCTCTACTGATACTCCGCGGATGACTCCGACAGAGGAAGATGCGGGAGTAGGTTCGTAAGTGTGAACCTGGAGTGGACCAATATTTTTCAGCTGGAGTATGGCCTTTGTTGATTCCAGATTTCGGGTGTCAAGGGCAAGGAGGTTCAAACGATAGTTTGGTCGAATCTGGATGATACCGTATGGTGCCAGACTGTCAAGCTTTTCCTTCAGAACCAAAGGGTTCAATTTAGTGATGAGTTTTGTAGGGTCCATCGGTTTAACGATGACAGTGAGGTTGTGCGAAACTGAGTGATTATCGTTGCCTCACTTGAATTAGACCCGTGACGCCTTTTCTTGGTAGCCTTGACGTTCCACGGCGCTTCGTTGTCGTCGTCTTCCATAGAGCTGTCAGAGGGTTCATCAGGGATGTTCGATGTCTCGGCAGATTCGTTTGCGTTGCCTGCGGGCTGCGATGTTTTCAGTTGGCTCATGTTTAGTGATCCGAGAGGGTGGAGTCCGCGGCCTCTGCCTCAAGTGCCTCGGAAGGCGACTCCTCGTTGAAGCACAAAGGTTTCAGCCGTGTCTGAAGCAGGTAACTGGAAATAATTGATATAAATTTTCCGGAGCGAACGAATCGAGCGTTGCCTCTATCACGTCGTCGTCTTCTTCCTCGAGGTCGTTGTATAACCGGAGAAGACAGTCTTGGGTGGAGATATTCTTCCTGTAGCCAATTAGCGTAAAAGGTAGGGCGCGCATGTGCTCGAGATGCCATTCGAGGCGTGTGAGTTTCTCGAAAAGCTTGCCGATGCACGAGGTAAGGAAAATAGGTCTAAGGTTTTTTTACTTCGGGAGCTTTGTTTGGTTTGGAGATCATGGTGACGATGGCGTGTTTACACTCTGCCGGTATGTCGCCTGTTTTCCAAACATGATTGAAGTAGTATAGCATTTGTTGCAGTTGTGCGTCGTCGAGGTTACGGAGAAGTTGATATGTAATTTGGTCTTCGCCGGGTGATGTATTTTCTTGGAGGGAGTGGAGTGACCGCTTTAGTTCGTTGAGTGGGGAAGAAGCATCCATGTCAGATGATTCGGGGAGAGGAGGGGAGAGGTTTTTGTGTGTGTGGTGCGTCGGATAGTGGAGGGAAGAAGGTGTGGCGGAGTTGTTGCTCGAGTTCAACTGGGGTAATTTCGTGGACGAGAATGATGCTCGTGAGGGGGTCGCAGGGTTGGGTGGGTTTGAGGAGTGTGCGTAGGATGCACCAGGCTTTTTTAGTGCCTAGTTGGCCGTTGAAGAAATCGCAGAGTTGGAGCCAGTTTTCAGTAGTGAGTTGCTGTGCGTAGGTTTCGGCTTCTTCGGTGATGACGCGAAGTTTGTGCTTGAGGTGCACGTGGAGCGAAAGCTCGCGCCGCATAACCCAGGGACCCTGGGTTCAATCCCCACCCCTGCCCGTTTCGATCTGGATGTGCATCGTACCGGCGTGCGGTCGTGTATCGCTACTGCGTAATGCCCCAGGCTAGCGGTTGTACCGCACTGGCTAAATTGCTCATCTACAGCGAGTGACTCGTCGCAACTTTGAAATGGTTGACCAACTAAACGCCGTATAAATATCCACACATCCCCAATTATTATATTCCTATCGCATAACAGCTTCGCTGTAAAACAGACAAGAAAATACGGTTTGTTGTCTCCACAGCTGAAGAGTACCACTAGAGGCGTGACTGCTCGATCTCCTCCCAATACTGGTGATCATTTCCTATACCCTCATATTCGTAGTATTGGTCACACCTATTCTTTTCTTGTGGAAAGAAATTGACGGAAAGGAGCTCTGTCACCTTAAATTCACTCGTATTATATGGCACATGGCAGATGATCTGATAACTGAATTGACATAAGGGGTCATAATATGATCTCCGAGTATGGCCTCCGAGCGTTCTTCGGAGTGTATACTCGGATGGACTCCGAAGATATTAAAATTTTTCATAGACGTGAAAAGATTGTTCAGCGGATGCGTGCTTCCAGTTCTTTCACTCAGCCCTGCTTCACGTCTCGGATAAAGTTGTGCGTGAGAATCTCCACATCGCATCTTCCGGGCATGGTACGTCGCTAAGGTGCTGTTTTGAGTTGATCAGTCAGCACGACCAGATCTCGCGGGATAAGTTTCAACAGAAGAATAAAGCCTCGAAAGTTTCTTTTTGGCGCAGCTATGCGCGACGATTCGAGCTCATCTAGTCGACCTGTACACAAAACATCCTTCGAAAAAAAGGGAAAAAAAAAATATAAAAAAAACATTAGTCGCAGCGTTGGTGCGTCCGCGTGTGACGAGTAGATGGACGTTGCATAGTTGGAAACGAGGTAGGAGACTCTCTATGCTTGAAATATACTTCTATCCCTAGGCGCTCTTCCACGTGTCCCACGGAGAATTTTCACAATACATCGAGAAGACGCTGGAACTAGAGAATAGATGGATGAGACAGTGTACTGCATTTCGGTCTGGGGGAACACCACCACGTGTACCATCAATAAACTTCTTTTTTTTAACTATAAAAAAGAAAGCTGTGCGCGCTATTTCCTACTTAAAATACAGTACTCACACAGAGCTTATATTCAAAAATCTTGAAATCTATACTCTTCGAGCACTATATTATAGTATCACACTGCACAATCAATATTAAGAAAAAAAACCTTTAATGAACCATTGTCTAATTTAACAAGAAACTTCACAACATATAGCACTCGCTCAAATGACATGGTACATTCCATACGCCGGCACTAACCATAGAAATCAATTGCGGTCTCTCACATTGCCATCTTTTCTATAGGCGCTTGATCTACAACCATCTTCTTAGTGTTTTTAGGTCATCATCCAGCTTTGCTTATGTTGATCGTTTGTTCTTATGTGTTTCTGCTGCATATTTGAACACATTCCCTGTCTCGTATTTGCAATGCCCCCCCCCCCCCCCCCAAATTATATCCAGTATTTCCCCAAATCTTTATTATACAACTATTTTATTTACTATATTGCACTAATTTAAGTGTTCGTGTGTGTGCGTTTAAGGGGAGGTTGGGTGGGCAGACACGGTCAAGGAACATTTGGGTGACTTTTTGTCTGCCTGTAAAAAAAATGTCAAAGTAAAAAAAAAAATGAAATCGGCATTCTGGGTTATTTGGTGTATGATCACCTAAAAATGCGTCAAAAATACTCAAGGTGATTAAAGTGGATATATATATATATATATATATATATATATATATATATATATATATATATATATATATATATATATATATATATATATATATATAAGTCAGAGATCCGTACTTGCGGAGTTGCTATGCTAGGAGTTTATCGTATGTATTACGACAGTTTCGCCGAGAGGCTCGGCTTCGTCAGGAGATGGCATACATGTGAAGGCATCAGACTGCGCAGAGCAGTAAGCGGCCAATGGGGCGAGAAGGACGTGACATCAGGAAAAATAAAAGTAAAAAGACATATGAAAAAAAGTGAAAGCCGTTTACAACTCCCTGTAACGCCGAATTGGAGCGCAGCTCTTGAGGAGGAGGAAGGAAGGGTAATCAGGGGAGCGTATACCCCTCCTCCTCCTCCTCCCCTCATTCTTCAATCTCCTCCGGGGGGGGTCACGTGACCCAGGGGGGAGGGGGCCCCCTCCTCCCCCCAGGTCACGAGACCCCCCTCCCCCTCCTCCCCCGAGGTCACGTGACCTGGGGGGAGGAGGGGGAGGGGGGTCACGTGATCTGGGGGGTCACGTGATCTAGGGGCCACGTGACCCCCCTCCCCTTCCTCCCCCAGGTCACGTGACCCCCCCTCCCCCTCCTCCCCCGAAGTCACGTGACCCCCCCCCTCCCCACAGGTCACGTGACCCCCCCTCCTCCCCCGAGGTCACGTGCCTTGGGGGTCACGCGACCTTGGGGGGTCACGTGACCTTGGTGTGACCTTGGGGAGTCACGTGACCTTGGGATGACCTTGGTTACGCCGACGCCGACGCCGACAGCGAAGGCGACGCCGACGCCGCTGAAGCCGGAAACGGGCGCCTAAGAGCTGCGCTCTAAAAAGCAAACATATTGAAACAAAATCAAACGCTCAGGAAAAAAAAAAGTTTGACTTGAGCGCGCTCCCACGGTAGGGCGGCGGGTTTCAAAGCTAAAGAGGCGTACATGAGATCTCCGACACTGCGGTGGGTACAATAGGTCATAAACAGACGGCACAGGCTCTGGAACGACATCTTCGGTACTAATAGGTGGCATTCACTTGAAGTCACTCGCTAGGTGCGCTGGCATCGGCCACCACGGTCGCCATCTTCGAGGTCTCCTTTTATCCCACGTAGGTGTCAGGTGCCGTCTGGCCGGACCTTTCAGCGTGGTTTAGCAGCATTTTACAACTTTAAAAGGTCTTTTTGGCCGAAACTTGGGATTATTCTTAGAGTTTGGTGCTTTTGAAGCGCCGCAGGAATATTTTTTGTGTGTGTTTTGGTTGGTTTTTGTCGCTATCGGACTTCTCCGCCGCGGCCGCGTTGCTCCATCGGCTCCATGCATGTGTCGTAAAACAACAATTATGCTGCTTTATTTATGGTTTAGTAATCATTTCCGGTCCGATTTATACTTTTCGTGGTTATTCAAGCGAAAATTAGAACAGTATTCCTAAAAATCGCGAACCAAAACGTGACCGAGGGCACGTTTCTCGTTTCGACCAATCGCTGACGCGTCTGTTGTGACGTCGCGCTTCTCGGCCCCGCATCAGTCACGTGAGCTCCGCTTCTCCTGGCTTCTCCCGCAACTCTCGGGGCGTCGCCCCAGTCGATCCCGGTGCGATTATTACCGCGTCTGTTTAATTGATTTGCGCGGCACACAAGCACCGGTTTCGGCTGAAATTTGGGCAACGTGGCCTGAGACGTGCCTGGAACCCAGTTCAATCGCCAAAAAGATATCCGAAATTGCCTTCATTGTCCCTTTAAGTGGTCTATGTAATCAATACGCTCATAATTGCGAAATTAATTTTTGATTTCTTTAATATACAATGTTCAGACAGAGCGATGCTGTTTCTGAAAAATAGAACACGGTGGTACGACAGGTTCATTTAAAAAAAAACCACGTCAAGCACCTGTAAGCACGTGTATGATAATGATTTTCATTCCGAATATCGTTTTTATATATGCTCGATAGCGCTAATTTGAAAACAGGTTCTGGCGACAGAAAGATATTGATTACACACGTGGAACATATCGGTAGAAATCAAGAACCTTTGAGAAATAGAGCTACATGGTATAGATAGAAGGGATTTAAAATGTGTTTCAAATGATTATAATGAAAATGTTGATATTATCCTTGAACGTGTGTCAAAATAAAAGTACCAAACCATTTTGTCCTATTAAGAGCGCTCAAAGTATTGATAAATTCACCTGGGACCATTTTGTCCGGGTTGGCACTTGGGACCTTTTTGTCCGGGACCATTTTGTCCGGGACCATTTTGTCCGGGACCATTTTGACCGGGACCATTCTGACCGGGACCATTTTGTCCTATACCCTTCGTACACACACACACACACACACACACACACACACACACACGCACGCACGCACGCACGCACGCACGCACGCACGCACGCACGCACGCACGCACGCACGCACGCACGCACGCACGCACACACACACACACACACACACACACACACACACACACAAAATAATGGTCCAGTTCCAACTGCAAATACAGTGCCACTTGGTCAGGGTGAGTATTGGTGTTCCCTGTTAATTCTTAGACAACGTTTTAATCGCTGCAAGTGTTCCTGAATTTTCCTTGATTCCTTTATCGATCGTGTTGAATCGGTATATGAGATACGATTTGCGCTGCTCCCGTTCGCGTTCTGACTTAAATCCGGTTTCAAGGATCGTTACCGAACGTTTCTCGAACGAATGATGTGGGAGGCTAAGGAGTTTTGAAAGAGCTAGGCTTGGGAGCGATTTTGAATGAGATTTGTGATTATTAAAGCGTTTCCTGAATGCTGTCTTCGTTTGCCCTATATATTGCATTTTGCAGACACTGCACTCAAGCAAATAAACCACATTTGAAGAGTCACACGTCAGGTTCCCTCGAATTTTTAAGGAGAATTGCGATTGTGTGCTGCTAGCGCTGCTAGTATGTCGCATTTGTTTGCAGACCAGACATCCCGGTGTCGTGCACGGCTTGCAATCGTCATTTGACAATGACGAATTCAGTCGAGAGTTTACAATTGAGTCTCTTAGGTGGGTACCCCTCTTAGGTTATGTGACCGTCTGTGGAGCGCACCGGGGGCGGACGGAAACGCACGTTTAAGACGTTCGCTTTGTTCTAGAATGTTATAGTGCCGTCTCAGTATACCGTTTACATTAGGAAAGTTCGTGCTGTAAGTTAGACATAGATTCGTGCGTTGTAGCTCGGGTTTGGGGGGGGGGGGGGGGCGGTTCGCAATTAAGTCCTCGCAATTCAATTGTTTAGTTTTTTTAATTGCGTCGTCAATTACACGTAATGGATATTTTTGTTTTCCCAGCATGGTCTTTAGGTTCTGGGCGCTCGCATCAAAATCTTCCTCTTTCGTGGAAATTCGTTTGAAACGGTGGGCTTGGCTGTAGGGGACGCTGTTTTTACAATGGCGAGGGTGGTCGCTCTGGTAATGAAGATAATGTTGTCGATCAGTCGGTTTACGGTAGAGATTTGTAAAGAGTTTACCATTTTCAATTTTACAGTTACATCTAAGAAGTTGATATCCGTTTGAGAGTAGGCGTAAGGGAAGTTAATGTTCGGGTGTACAGGATTGTAACAGTCTACGAAATCCAGCAGTTCCTCCTCGCTGTGTGTCCAAATGAGAAAGATATTGTCTATGTTTATCTCGTAGAAAGTTGGCGTAAGGGGTCGAATTCAGGAATAAATTTGGTCTCTAGCTCTCGCATAAATAAGTTGGCATAACTGGAGGCCATCTTAGTGCCCTAGTGGTTCCGCTGACGTGCCTAAAATATTCATTATTAAATTCAAATGCATTCAGTTCTAAGACCAGCCTCGTTAAACATGCAATGACTTGACAATCCGGGGTATCTGGTTTCTTATGAAGTTCGTGCATGTCAATTAGAGCAGCTATTCCGTCGTCGTGGGGAATGTTTGTGTATAGAAAAGAAACATCGAGAGTGACCAGATATGCTCCCTTAGGTACGCACATATCCGAGATTTCTCCTAGAAACTGAGTGGTGTCTTTGACATACGAATCGAGAGTTGTAGGAATATTGCTTATGTTTCAGTTGCTTTATTTTTCCAAGGAAGGAGGGGAGGGACCTTGGAAAGGTCCTTGGTGCGAAAGGTGCAACCCGTCGCCTGACGGGGCACTCGCCTTGCTCGGGACTGCCGCCGTGTCACCCTGGACATTACCCCACCCCACAGGTCGGGTGCAGCACCGACAAAGGCTGAGGCATGAGAGCGTAGTCTCTTAAGAGATCATTATTACCTTAATCCGAAGGGTGAAGTTGATTTCCAGAAAGTGTGTTGGACGCGGGCTCTACTGAGGCCTGAAGTTCTGGGGTTCGTTGTTCCAGACTTCCAACTTGGCGTAAGTCCCTCCAGGCTTAGCGGGAATTACGCCTCGCTAGGTTTGGCGTGCCGTAAGTCCGCTAGATGTAGCGAGACTTGAGTCTGCGAAATTTAGCGGCCGTGTTGTAGAGGCGGATTTATGGGTCAGGCTGTGGGAGGAGGGGGAATTCGGCACGTGTAGCAGGGCTGCCAACAGGGAAAGTCAAAATTTCCCTAGCGGACGCCTGAAATTTCTTCATTTCTGCCGACATTTCCCTCGCCTCCCCAAATAATTATATAATACTAAATATTCGTTGTTTTCTGCCTCACTTCCATTTTTACTATAGGAAATAGATTATACGTGGAGCGTAAATTCATCTGCTTCTTGCACAAGGGTTGCGATTATGGAAGAATGCCGGGCTCTTACTGGCTGGTTGAAAAAAAAAATATAGTGGGAACAAAAGTGGGTAGACCTCAATGCTAGATGCCTCAAGGCATCTAGCATTGAGGTCTACCCACTTTCCTTTCAGCCAAAGCCAATCAGAGCTCGACGTCGTTCTAACGTCACCGCAACCCCTGCGCAAAAAGCAGACGACTTGCTCTACGCATAGCCTTTACGCTTCGCATACGTTTCGCAATAAATAAGTTTATCGGGCCAAAACCGTGGCCAAAGCAAATCTTGCGAGGAGAAGTGTTACCGGGAGATTCAAACTGATGAATAAAACCCTATCTTCGCCTTAAATGTTATGCACGTCATCAGAACATGATACTGCGTTCATAACTTCATTCGCGCTTTTTATAATAGTCCTAAACAAGCGCTGTAACACAGGGGAAAATTCTCTAACTCGAACACACGGAACACGATGGCACTTCACAAAAATAATATTAGTCATGGTAAGTCTATATCTCCAGACATTGCAGTATTTCTTCTTATACTCAATTTTTTTTCTTTCGAATATGCACAGTGGCGCTCACAGAATCTTCGAGTTTGCTGGTATCTTCCATATTTTCCAGGGGGTGATGAAAACTGAATGTGCCGAAAAAAGTTGGATGGATGACTGGATGTTAAGGCTGTATCCTTTTATAACGGGCGGTATCATGTGCCAGATAGCCTATGCCTCAGTGTTGCCAGATGGTCGCTCCACAAACCGTCAAATGGCTGGAGGAAGTAACCCAAATGTAGCCAGCACCGCTAAAATTTGATGTTATTTCGAAACAAATATCATAATATTGACCTATAAAATTCCAGATATATGCGGTGCCCAAAATTTCCCTCAAACTAGCAAGATTTCTCTTATTTCTGAATAGACTTGAATATTACCTTAATTTAGGAAATTTCCCTCCGGTTGGCAGCCCTGACGTGTAGGTATAGATCTGACGTCACGGGCGAAGCATTGCCCCGACATATTTTGTTGACTTAATAATTGCCATTTCACCCAAAACTAAACATTTGTTCCTAAAAAAAAATAAACTGGTGAATGTATTTTTTTTTTTTTCCTTAAATAGTGGCTTTTTAGAAGCTTAGGGGGAAGCGGTCCCACCGACCTTTAAATCTGCCCTTGCCAAGTGGCGGGTATTCATACCGAATGTTTTGTCGCGCCATCACACTCTCCTCGGCCATTCCCCGACCCTTCAGACACATTATTAGATTGTTTGAACGTGCGCTTCTTTTCTTTTTGATTTTACAAGAGAGCACTTGTCAGCGTAACGCTATCGTGACGGGCTATGAGTGGGCGCATATAGCTTCCGGGCTTTCATACGCGTGCGGTGAGAGCCCGGACCAAGGGATGGGGAAAACGGCGGTCAAGCGGGAGGAAGAGCGGCGAGCGGGGCCCGTGGCAACAAGGACTGCGCGCCACAGCTCTTACGCAAGGAGCTCAAGGCGGCCGCCCGTACCCCGGGATCAGGCGACGGCCGTGGACCCGTACACCGCAGCTCCTCACGGCGCTGCCGCCGCCGCCTGTGCGGGCTGAAGGGACTAGATTGAAGAGAGAGAGAGAGCAACTCAAACCAGGGAGGAAGCGTTCGCAATTTAATTTCATAATGAAAGGACTAAAAACAGACTGGTAATAGGGCGGAGGGAGGGATGGGGGGGGGGGGGGGGGGGGGGGGAACAGGCAAGCACACACACCACTTCGAAACACAGCTTTTGATTTTATTTCACATCGTCAGATTTATGCATTCATCCACCCTCCCCAAAGGTTACCCACCTCCTCGCAACAAGAAATACCATCCACTGCCACGAGGTGACCCCCAACCAGAAGCAGGACCAAGAAAAGAATGGCGCTCTCTGACCTTTTACTGAACATAATCCGCAGAAACCTTTTCATTTTTCTATTCGGCCATAAGAACGGCTGAATTACACAATTTCCATACCACTTGCATCGTTTCTTTTACGATTCGCCTATTATATTTTTTTTTAGAACACTTGTTTGTTCCTGAGTTGGTTTGCACCCGTTACATTCTTCAAAGCATGCTTTGCTAGCTCCGAGGTTTGTGCCTTGTTTTTAACCGTTCTTTTATGCTCCAAAATTCTGCCATTTAAACGAAAGCCCAGATACCAAAGGATTGCTATATATATTAGTCACTCAGTTCTTCGCAAGAAACCGCTGGATTCCAATGTTTTATGGGACCCTCTCAACGAACCCTAGAAAAAACTGCGAAAATATCGAAGTTATGCTCTGCCCTGAATACAAGAGGTACGCCAAACCTGTTCGCTACGTCAAATTTGCTTGCTACTGCCTCGAGGTTCTGCAAACTAATGGCAGACACCTCCCAAGCGGACTGGTTGCCCATGCGTTGTCACCTTGCGAGCAGGAGAGCGGGTGGAGACGATTGCAGACGGCCCATTGGTCTCCTTCTGGGAGCTTGTAGACAGAGGCGACCCATAGACCACGTGATCCCAATGGAGCAGTTTGAAACGCTCAGAAATCTGGCTACACATAAAGGCCGGTTTTCACATGCAGCGAAGCGCTGATGTAGCGCTTCTCACGTGTCGTCAGCTACTTATTGTCTGCCATGAGCAACAGTTTTGACGGTGCGATACAAAGCTGGTGAATGCTTCCGTCAGCACGCGCTTAGCGCGAGGTCAGCGCTATGCTTGTAGCGCTCCGCTGCATGTGTGAACAGGCCTTTAAGGCCGGTTCTCACACGGAGCGAAGCGCTGATGTAGCGCTCCTCACGTGCCGTCAGCTACTTATCGCCTGCCACGAGCAACAGTTTTGGCGGTGCGGTTCAAAGCTGGTGAACGCTCTGGTCAGCACGCGCTTAGCGCGAGGTTAGCGCTATGCTTGTAGCGCTCCGCTGCATGTGTGAACAGGCCTTAATGCCGCAGGGATCTTTCTGGCTGCCTGCCCAAATAGCTACCGCCTCATCCTACAGGCACTCTTCCGACCTTCGCCCCGCATAGAAGCACTGGAGCAGAGCACGGATTGCCGGCACAATGTTTTCCTTTGTCGCAGACGTCGTCGATCTCTCTTGAGCGGACTTCTATGCGGGAACATATACCGTTCAAAGAGAAACAAGGACTGTGGAGTTTCTCCGCTTGTTCCCGAGTGTGACATCTTGGCTCGTGCCGGAGCATTCATTTTGTTCTCTTTTTAATTGGCACATTCGCGGTGTTTAGGGCAGATTCCACATGCGTTCCGTTTTGTTTGACGAGGAGGCTTTTGCACGTGTGGGGAGCGTTTTACCGCCACTCATATCGTTCATCTTCAGCTTCTCATTTTGCTCTATATTGGTTCTATGTGTGCGTCGCATATAGACGCTTTCAGCGCGCGCCAAATTGAGCCGCCATAGCCGACCTTCTCTTGCTTTACCGAGATGCCGAGCCACTGAAGCGGGTGTCGACGACCCTCCACAAAGGCCTATGCTGGGGAGAAGGACACATTAACACTTAAAATGGCAATAACCTGTCCTGATTTCGGAGTGATGAAGAGAAGCGAACGGAATAAGAGGAAACAAAAACTGAAGGTCGGTTATGGCGGCACCCATGCACAGCTGCCTGAAAGCGTCTATAGACCTTTTTCGCATAACCTCAAACCAGCCAGTAACTGACGTACCCTCGACCTGGTGCATTTTTGGATTGCCCGCTGACACAGGGTAGGCAACCGCCAAGGGTATGGGCGAAAAGGCTTAAAAACGGACGTCGTGCATGAGGTAGTTCCGAGTGCTCCTTTTTACTGTGCTTTCCGAAAATCTACGGTTGTCTGGCTACCACTGCGTGGTCGTCGGATGGATAAATGATTTTAAAAAGCATAAGAACCATAGCAGAAAGTGTGCCATGAGCACAAGAAGCTGCAGCGCGAGTGTGGCATGCAATGTTATCGAGCTTCGCATTGTCCCCAAGAATGCTTATTTATGAAGTCAGTCGATTGCGAGCTTGAATCGCGAGAGATTCGTATCAGACTCAACGTCACGTTTAAGCTCACGACCACTTCGTCTACGACAAGAGGACCGATTTTAATTCCCGGTGCAGGTGGTTCAATTAGGTTATCACTACAAGCCCCTAGTATGTGAAAGGTATGAAAAAGTCTACATGCCACCACTCAAGATGGAGCTATCAAAGGCCGAGAGCTTACCTGCATAGCTACATTAAACTGGTCATATATACTCGCTGTGGAAACTCAATCAAAACACCCTACCGTCTTCGTCGTCGTTCTCTCGAGGAGGTTTAAACTTATTATCAGGTTCGTCATTCGCCGAGCTCTTTTCGTAAATTGCAGCGCTTTCGCAGTTGCTTTGCGGGAGAGCAGACGCTCCTGATTTCCTAAAGTATACGAAAGTATACGTAGCTGCGAATGCGCGCCGCGGGACCTCCCCTTTTTATTATTATTATGATTTTTGTTCCAGGACCTTATTACAATGTATGGCATTGGTATAGTCCCCGAAAGTTTTGGAAGCAGTGTTCGTGGCTTATCGGGTTCACGCTTCATGATTGCCTCTCCGGCGTTTTTATCGGCAAATGAGACAAGCTGATTGACTGCACGATAATTAGATTAATTAGATTAGATTTAAGCTGTCAAAGACTCTGTGGGCTGAAAGTGAGAGAGAGTAGGAGACGAGAGGGGACGTGAAAAGCCCATCTCTGACTGGAAGGATTCGTTGCTGGACGTAAAGCTAGCTTCCTTTGTCTCTTGCTCGCTCTTCGAACGCGTTCGATTGCCGAACGCCGGCGTTCGGCGTTTGTTGTTCGCGCTCGAACGCGTTCGAAGAGTGAGTATATAGAGACAAGGGAAGCCAGCTTTGCGTCCAGCAACGAATCCTTCCAGTCAGAGATCGGTCTTTTCACGTCCCCTTTCGTCTCCTCCTTTCTCTCCGTTTTTTTTTTTTTTTTTTTTTTTTTATCATAGCGTTTTGAAAGGAAATGACAATCGACGTTTTACTATAGTCACCGACCGAATGAGAAGGGCAGGGCGCCCCTTTCGGATTTTCAGCCTCCGACACGCGCTCCATGCCTTCCGGCGGCCTTTGGCTGCCGCGCACGCTCCAGGCTTACGAGACGCCGATGCGTTACCGAAAGTAAAAAGCTTTCGCTGGAGGCGGGAAAAGCGTTGCTCCGCCCCGCCGTACTTCACTATAACGGAACTGGCGTCTACGGGATGTTTCTTTGCGAAACGTCGGCTATCCCTCCGAGACCTCCAGGAGGCTTCCTTACTATTCGTCTTAAACCAGCCGCACTTCTTCGTACTTTGACTACACAATTGGAACACGAGAGGATATCTCTCCTTTTATATAGATACCGCGGTACCCTTGTCAGAAACAGGGGCTTGGTGCGAGTTCGTGGGCCCCGCTGTTGCGGTCGTTTCTAAACTGCGCCTTCTTCAGAAAAGGATGAAAACACTGTAGCGTGCGTAAAACAAATCTGTAAAGCCTAACAAAAAAATAGCACCTTGTGTATACACGGTACACCGCGCCGCAATGCGCGCTCATCGTGGAACGCCGATGCTTCAGGACTCTCGAACCCGGCGGAAAACTTACTGCTGCAGCCATTTCGAGGAAAGCAAATTAGGCGACGAGGCGAAGGCGACCGTCGAGGAAAAATGCGCGAAGGTCAAGATCGCGGCAGCGTTGACGCAACACATAACGCGCGCCCTCCCCCGCAATACTAACTCGAAGACAAAGGCCTGCGCATGACGTCATCGTTAGTGGATCTCCGACCCGCCCCAAGCGGCAAACACGCTGAAGCTTGCCGAGAGACGTGGCAGAGCGGCAGACGTGTCCGTCTCGGCGTCTCCGCCTGCTAGCGTCGCGCTTGTTGTGAGACGCTGCAAGACGCGCCAGCGGCGACGCTGAATCACGCTAGGCTTCGTTGCGTGGGCCCACTAGTGATGACGTATGGGTGGGAAAGGCGGGAGCCTTGTCTTCTAGGCGGTATGTGTGCTACGCTATAATCCCTGGAGGTATAACGCAATGCTCTCGGACGCCCTTCCCGCGAAAACTGGAAGCAATTTGACGAACGATTACTGGCGGCCGGCTTCGCCGCCGTGTGATGACCATGCATCGCGCGAACGCCTGTGTTTCCAGAATGACCTGTCGGAGCTGTTGCTGCGTAGTGCGTGCTGAAGCGATCACGTCGGGGCATCAAAGAGACACGTGTGCACGCTGCATGGGTGTTCGGAAGACTCTTACACGCGTGGCTGGGCAGTATTGCTATAAATACAAATGTATCGCGATGGTATCTTAGAGATACTTTCGAGTATCGGTATCTCTGCTTCGGGATATTTTTGAAAAAAATGTATTCGTATTTTAGTAGTGAAATAAATTTGCGAGGTATATATGGCGATACTCTGCCCAACTTATGTATCTCGTTAGACTTGTCGAAAATGAGCTGTTCGTTTTTTTTTTTTTACGATAAACTGAAAACTACCAATCTGTTTTCAAGAACGGTCACTTCTAAGAATATCGGGATAAGGTACTCCCATAAGGCCTCCTTTCGCTTTAGCAGAGCGAACGCTGTAAAGGGGACGAATGGAGTGGAGCAAATCATCAGTCATGAACAGTAGAGAACTTTAGGAGCGGCTTTTCTTCGTGCACGCAACCTGTTCAGGACTTGTGCAGTCTAGGTCTGGTTTCGTTGCACAATCCTTCTGTCCTGCATCCTCACGGCTAAATAGGGTTCATTTCGGGCAGACATTTTTTGTCATGCATGGAAAGATACTCAAACATCAAACCTCTATTCGCAAGAACTAATAAATTCCAAAATTCTCCACTTTCTCTAGCTATTATTAACTGAAATTCCCTTCCTAAAACCATAGTACGTGAATCTAACCTGAAGAAATTCCGTGAACTCTGCAAGGCACACCTGAAAAGTGTTGATTCTTACCATGTTTATTTGTTGATTACTTTTTTCTACATGTTATGTTTTGATATTTGTAATATTACTCGGTAGTTCTTGCGTTTTCCTATTATTTACCTTGTCGTCACTCTTCTTCTATCTGTACATGTCATTTGATCCCCCCTCATGTAATGCATTTCATCTGAAATGCCTTTGAGGTATAATAAACTGAACTGAACTGAATTCACTGAAGACAACTTTTCTTTCTAATGGCATTTGTGGTTGCAGTTGTGAATAGATAAAGAGCTGGAGGTAAGGGGAGGTGCACAAACTGACACAAGGAGATGAATACAAGCGTTACCCCTTACATTCGCCACGAACTGCAGTCTCCGCACCCACCACGTTTTGAGAAAAAAAAATATATATTTCTGCGTAAAAATGTATTTCTTTATGAAAATAAAAATGCAAAAAAGCATTCCGGAATGCTTTTTTGACGTTTTTGCAGAAGTAACGTATCGGTTTCCCGTTACATACTATATGAATGTATCCCAGAATCTGTATTTGTGTATACTTGTATTCCGGAATACTGTTTGAAGTTTCTCTGCTCAACTTTCTTGTATGTAACGCGTTGCAAGTAAAACGTTACTTGTGCCTAGTTACTTTCTTAAGCAACGACGTGGCGACCTCTTTACTTATTTAGAAAAGGAACGAGTGACGTATTTTGGTTACTTTTTGAAGAAGCAACGGGCAACTAAATTTAGTTACTTCTGGAGGGGAACGCCTATACAACACAAGAACCAAACCTAGTTCTCACTCCAGCTGGCGCCTGTGATTTGCACGACGAGAATACGCAATAGAAAAAAAAAATGAATAATCAATAGAGACTTTTAGCAAACCGTTATCATGTTCCCTTTGAAGCATGCTTTTAAGCACGCACCCGAGTGATACCGTGACCGCGGGGAGCGCGCTTAAAAGCATGCTTTGTTGGGGTTGGGGTTTGGAGTCGCTCGTCTCAAGGCCCCAGGGCCCATGCTGACGTCCACTCCCCCATCGCCGAGGTCTCGCTGTCGGAAGTGGAGGCGGGAGACGAAGTAACAGGACGGAAAACTAGTTTATTTACATAGAATAAGTAGTAGTGTAATGGCAATAGGAGCACGTCGAGTGGGCAGCGGACAGGTCCTTTTATAATAAAAGTCAGGATTCTGGACCTGCTGCGCTATTGGTTGGTTAGTGCCGCATTCCAAAGCTGGCCTCGACATCAGCAATCTCCTCTCGACCTTGATTCTCAGGCGTTGTTCTCCGAATCCAAGTCGCCTTGTAGGGGATTGTCTTACATGCGGGAGACGCAGACACTAAAGACTGCCCGTCTGGTCAGGATGATTGGATTCTGTCTGGCGGTCTCGTGGAATGCAGACGCCTCCGCGGAAGGCAGACGTCGTAGACGCAATAGACGAAATACACAGACGGCAACGTTCTCGTGGAACGCAGACGCCTCCGTGGAAAGCAGACGCCGTGGGCGCCGTGGACAAAACACACCTACGGCAACGTCTGTTCCCATACACTTGACCCAAGGCCCAGGAGAAACGCTTCTCCAGTTTCAGATCAGACAAGTCGAACGTGCGAAAAGGGTTCGGACCGCACGCCAACCGTCTCGACGTTCGATTGGTCGTCGTCCGCACAGGAATGCAAGGTCGATCTCAACAGCTTCTAAGGCTGCGGTAGTGCGGTATGCGGAACACGGTAACGGTTTGCTTAAAGTCACTAATAAGAAAGATATGCACAACGTATCTCGGCATAGACGCAGTTATCCCTAACTGAACGCGTTAAAAAACGAGGAATTATTAACGACAAGAAATATTTGGAAGCTGCTACTGCTTCGTAAGAAACGACCTATTCAGAGTGACGAGAGGATATCGCGTTAAAGGGATACTGAACCAAGGAATTTAGTGTCCATAATAAGTGGCGCACGTTCTTTTCACGAGCCAGCAGCCGCCGGTGTGCGCGAGCACACGCAACAAAAATGACGTCAAAAACCTCCGTTCGTGATTAAGATGACAGTGAAATGTATGGGCTTCGGGCCAAAGGAGAATAAAGACAAGTTTTTCATCTACACAGTGGTGTCTGGTGTAAAAGGTAAGCGATTAATTGGTCTAACAAGCACATAGCTTTCACTTGTAGAGATGAAAAGCCTGTATTTATTCTCCTTTGGCCCGAAGCCCAAGCATTTCACTGTCATCTTAATCACGAACGGAGGTTTTTGACGTCATTTTCGTTGCGTGTGCTCGCGCACACCGGCGGCTGCTGGCTCGTGGAAAGAACGTGCGCCACTTATTATGGACACTAAATTCTATGGTTCAGTATCCCTTTTAAGGCCGGTTCTCACATGGAGCGAAGCGCTAATGTAGCGCTCCTCACGTGCCGTCAGCTACTTATCGTCTGCCACGAGCAACAGTTTTGACGGTGCGATACAAAGCTGGTCAACGCTCCCGTCAGCACGCGCTTAGCGCGAGGTAAGCGCTACGCTTGTAGCGCTCCGCTGCATGTGTGAACAGGCCATAAAGGGGTACTCCGGCGATTTTTGAGCTACCTCAACTAACTATATTTTCTGACTCCCCGGCCTTTACCCTTTCCGGTATGCTATTTAGTATCGCGAAATTCATAATAGTTATTGCGAAATCGGCAAATGAAAATGATGCAAAAACCAACATTCAAATATACCCGCACTTTTCAGTGCCGTGACGTCAGTGGCGGGCAGGCTTGCCAGTCGAGCGAGCAGTCTAAAAAAAATAGAATATGCCAATCATTTGTTCGGTGCTGGAGTGCGGATCCTGGAGCGAGCTTCCAAAGCATTCATTTGGCACCATGAAACTGCTTCGAATCAGTTGGGAACAAATTCTACAGTCCTAAGAGTGAACCCCTGCCTTCCACTGACGTCACTTTTTCGTTGTTGCCAGTAGAGTCTTTCAGTTTGAAAAACACGGTGAGGACCAAAATCGTAAATTCAATAACTTCGTGAAAAAAAATTATTTTAACCTAATATTTGGGATACTATTTTAGCGATGTTGTTTGGCGAGTTTAGCAAAATTTCAAGCAAATCGGGGACCATGAAGAAATCGCCGGAGTACCCCTTTAAGGTGCAACCCCACCGTGCATGACGTTTTGGTGCTTTTTTGACAGCTTATAACTTTCTTTCTATGTATTCTACAATTATAACGTTGATGTCAAATTAAAGAGCCGTTTTCCAACAATGCTTTAATGTCTCGATATTACGATTATCTTTAGTGGTTAGTTAATTATTCACCTTTTAATAGACCACAGTCTCTAACATAGAAAAAAATATTTCTCGAGTTATATCGTCCCATCGTCCACGATATTTTACGTCAGCGTTCGGTTGGATATAATGAATTAAAAAAGTAAGCAATGCACTGTACAAATAATGCATATTTTAAAATAAAAAATAAAGTTTAAAATGATATTATTTTATGGTGCTATAAAAACGAGATCGCGTGAACTAATCAAAATTACGAGACATTACAATATGAAGCATCCTTCGGTATTACATCTTCCAGAACTTTCATATTGATATATTACACGTTAAGAATTAACCATTTTGTTCTTAGCCCGAGACTGAGGAGGAAAAGAGGAAAGTTTCTCGTGCTAAGAACAAAATGGTTAACATCCACCAGCTCGCCTGCGCACTCACTGCATTATCACGTTAAGAATGTTTTTGGAGCTCAAACTTTTCTCATTCAGTTACGGCAAATCGCAGTTTCTTAATATAAAATAGAGATGGTGACACGTGTTCAAGAATACAACTTGATGTGAATTTTCCGCCATGCCCCTTAGAACGCCACGTGAAAGACAGAAAAAGCGCCAGATGTCAGGGTGTCAGAAGCCTGGATGCCCGAAGTGAGCGAGCCAGAGATGTCAGAACAACAAGCGCGAGGTTTCGGGTGCACCACAGCTGCTTTTGCGCGCGTTCTATTTAATGTGCGTCCGTTCACATGCCTGACGCAACCCATATCAGTCCAAATGAAACGGGCGCCATGAATGGGATTCCGCCACATATTCGAAAACATTTGAATGTTTTTATCACTTGCAAAAATCATTTTCGCAATCAAACTACGCTCTTCGGAATGGTTCGACTATATTTATTTTCAAAAACCACTTCGGTGGCTTTTAAGTGGCAATTATATTAAAATAAAACACAAAGCATTAAAACGTCTCAGTGTCTCTGAGCCAAAGCGCTGGCCCATGAATTCATATTTATCCGGTTTAAATATCGACCAGGTGCCCGCAATCTGACGAAGGCCAATCTGGAATTTCGGTTGCATTTCAAGTGATCTCCAGTTAGTCAAACTAAACCCGCAACAGTTTTATTGGGGCGTGTTAAGTGATTTTTCTTGGTTTGGCTTGTAAAACCCAAAGATCTGAATATTTGTTTTGCTTTACCTTAGTTCGGAGCACAGCCAACGCTACGGGCTGATGAAGCCACTGAAGCAGCGCCGAGAGCGCGAGGTCAAGCAGTTCTTTCTCTCTCTGTGCCTGTGCTTAAAATGGTGGTTGTCAGTTATCTGAAGCTTTATCTGAAATCACAGAAAACGCTTTTCCGTTCTCCACAAATGTTTAAACATTTTGCGACACAGCAAAGCAATATTACATGAGCTTCCTAACACCGAAACTAATGCTGAGGAAGTCGCAGTTTTGAATCATGACAATCGGCAGTTGCTTTTGCTTTGTACTAACCACCAA
Organism: Ixodes persulcatus; assembly: GCA_013358835.2. Lineage (NCBI taxonomy): Eukaryota > Metazoa > Arthropoda > Arachnida > Ixodida > Ixodidae > Ixodes > Ixodes persulcatus. The sequence goes on along the minus strand of JABSTQ010009755.1, from coordinate 112,193 downwards.
GATGGCGGCGCCCACAACAATATCGGAGAAAAGAGTGCCAATACTCTAAGCGCAGCTCATTTGGTTTAGCTCATAGGCTAAAGCAAGTACGGTGGGGGATCATTGGCCGAGTGTGTTGTGGAACCGCAGATCAGAGCACGTGGAGAAATTCGCCAGTGCGAGCTCCGTTCAAAGAACGGAGCTCACGCTGCAGAACCTGTAGGGACTAAAAGCCTTCGATGTGTTTGCGTTGGTCTTTCAAGTAACATCAGAAGGTTGCCAGTGCACGAGGCCCGTGTCTTGAGCGGCCTTTGGAGGCGAATGGTGGCAGCAGCACTTAAATTACAGTGAACTAGAATATACTAAAATGACGGGCCCTTGAAAGCGAGTGGCGGCGGAGCAACCGCTCGTGGCACGTGTCTCGCGCGTTTCTACAACAATGGTTGGCGGTACTTGTAAAAAAACGCTTTTATCAAGAAGCTTTAGCAGGGACCCTGGGTTCTGTCGCCCATCTGCGTCGTACTGTCGTGCGATCGTGTGTCACATATACTGCGTGATGCACGTTAAAGACCCGAGCTAACAGTTGTACTGCACTTTTTTATAATCTACAACGGGTAACGATTTCGCCGTACGAAACTCCTGCTCTCTAAAAAACTAATGACTAATTTCGAACGCGCCGTTACATTGCAATTTTAATGTGTGTTCGCGTTCTTTTTTTTTTTTTCTACATCTTTAATTATGCGGCTTTTACTTATGATGAAACAGATTATAGTTGTCGGACTTCTGGAAAAAATTTATAAAACTAAGAAAATGGCACGTGAACTCAAAAGACAAAACGCAACAAGAAAAAAATACATAGGCGCACTTCATAAAAAGAAATGAAATCATAGAATTGAATATAATTGTGTTTGAAAACGTTTGATTGCATCAAAAGCAATAAAAGCGAGCTCCATGCTTTGAACGGTGCGCTTGTTTACTGGAAGAGTAGTTCAGGGCAGCATGCTCGAGCTGGTAGGTTCCGCTTCGCACGCACGATGAAACCAAATACTTTACTGGTAATGTATTTAGTGAAACAAAGCTTACCTTGTGCATATGCGCAATGCCCTCAGTTTTCACGGGATTACACACTTGTTTATCATCATTGTTTCCGTTCCCCATTACGATTCAGCTCGTGCTTTTTTGTGTGCTACACGCATTGAGACCAAGGTAACCCAAAAGCATTTTATTGCGCAAATTGTAATATATATATATATATATATATATATATATATATATATATATATATATATATATATATATATATATATATATATATATATATATATATATATATACTTGTTACGTGTGCCACAATCAATACAAATTATTCTAAACTTCACACGTGGCCGCTTGCGTGAGCAAACAACGTTGTTTGTCAAGAGCAATTTCGATAGTATACGAAATCACGTTGGAAAAGCTTTCTAAGCACACGACCTTTGGCATGCAGTGAATACTCATAATAGGCACCCAGGTGATTAGTAGCTGTCAGCAGGTGGAGTTTTTCTATCAACCCAGAGTTAGAATGTTCCCATCTTTCTGTTGCAAGTAATCAGGAGACAACTTGCTAAATCTGAGGGTGATAAAGTACTATAAACATTCAAACATTACGGCCTGAGCAGTATATGTGTACAAGCTTTAGCTTCAAGGTACGTTTATACCCCAACGTAACGTCGACGGGCGTGGCGTAGCGCAGCGCGCACAGATACTGATTGGTCGCAGATATCGAGTTTCTGGTTGCCGGCCAATGAAAGGCGCGCGTTCTGCGCTACGCTGCGTTCACTGCGCTCAACGTCGGAGTATAAACATCCCTTTAGATGTACCTTTAACTTTCCATACGCTTAACGCTAGTGTAAAATGTCGCGCTGTTTCAGTCTTAATCAGCGTACCATGTCAGTGCTTACACTATATTTTATACAACTTTTTCGTTTTTGCACACCACACACTCTAAAAAATGCCTGCACTTCCGCTTACCCGCAAAACACTCAAAGAGCCAATCTCTACGATCTACGAAATCAGGTCAGCGAATGATGAGACGGAACATCTGTTTAGACCTAAAAATGCAGTCTGCGCGGTAGCATTACGCAATGCAAAACGTCATGCTTGCATTGCGTAATGCCACAGTGTAGACTTAATTTTGAGGTCTAAACAGATATTCCGCCTCCGCATTCGCTGAGCTGATTTCATAGATCGCAGAGATTGGCTCTTTGAGTGTTTTGCGGCTAAGTGGACGCGCAGGCATTTTTTAGAGTGCTATTTGCGCGCATAAATAACCAAATTAAGACTGGTACGTTGCTTAAACCCTGCGCAAAAGCTATCCACAGACCCATAATTTTTGCCTGGCCAGTCATTGCGATTATCACTAAACTCGTATTAAAATTAATACTTAGCAATTATTGCTGCGAGTTAATTTTTAACCTTGGCATTTTTTTTTTATTGTGACTCCCGCACCAGCCCTGATTTGGGTTTACCAAACTCAATATCTAAACCTGAGTCTCATTTTTCGTGTATTCCAGTCTCGTGATTTTGGTCAAAATAAATACCCAGCTACCTAAATGAGACACCTGGCCGCCTAAAAAAAAATTAATTTGTTTTGATTTTTGAGGTATTTAATTCCTCAAGCTAGGATTTTGGAAACCTAAGTCTATCACGTCATCAAGTTTTCCTATATACCCACAAAAAGCCAAACGCATGTACGACAAAAGGCCCGGCCCGTCATATAAATTTGATCACATTGAAATATGTGTAACTAACCTCCGAAAACCCCGCGGGGTGCTATCCGCGCACAGACAATAATATATATTTCAACTCGTCGGTTGTTTTGTTGTGCATATGTCCCGTCATTTGGCTAAGGACGATTTTCGCGTTTTGTTCTGACCACATATGTTGGAGACGCTAACTGGCGCAGCCGTCCGCGTTCCAAAGAAAGCTCGTGCAGAGAAAAAAACAAGCGAAGGAACAGGGATGTCAAATTCAGGATAGAGAAAAATACTCCACTGTATCGAAGCGTCACCACACACGATTTCTCGCATTGATGTACAGGCCCGGAAGGCGATCCCACTGCCATCTCTTGGTTCAGAATCGCACTAACCAAGGGTGGGAAAGGGGCCATGCAAGGACTTTTTTACTGGCTTTTTTTTTCACCAAACCTGAGCGCACTGAACGTAGTAACTTAGTAAAACTTTTCTTTTCTCGAAATTCGCTTTATTTTAAAAGTTATAGGCAAATTAAAATTACAAAAACAAGCAAAAAATAACCTCCCTCATGACGTCCTTGGTTGCTTGAGTGGCCGTGAACTAGAGGAGGGGTAGTGGGCTCATCGCGAGCGCTCACGGCTGCCGCACTCCGTGTCGACGGCGCGAGACGGCGCCACTAAAGCATGTTTTGGATAGGCTGTATGCAGCGGGCAGCCGGGGCGTCTCTCATTGCATTTGCTGCGCGATTAAACACTAATTCGGCATGACACTTCATTGGCCACAAACGACAACAAACACGGGGTAAAGATCAGTTCAGAATGGGAGCCACTTCGCGCTGCCATTCTGCGAAACGGCCAAACCCCAAGACAAAGCTTCTCGCCGAAGGCCTTCGGAACGCTCGGAGCTGGTCGGATCATCCTGTCCATCAGGGTTTCGAACCGAAATGTTTTTCGTTCCGGTTTTCGTTCCGGCTCAGGGAAAACGGTTCAGCTCCGGTTCAACTCCGGAGTGAAAAAATAAAGGTTCAAACCGGTTCGAACCGGTTCCTACTCATATGCTACAAAAACATTTGACGACAGCAAAAGATAAGCTATGCATATTGTTACATATAGAAAGCAAAGGCTCACATTACTGTGTGGAACGAATGAGCTAGTGCTGGGGCACCTCGGGACGTGGGTGAAAGCGCAGTTCAATGTCAGGCAGCTAACCGAAGAATGCATATCCGGGGCAAGACGGCACCTCTGAGACGATAGAATGAACTTAGTGCAGAAAAGGCTCGCTGCACGCTGACCTGGATCGCAGGCACTCTCAGGGCTACTTGCGCCAATGGGTAGAGTTCTGGATGGCGTCACCTTCTCTCCTCCCAAAACTGTAACACGTTAGCGTCCCTTGAAAGCCGCGACTCCTTGTCTAGCAATGCTCAGAAGAGCTGTGCGCCTTGATGTTTGTGTTTCCGAGGAGAAAACGCTTTGGTCCTTGCAGTCTCTGCTACCGGAGATCGAAGCTGTTTTGCTGTTTTCTGTAGCTGTAACTGTTGATTGAATCCCCCCTCCCTTTCCCGGTGCTAGACTTTATTTTCGGACAGATTATTAAACCCCCTGTGTTATTTTGAAAGCAGATTAGATGCGCCACAGTATGGCAACTAGTGCAAGTTTTAGAATATCCCTCGGCCTTTGTATCACTTTCTTATCCAATCAGTTGTACAACGAAATCAAGTCGTTTAAAGTAAATTGCACACAGCTCTACAAAATTAAAGACAAGAAACACCACACAGAATTTAAACTGAACGCAAAAAAAAAGAAGACGGAGAGGTATAGACAACACTAGGTGTGTTGTCTATACCTCTTTTTGTCTTTTTTTTTTTTTGGGGGGGGGGGGGGGGTTAAGTCTGAGATGAAAAACCAACTAGCCCAACTCACCGTTTTGCCACCAAACAGGCTCATTAATTGGTCACTTTTGCTGACGTTCGAATTGGGTATGTCCTAGCGTTATGTTTTCTTTAATAAGCCATTTCCGGTCCCCTAGAGAAGGTTGGGACGAATGTGGGCATTCGCTATATACGTAACACCAGAAATCCCGGAGAATTTATAGTTACTGTGCTCACTTCGTTTGAGTTCTCAAGACGAACTTTATAAATTATGAAGACGACCGTTATGTGAAAACCTGATATTAGAATGTTACAGAGCTTTCCGCTGCCAATTTTTGCGCTTTTTGACTTTCCACATGAACAAAACACCGCAAAAAGAATTGATCAGTTTTGCCCAGGGACGAAAAAAGATTTATTTCCGTCCGATTCAACTCAAATTTGCGCGAAAGTAATTTTTTTTCTTTCATTTTTTAGTTTACTTTTCAGGTTACTCTGTTTTTCGCCACGCACTTTTCACGCAACCTGACTTCGCGTATGAACCGAAAACCGCATGGAAAACATAGCGGTTCCGCTCCGGAGTGAAAAAAAAATATTTCGTTCCGGGTCAACTCCGGTTCGCGCGAAAATAACGGTTTTTTCCGGTTTTCGGTTCACGGTTCGGGTTCGGTTCAATACCCTGCTGTCCATACGACCGCAGCGCCGGCGCGTACATCCGGGACCTTTCCGTGTCGGCGCGTGATCCCACTACTCCTTTCTAGTGTGCGCCACCTTTTCCACCGCTCGGTGGCGGGTATGTCGACGGGTCATTTCTCGTTTCCGTACTTTATAAACTGCATTCGTTTCTTTTCTGATCTAAAATAATGAACAAAAACTATTTTTATAAATAATTGAAACGGTTCGCGCAACTTATATTTTGTAGTTCGACTAAAAAGAAGCTTTTAGCGGCTCTGACCAGTAGTAAGCCCAGGACCAAAGACGTCACATTTTGCGCGCTTTCGGTACCGCGGGTCGCCCTCGTCGGTGGAGGAGGTTTCCGCGTCGTCCGGTTAAAATATGACGCACTGATATTTAATTACTCTCTCCGTGCCTGCTGGCTTGCCCGAACTTCAAGAGACGTGGAAACCGCAAAAAAGGTAGACGCTTAAATATGATTGCAGGGCCCCCCCCTTTAAGGGCGATTCACACACTCGCGTTGAGTGCGACCGAGTGGGAGAGTTGCCATAGCAACCCTCCCACTCGGTCGCACTCAACGCGAGTGTTTGAAATTATAAACCTCCCTTTATTTCCAAGCTGATGTTACGCCTTCCTCTTGGATCGCGGTAGCGTATTCTCGTCGTTAGAACACAGCGGACGCCTGGAGCCATACCAACCAATCCAGCGCTCCGAACGTACTTATAACTACGCGCCCCGCACGTCGCTGCGGAGGTCACGTGACACTCACGCGGCATCTGATTGGCTTCGATGGCTCGTAGCATCCGCTGCGGTCCATGATAAGATGAAACGGAGTGTAATCTTGAGGCATAGCCGCCTCTATATTCACAAAGCCTGGCAGCTCGACGACGGAGCCATATTTATTTATTTATTTATTTTCATACTCTTAAAGGGGCACTGACACACCAAAATCATATTTTTTTTTATTATCCGAAACGATTGAAAACGATGCCGGGACATTACCCTCAAAATTTGAAACTTTAAAATTCAGTATTTGTGAATTCAAAAAACAATTATCAAATGCCGAATTTGAAGTTCCCGCGCGATCCGCGCCAGTGCAGTGAGTCACATTTTGCGGTCTCCTGCGACTCGACTTTCCTTCGGACCTTCGGAAAAAACCGGTCTTTCTCCGACTCGCCAACGGGCGCTGCCAAGTTTTCCGAGGGAGGGTACAAATCTAGGAAGCAACATCACACCGAACTCTGATTTCTGGTATTTCAAAAAGAGGGGCCGTAGTGCGTTCGCAATTGCGTTAAAAAACATGTTTTACGATTGCCGTTATTAAATGTTATAGAAATGTCACCTACAAAGCTTCTAAATTTCCTGATTTTTGACGTCACCGATCAAAAGAAGCGAGGAGGTGAAGGCGGGAAATACAAATGCCAAAACTAAAAAGGCGCGCGCGCGCGCGGGAAAATTTTTTTTCGCGATGCGGTTTTTTTTGCGTGTCTATGACTACAAGTTGCATCGTTTTAGACAATAAAAAAAAAATACGACCTTTGGGTTGTCAGTGCCCCTTTAAGGCCCGGAGGCTATACAGAGAGGAGTGGGTGATACAGATGAAATCGTTGGCAAATTTCTTGAAGTATGTGACGTCCTGGATGGACACGATGGAGGCAGGGAGGTAGTCAACTTTCCGAGGGGGTGGAGTGGCCTGGTCCGGATGGTGACGACCGATGATGGTGCTCGCCCGATGATGACAGCCCCCGGGAAGTTGATATTAAAAAAAACTAAAAGTTGTTCGGTCCCGCTGAACACATTGCGACGATGGTTGGCTTTACAGTGGCCATTGTGGCCACGTTTATTATGAAACAAAACAACTCAACAGTCATGAGTTAAAATTCCAAAATTAAACGAAACAAAACAACTCAACAGTCATGAGTTCAAGTTCCAAAATTAAAACCCCGTACTTTTGTCCCCAGTCTCCCAAAATCGAATCGAAGCCAATCCCCGAGAATCCTCTCCGCACTCCTTTTGTAGGCTCGTAGGAGCCTCCTTTCCCCTCAGGGACCGACCAATCCCTTCAAATTTCACCACTCCCACGTGGTACACTGTTGCCCAATGGTCGGCGAGCTGTCAACCTGGCCTTCCAACCGCCAAATCCGAATTCCTTGTAGAATCGTTCTCTGCCTTTTCCGCAGACTGGCCGGCGCCAACAGCTAAATTATTACCTCGGGTAAAAAGCGACAATTTGATACTAAGCGGCGAAGCCCTCTATCTACAGGAACATTCGGTTAAAAACCACACGCAGCTCCAAGCGCGGGCTCTCTCCACACCGAAACCCGAGAGGTTTCTTAACGACCGCGGGGGAGGCTCTCCCACCTCGGCCGCGATGACCCCGCGAAAGCCCCCTCCAAAACGCCGAACCCGACATAGAAAGTTAAAAAAAAAAAAAAAAACAACGCCGACGCAACTCCGGAAAAATCAACTTTTCTAACAAAAATCACCTTAAATAATAAGCAGGATTTCTCCATACTTAACACCTCCCCACCAAGAATGTTGCAAGTACACTTGTTGTTCGCGCAACATCAGTCCACACTGTCCATCAGTTCGGAGACACTGCACAGAGCAAGACCCAGAGCCGTACATTCCAGATTCCACAATGTCCATATAGATATATTTAAACCCGCTAATCGCAAAGCTCCACAGTATGGGTGCAGACACCACTACGGACTCTATTCCTAATAAAGTTCGCACTAGTTAAAATAAACATTCAAAATAAAGCAAAACTATACGACTTGAAAACAAGAAATGTAAAATGCTCCAAGAAACGAACTACAGATAACTATCTGTCTCCGCCAGCGCTTTCCCTAAGCTCTTTCGAGCCTCGACTTGCACGTTTCGAAATATACGTGAGTACTGACAAACTTCTCCCGCGGTGAATATAGACTATGCACCAAAAATATTACGTAGAATATAAAATACTGAAGGGCCGACCGAAATGCAAAAGGAAAATTAATCAGGAGGGCAGTGAAATAAACGTAGCCTAAGCTGAAACGAAACACCAGTAGCCTTGCTATCTACCCTCCTAATCTTGGCCGTCTTGTCGTCCAGCTCGTTGCCATCGAAAACGTTCTGAGAATCTCCTGGGGCGGCGCGCAGTACGCGACACTTGCGGATCCCGAGCTCAAACTAAAAGTCTGCTGTCCTCGCGTGCGAGCTCTGGCCACTGGCCGGAGTGGCTTCCTCTTCTCCGTGCCCATTTGGCGCTTGCCGCCCCCGCAGCTCCTCGCGTCCGAACTCCTCCTTCCGGAGTCGCTCGACGCAGCCTTCTTTCTGATCGTCACCCTACGCTGTACCGCCGGCCTGACCTTCGGCGAAGACACGGTGCAGGTACCGGAGTCGGTGCCACTCCGCAGTCGGAGCTTCCGTCTCGACGCCTGGATCGGAGGAATCAAAGCCCTTTTTGCCGACCTCTCGCCATCGTCCACATTCTCGCCGTGGTCATCCGCGTCGTAGCCCGGAACCGATGCAGATTTGGGCCCGGAGCACCCCTCGACCGCCGATTCCGACCTGTCGCTGCACCCTTTGCGCAGCTGCTTCTTTCCAGCGGGGGACGGCCCTTGCGTCCCCAGTGCTGCGGTGACCGGTGCGCCGGGGTTCCCTGGATCCCTGCGCTCGATGTCGCCAACCAGGTTCGTCCCCTCGTCGCCGCCGTCACCACCGCTCCCTCTCTCGCCCTCGCCTCCTTGCGTCACCGGATCACCGGCGGGTGCTTCTGCCTTGTTGGCGCCAGCTCTCCTCTCAATTTTCACTTCGCGGCCGCCGCAGTCATCGCGGTATGCATTCTCCTCGCGGTCTTTCTTCGGACTCATTTTAGTCTCAGCGCTCTTAAACGATGCCGGAGCGAGGGCTGCAAACTCCGGCATCGGCGCGAGGACGGCGCGGGGTTCTTTCGCGAGCTCTCTCATTTTTGTTGAATCCCTCGAATCCATTTCCCTCAACGCCTGAATCTGGGCCAGCTTTACTTTCTTAATTTCCAGTTGGAGTCTAAGAATCTCACGCGCTATAGCTGCCGACCTGCTACCTACTTCATCCTCTGCTCCCGAAGAGCCGCCCTTAGCCCCTGATATTGTGACTTTGGACATTGTGAGCCTCGGAGGAAACAACCCTGGGTCTTACCTGGAAACGAGGGTCTTGCCGTGTCGTCACAGTTCCCCGGGGCGTCCCTGTGGCTCCGCCGAGGTGTTTCCTTCCGTCGGTCTTGAGTCCTTGACTCCCGGAGCCTCTCACTTAGATGTCGCTCCGTCCGCCGCACACAACGCAGCAGGCTATTGCCTCCGTCTTCTCACGCAGATAATGACGGGGCTCACCATCAGCTGACGTCGTGGCGTTGCTCTTGAGTCCCTTGACTCCCGGAGCCTCTCACTGGGATGCCGCTCCGTCCACCGCACACAACGCAACAGGCTATTGCCGCCGTCTTCTCACGCAGATATTGGCGGGGCTCACCATCAGCTGACGTCGTGGCGTTCTCGCAACCCGTCGCAGAAAGTCAGCGGGATCTTGTCGACTGCGCCAGTCAACTTTCCGAGGGGGTGGGGTGGCCTGGTGCGGATGGTGACGACCGATGATGGTGCTCGCCCGATGATGACAGCCCCCGGGAAGTTGATATTAAAAAAACTAAAAGTTGTTCGGTCCCGCTGAACACATTGCGACGATGGTTGGCTTTACAGTGGCCAGTGTGGCCACGTTTATTATGAAACAAAACAACTCAACAGTCATGAGTTAAAATTCCAAAATTAAACGAAACAAAACAATTCAACAGTCATGAGTTCAAGTTCCAAAATTAAAACCCCGTACTTTTGTCCCCAGTTTCCCAAAATCGAATCGAAGCCAATCCCCTAGAATCCTCTCCGCACTCCTTTTGTAGGCTCGTAGGAGCCTCCTTTCCCCTCAGGGACCGACCAATCCCTTCAAATTTCACCACTCCCACGTGGTACACTGTTGCCCAATGGTCGGCGAGCTGTCAACCTGGCCTTCCAACCGCCAAATCCGAATTCCTTGTAGAATCGTTCTCTGCATTTTCCGCAGACTGGCCGGCGCCAACAGCTAAATTATTACCTCGGGTAAAAAGCGGCAATTTGATACTAAGCGGCGAAACCCTCTATCTACAGGAACATTCGGTTAAAAGCCACACGCAGCTCCAAGCGCGGGCTCTCTCCGCACCGAAACCCGAGACGTTTCTTAAAGGAGCTGTGCAACAGTTATAGTGATTTGCTTAAATAATTTGGGAGTTGGTGTCTCGACCTTTCTGAGTAAAGAACAAAAAACCGCTTTTGCCTGCATGTCCTAGTTTTTATTTTAAAAATGGACAAAGATTGAGGTTTTCGGCGCCTCTCAACTCCTTCACTAACTTCCGAGTCACGTGCGCTGTGACGTCAATGGGGAAGGCGCAGGGTTCCGGTGAAGCTCTCTCTTTAGAGCCATCAGTAAGCAGCGAGAACTCATCCGCTCGCGACCGCGTGACCACGTGCTGGCGGGCGCAGCGCGAACAATATGGTGAAAGGAGGAAAGTCTCATCCGGGTCCGGCCATACCCGTCCAGCCCTGTCCCCCTTCCCCCTCCGGCTTCTGGCGGCTGTTCCGCTGCTGATGGTTTTGTGGAACTAGGATAGATGGCGCCACTGAAACTCCGTATAATAAAAGTTTTGTCGATGATACCAGGTTTTTGACGCATTTATATTTATGTTGGAACGACAAGATTTATAGAAAAGTTACCTTTTATCGAGCAGGTATTCGCACAACTTGCTATATTTCTACAAGATTCCCCATTGACGTCATGCCTTCTGTTTCTCATGGCCGCCGCTCGCGGCTGCAGGTCGAGGAATATTCTAATTTTTGCTTCGCGATTACGCGGCGGAATCTCAACATTTCAAAAGAAGGAGGTGTGTTTTCTGTCCTTTGTGACAAGGTGAACAATGTCAAAAGTAGAAAACGTCAATTCTTTCAACGTTAAAATCGTTGCGCAGCTCCTTTAACGACCGCGGGGGAGGCTCTCCCACCTCAGCCGCGATGACCCCGCGAAAGCTGCCTCCAAAACGCCGAACCCGACATAGAAAGTAAAAAAAAAAAAAAAACAACGGCGACGCAACTCCGGAAAAATCAACTTTTCTAACAAAAATCACCTTAAATAATAAGCAGGATTTCTCCGTACTTAACAGAGGTGGTTCCAATCGTTAGATGTTCCTGGAATAAAATAGACAAAATAGATGTTCGTATGACATGTCGGCGTGCCAACCTTACACTGGTGATCGTTGCGAGGTGACACATATGACACATGAAAAAGTAGTTGATCTTTTAGAACTGGGTTAGTATAATAGATCTTATGGAAAAGACAAAGACGAAAGTATTTACGGCGTAAATCAAGGTCAGATAAGTCCAAAGTTGTCTTCATTGATGAAACACTAGCAGTACGAGAATAATTAGAAGGGATAAAACGGGCTGCCCGGTTCTGGACTGATCCGAGAATGTGTGATAATGTTACATGTCCCGGATCCCAAACAGAGCAGGCGTATTCAAGTTTTGGCTTGACTAAGGTTTTATATGATTGCAGTTTGACCGGAAGATTAGCGGAACGAAAATGGCGGCGCAAAAACTCAAGCATACGATTAGCATATTAAAGACATAGTCGACGTGTATGTTTCAGGAAACGTTATGAGCTATGTGAACACCAAGATACTTAGCAACAGAATCTAATGGTATATTATTAAGGATTTACATGGCAGGGTCAATGTTTTTAGAAAGTCGGGAAACACGCATGTTTTTACATTTAGTAACGCTAAGCTTCATTAGGGATTCAGCGCACCAGGAAGAAACTACGTCAAGGTCTGACCGTAGTATAGCACACTCTTGGGCATTAGTAATTACGCGATACAGTACACAATCATCCGCGAACAATTTAATAGAGGACACAATTTGCGATGGGAGGTCGTTAATGTAGACTAGAAAAAAGAGAGGCCCCAGGACAGCTCCCTGTGGTACCCCGGACGTTACATGAGTAGTATAAGAATTATGCCCATTGACAGAAACATATTGTGAGTGGTTAGATAAAAAAAAAAACATTTAATCCAGCCCAAGATGTTAGGATCAATATTAAGTTTACTCAGTTTCAAGAGAAGTAGGTCGTGTGAGACAGAGTCGAAAGCCTTTGCAAAATCTAAGTAAATGCAGTCAACTATTAGCCCGGCATCAATAGCAACTAACAGGCCATTAGTAAACAATACGAGCTGTGTTTCACAAGAAAACAATTTTCGAAACCCGTGTTGACAATTAGTAAAAAAGAGTTGGACTTGAGAAAGGCAACAAGGTGACAGTAAATGATATGTACAAGTAATTTACACGGCACACTAGTCAATGATATGGGCCTGTGGTTAAATGGGGAGTGAGCAGTACCTGATTTATGCAAAAGAACCACCTTCCCTACCTTCCAATCGTTGGGCAACGTGCAACACTGCAAAGACTGAAAACATTTCGGAAAGAATCAAAGATGAATAGGTGGCGGTGCTCTTCAGGAACTTTGAATTAATTCCGTCAATCCCAGAACACTCGGAAATTTTAAGCTTCTGGATTAAACAGTCGACACCAAATGAATCAATACTAACAGAAAACATAGGATTAAAATTAGCACTGAAAACAATCGGATAACAGGTAGGAGTCGTGTGGGAAAAATAAGAAGCAAACACATCGTTGAGGACATTGCAACAATCGTTTAGATCTACAGGAACATTATTCGCGTCACAAAACTCAACCGCACTGGATCTACTACCGCTGACCACGCTCCAAAACTTTCGTGGGTTGTCTTTTAAAAGAAAAAAAAGTGTTCAGTGATAAAACTCCTGCTTTGATTGCGCGACAGCTTGTTTATACTCCGTATCAGCAGCTTCGTAAGCGTGCCAGCGCTCAGCATATTTTGTTAATTTTGCGCGCCGAAATAACCGTTTCTTTTTATTTCGCAGACGCTTAAGGCGTGTGTTAAACCAAGGTGCCTGTGCATTAGAGCGGATGCGCTTCAGAGGGATGTATACTTGTTAGTTAGGTCACTCACTTTTTATTTGAAGAGAGACCAATTTTCTTCAACCGTTCGCGTATGAAAACGTGAGATGTAATTGGTTAGAAACGTGTCTAATTCATTATTAATTGAAACAAAATTGGCATATATAGTGCCCGGTCGCAGATTTGTAGCGCGAGGATCTGGTAGCACAGTGTATTTCTCGGGGAAACTGGTATTCAGAGCACAGCTTTTGGAGCGGCGAGGACCCGACGTGGAAAGAGCCGGCAGCCCGAGGAACGCGAGGAGCACGATCGGACATTCCATCGCTCGGGACAAGTGTGTTTCGGCGTCTCGCCGCAGCGGGGCGCCCGTTACATGCCTCTCCTCTCATCCGTTGTCAGCCGCTCTACCTTTTCACTTCGGCGGCCGCGTCTCATGGCGATCTCCCAGGCTTTGTCAGTATAGAGGAGGCAATGCTTGAGGCTAGGAAACCTCCGGAGAATTTCTATAATCGCCATAGCTGTCCCAACGACGACGACGCCTCATGTGCCGCGTAGCGACAGCAGCAACACTGCAAGGACGATAAACGTTCTGGAAACCCGAAGCGCGCCAGGGCGCCTGTACTATCGAACGGCCACTCGCAAAAGAGCGTTGCTGCTCGTTGTTTGTTTTCGTTTAACCGCCAGTCTCGTCGTCGGCCCGTGTAACTCAAGAGGTGCCGGTTCCGGCACTCATTTCCGGGATTTCTCGGCGGCGTCGCCGCGGCTTTATCGAGCTCATATATCCGCTGTTTACTCGGAGGAACAGAAGCTAGAAAATAGAGGCTGAGTCCCCTTCCGGTGAGTAACCCGCTTCGATACAATCAACTTCAGAAGCGCCAAGGCCGCCCAGAGGATGTCAGCGACAACTATCATTTAGCGAGTGTGTGTGTGTGTGTGGGTGGGGGGGGGGGGGGGGGGGAGGGGAGTGGGTGTAGCTGACTGAGTGTGTTGCGTGTGAAGGCACCGCAGGTCGGAGCACGCGGTGCCAATCCTCCACGAGCCGCGGGTGGAATGACAACTTCGTGTCGGTAGTTGGGTAGTCGATGAGCGGAGAATGTTGCGAATGTAATTCTCCGCGCCGCACGCGCTTACCTTTGCTGTATAAAAGATGCGAACTAAATAACTTAAAATAATTCGTTGACAAATGCGCGTGCATGATGACATTTGTTTTAGGCTTTCTGTTTAGAAGAGTTACTACTGCTCTCGCCAGAAAGTGCAGCACACGTAACTACACTCCCAGCATGCTCCTTGGTGCTTGGTTACTTTAGCAAAAGGTAAATTGAACCGATGTTATACCCTAGTTACACTAGCTCTCTTTAAGCTAACGATCGTTGGCATCTCCCAACTGTCATTGAGCTCAACTGAGTTGTCGTGTGTTGCATACTGGCCTAACAAACCCAGTTGAGATGCGCGGCACGGGACACAGTTGAAACCGAAACAAAACCATACCTAATGTCACATTATCTTTTTTTTTAAGTGATGCAAATGAATTATATGCACACTTTGATTTAATTATAGACATTGAAAACAAAAACAAAACACAGTTCTTTTTTTAGAGTAAAGAAATGATAGTCAGAACGTTTCACAAGGATTCAAGCACAACTAAAGTCTTATCAGCACCGACTCACAGAATTCTGAGTGGAGAGGGTTAAACAAAATTAAAAATAAAGTTATATCCAAATCTGTGCAAATCAAGGTATAACAGGTGCAATGCCAATTATATTCGTTCAAAATTGAACTCAACTTTACAAAATGTCAAGACCACTGAGCCTGAATTATCAGCGGGCATTATATATATATATATATATATATATATATATATATATATATATATATATATATATATATATATATATACCGGGTGTTCATTTTTAATTCGAACAGATTTATTACAAAAAATCCGTAAAAGATGCACTAGTACGGTTTGTTCAAGTGAGTTATACGGCTAGGGGGACATTATGTGGGTGGCTAATCCTTGCGAGAAGTTGGCTAATTAATTAAAATTCATTAATTAACTTTTTAATTAATGAAAATAGACATATGGTTCCAATTAGAAACTTGCTCAGCGTCGTCGAAAACCCCTAAATCAGTCATTTTCAAAAATACTTTGAGCGCGTGAGAAGCGTACTAGTGAACTGAAGTTACCGCTCGTGGAGCAGGCACAAAGCTAGAGGTTGCGATAAGGCGCCCGTGCGATTTTTCCGTCTCTTATCTAGCCCCAGCCTTGTACCTGCTTCACGAGTGGTAACTTTAGTGCACTACTACGCTTCTCACGCGCTCAAAGTGTTTCTGAAAATGACTGAATTAGGGGTTTTCGATGACGCTGAGCAAGTTTCTAATTGGAACCATATGTCTATTTTCATTAATTAAAAAGTTAATTAACGAATTTTAATTAATTAGCCAACTTCTCGCAAGGATTAGCCACCCACATAATGTTCCCCTAGCCGTATAACTCATTTGAATAAACCGTACTAGTGCATCTTTTACGGATTTTTCGTAATAAATCTGTTCGAATTAAAAATGAACACCCGGTATATATACTGTATATATATATATATATATATATATATATAAATGCCCGCTGATAATTCAGGCTCAGTGGTCTTATATATATATATATATATATATATATATATATAAAATAAATATATAAATATAAATATCTTTATATATAAATATATAACTATCACAATGGTCAGCCACTGATCTCTATGACAATTGCTGGATCGCGCTTCCCCGCTCCGCGAATGCGGCCACCGGACGGTCATTTTGCTCCTCCTAAAGTCGACCTTTTGGATTGTTGCAGAGGCTGGACGGCAGCGTGCTAAAGACAAATTTTCTGCTCTTTCGCTGTCATTCGCCAAAGAAGTTTTTTTTTTTTTTTAACTTTTTGTAAACGGTCGCAGTTGCCTCTGAGACCACGTAAAAATTTTTACTAAAACGCGGCACCGCAGGAAAAAGGCACAACCCGTCGAACGCAAGCCCCGCCGGTCTCGCGGCGAGATCAAAGCTGCCTTGGCACGCCGAAGTGCTGCGTCTTGGTGCCTTTGCACGCTTGGATATCTATTAAAAATCGACACCGTGGCAAATTTTTGAAGGTGTGTCGCGCGTAGATCGCTTTGCATCAAATATGGGCCACGGAGTTCTAGATCGTCCAGCTGTTTCGGCAAATTGCTATCAATAACGGAAAAAAGAAATCAGTGGTTACTATTATGCATTATTAACCATGGCCATGTTCGATATCTACTCAAATGGATTTCATGACAACACAAATGCAGCAATGTCATGAAGCAAGGTAGGTTTTCGAACGCAAATGCATGAAATGGCGAGAGAGAAATATTTTTAAACGCGGCACATATGGATGGTCGTGTGCAATCTGTTGACTAATCGTAATTAGTTGCTAGTTGCAGAGTGTGGAGGCCCACACTCTGCAACTAGCAACAAGTGCCCCAAAAGAAATATCTCAAAAGCAAAGCTAGAGAGGAAAAACACAGACTGCCAGAAAACGCAGCGGCCCCAAAAGGACCTAGGGGCATTGAAAAACCCCCTCAATCAAGCTCCGGACGAAAGTGAAGGAAGCAGAAAGGAAATAAATAATTAGTCAAAGTGTCAACATGATCACAAAAACTCTAAACACTGCCAAGAACAACCTCTTCCTAGGGCTGAGTGGACACTGACAGAGAAGAACGAGTTAGAAATACTTCCCGAACGGAAACGAAAGAGCCATGGGCCATACAGTGAATCGCAGAGGTTTTAAGACAGAAGTGGCGGAATTAAAACTGGGATTAGAACATATGAATGCTGACAAGCCGGCAATCATCTTACTGCAAGAAAGGAACTGCAAAAAATATTGAGTTAACAGGCTATAACGTTTATACTGCACCATCGATAGAAAGGAACGAAGGCCCATTGGTTAGAAAATTTGACTTAGCGGCGACATTTGTGAGGAAAGTCATGCCGCAAACCCAACTGGAGACAAAAAGCTCCCGTAACACGGACCGAGAGGGGGTAGGAATCACCGTGAAGCAAGGCTCTAAAGTGTCCAAAGTGCTAAACGTGTACAGACGGTCAAACGCACCAGTATCAAAAAATAAAGCATGGCTGGAAGGCTCATTGAAGTCCAACCAATTCCGATCGACCATAATCGTCGGGGATTTTAACGTCAAGAGCAAGAGTTGGGGATACTAAAAAAAATGACAAAAATGGCATTCTAATCAAGAAAATCTGCAAAAAAAACACGGGCTGACCCTACCTCATTGGGCTGACCCTAGCCGAAGAAATGGACAGATGCACAAGAATAGCACAGGGTCCCAAGAAGAAGGACGCAACGACCGATTTGACATGGCTTCCAAGGACGATGAAGTACCAATGGAGCGTAAGAGCTCTGTTGTAACAATATCCGTGCCTCGCCTAGACTTATTTAAACTTTGTTCATTTTCTCTTCAACTTTGTTAGAGTCCACGCTGCACTCGGCGACTTGCGTCATCAAAACAAGGGCCACGCTTGGGTGTTGTTTCTTGTAGTACAGCTCATTGATTGAGACTTGTTACGTGAATCATCATTGCCAGTCTTACCATGTTGTTTTATCTTTTTTAGGGTGTTGAAAAAAAGAAGAAATACCTCCTGAGGAAGCGGAAGGCTCCAAACGAGGGCGATGCGAGGCCGAGCTGCTCCTCATTGAGCGCGAGGTCTCCACCTGTGGAGCCATCACTTGCGAAGCCTTGTTCATTATTATTATCGCGAGCACTTCAAGCATGTCGGCAGCAACCGTAACTAATGCATCCGCACACTTGCAAGAGATTAGCAATGCCTCGGTTCCTTGCCCTCAAGGAGTGCAGGGACGACGTTACAAACCAACGTGGAAGCTCACCTACAAATGGCCTCATTATGATGCTTCATTGAACAAATTGTTCTGTGAAACCTGTCGCACTGCTTACGAGATGCGTGTACCCCTCCCAAACACATCGAGGTACAAGAAATTTTACCTTACCTTTGCACAAAATGGCTTTTCCAACTGGAAGAAAGGTTGGCAAAGATTTCAAAGCCACGAGGCCTCCAGTTTTCATCGGGCAGCCTTAGCCACTATATCATCCGTAGATAAGTGTGTAAATTGTGCTTCTTTTTGCTTTAAATGTAAGCAAAAGGAAATGAAAGACGCTAGAAAGGCTTTTCTAGCAATAGTATCTTCTTTGCACGACTTGGCATGTCCAGGCCTAGCGGTACGTGGCCATGATGGTGCAGAAAGCAACGTAAGGCAGCTCCTGGAACTACACGCAAAGGACATACCAGAGCTACAATCTTGGCTTTGCCGATATGGGAAAAAATGGCTTTCTCCTTAAGTTTTTAACGTACTGTTAGAAACTATGGCTCACGCTGTTCTTTGTTCATTGACAAATGAAGTCCGCGAAACAGGGCATTTTGCCGGGATAGTGGATGAGACAACGGATATGTCGGTCAAAGAGCATGGTATCGATTTGCTTTAGAATTGTTAAGGATAGCTTCATGTTACAGGAGTTATATTGTGGTTTTTATAACGGAGCAGACACGAAAGCGACCACATTCTTCGCCATTCTCAAGAGCACACTCTACCGTTTTAGCTTGCCGATTGACATGTGCCGTGGGCAATGTTACGATGGTGCCGCAATTATGAGGGGCCAGCACAATGGGCTCCAAGTGCTCATGCAACAGAAAGAACCCCGAACGCTGTACGTGCACTGCATGGCGCATGTCCTTAATCTTGTGTTACAGGACTTGAGCCACAACATGAGCATGTGTCGTGACTTCTTGAGCATGATAACTCGATCTCATAAGCTTTGTAACGTCCTCCCCGAAGTGTGTCGGTTTGTTTCAAGCGCTGCAACAAAAAGGCGAAAACATAAATTTTAGAAAATTTTGTCCCACAAGGTGGACCCCTCAAGGCTGCTTCTCTCCGGTCAGTCCTTCTTAATTTTAGATAGCTGATGGTATTTTTCAACCACCTAGCATCTGACGAGCGGGATGACGCTGGGGCAAAGGCAAGCGGATTCCTGAAGGTGATTTTGAAATTCGGCTCATGTTTCACGCTGAAACTGCTCTTCCTAATATTTTCGCGGTTGGAAACTGTAAATACCGCATTGCAGAAGCCAACACTGAGATTTGACCGAACAGAGAAAATGACAACAGCCATTAGGGAGAGTTTAACGAACTAATGAAAGGCTTTTCTCCGTTTTGGAACGAGACATGTGCAGGGGCAGCTGAGCTTGACGTTGACGAACCGTCTGCTCCAACGCAATAGAGGAAGACTCCGCGCCGATATGATAATGCATCCGCAGGTAATGGACACCTGTCCTTTGAGGACGTGTATCGACAGTGGTTCTATGAGGCAGTTGATGCGGTACACTCCTCGCTGGACGAAAGTTATCCGCCTTTGACGTGGCAGCACATGGCTCACATTCAGCGCTTTGTAACAGGTGAAGAAGACAACAAATACCTCTGTGAGTTTTACTGAACAGATATTGAGCCTGGACGCCTTGAGCTGCACCGTGATATGCTCATTTATATTACGACGGAATATACCAATCAGCAGATTTCAGGATGTTGTAGAGGTATTTTCTTGCCAGAAATGGCTAAGCTGGTTAAGATTGCATTGATCATTCCTGTCACATCATGCACGTCAGAAAGATCGTTTTCCTGTCTCCGTCGCATAAAAACGTATTTGAGGTCATCCATGGGACAGGCCCGCTTAGATTCTGCTGCACTTATGCATGGCCACAAAGATCTCACCCGCAGAATAAAGATTAAAGGCATTGCTGGTGGCTTTATCAGGCGATCAACTGTACGACGGAACACTTTTTTCATTGAGGGTTGATTTTTGTGCAAAATTGCACTGTCCGTCTTTTTATTTATTTTGTTTGTATAACCTGGGCGCTTACACGCTCGTCTCTTAGTTCCGTTTCGTTACTCCGTAAGTCCCTTGTTCATCTCTTAATGTTGCCTTTCATATAAGAGTTTGTCTTCATTTGTTTGTCTCCTGCTGAGATCGTTTTCTGTTATTGCGTAACTGTTAATAGTGTGTTTTTTTATGAAATTGTTTGTACTCGCACATTTTTCCTTAATTCTGTTGATAAGATCAAATTGTGTTTACTTAATTGAGTCATGCTCGCGTCGCGTTAATCCGTCAAGTGATTAGCTGCACGAAGGTGACCTGCAGTGACGTTTTGCTTGCTCTCGCATTTTCTGAATATGGCATTTCGAGCTACTGTATGGTATCTAAAGAAAATAAATAGTTTCTGGACAAAAATGTCAGATATGAATTGACAGCAATGATGACGTGTTTGTCTGTTTTCATGTGAAGAAGAAGAAAAAAAGTAACTGACGATGTCTGAGCGCCTGCGCGTTTGTGAAACTGGTAGGAAGCAGAGTCTTCGCAGTTTCACGGGATGGGAGAGGGGGAGGTCAAATTGGAGGGAGAGAAGGCAGTGTGGAGAACGAAGGTGGCAGCGACCCCGGAAAATAGAAAACTCTCCGCCTATGAGCCGCGGTCATCCAAAAGACTGTCTGCGGACACTGTCTGAGACATTCCTTTTATGACGGTCACATTGGTCAAGCAAAAACGCTCTGCACACATGCTTACATATCCGAAAGGCGTTCCTAAAGATCGCATTATTGCCACGAAGCAATAGAGATTCGGCAATGAAGCTCGGGTAGGAGTTTAGTCTTTCTCTGCATCTCCACTACCCAAGGGCCAAGTCACACACTTTTGCCAGCAATGGACCACCTGCCCGAGAGATGGCGCCAGTGTGCCAGCGTATTCTCTCGTCATAAGCGGTTACGAAATGTTGCAATGCAGACGATCATGCTCCAACGCGGCTGTGTGAACCAGTTGCGTTTGATTTATTGGCGTCGCACAGGCAATGAGGGAAGTTGCACACTGCGAGCGTTTCCCGGATGCCTCCCTGTCTGCATCGATTACGCTGAGATCAGTGGGACGGCGGACTTCTAAGAAAGGGCCAGATTAGAGATTGTCGCATTTCTGCTAGTCTCAGTGGCCGTTCACCCGTGCCAGTTCTTGGCTCTGGTTGGGCGGAGTAAAGTTCCCGTAACAACGACGCGGGAAATCCCCTCACAAATGGGCCACCGCACGCAATTCGCCGTCCACACAGCTGGGACTGGCCGACGCGAGGAAACTGAAAATGAGCACGAGGTCTACGAAATTATAACCACGCAGCCAGACATGGTTGTCTGTCGCGGTTATAAATGGGTTTCATGCCATAATTGCACACGTCGACCTGCACCTTCCAAAGAGAAAAACATAAAAAAAAAAATTGGTTGCGTGGATGTTTATACAGCCGGAAGTTAGTCTGCCTCAGAGGGCATCTGGTGTCTCAGCCGTATATTGCCAATTTAGCCAGTGCGGTACAACCGCTAGGCTGGGGTTTTGAACGTTCACCACGCAGCAATGATACACGGATGCTCATCCCTATCGAAAGTGGCCTTTAGGGGTGGGGATTGAACCCATGATCCCTGGGTTCTGCAGCGCGAGTTTCCGCTCCACGTGCTCCGAGCTGGTGTGCACTAGCCCGCTCGGCCACCCTCCCCTGCGTCGTTATGGCGGCGGTTTTTTGAAGGTTAGGTTAAAAAAGAGAACGGTGGAAACAAACATTTCGTTTCTATTGTACGCTCTAAAACAATCTGGTCGTAAAATAACACTCAGGGGTTAATCGGCTGGTCCATATTTTGCACTCTAAGAGATTATTTTAAGCACCCCCTAAAAGAGTTTTTCGTGAAAAACCGATAAGGGGTTCTTTTAAGCTCATTCTTAGATGCGAAAGAGTTCTTCATCGCTAAGTTGCCTTACTAGTGCACTAGGGGGCGATAGTGTTTGAGGCGAAACCGTTCTTCACTGGCTGAAAGAGTTCTTGGCGCGTCGAAGAACCTTTCAAGAACGGATTTTGTTTTTTAGAATGTAGTTTTTGTTATTTATTTATCTATTTATCCTAATTTCAATCTATCGGAATCTATCATCTGGAGTAGCCGGCGCTGACCCTACAGCTGCTAACATCTCCATTTCTAACTTCTTTTTTTTAATTTTAATATATATATATATATATATATATATATATATATATATATATATATATATATATATATATATATATATATATATATATATTTCTTTCTCTCCTTCGCTGCCTTTGAAGGTACCCCAATAAGAATAAAACGACTAAAAACTTGCGAAAAATACTCTAGATTGCTGATCCTTGTCCCATTCGTAGAACATATTTATACCACAACGTTGTCTTAGTGAAGATAATTATTTAATATTGCTAAAACAATTTTTAGAGTTATTTTGAATCACCCAGAAAATATGCAGACATTGTCCGTCTGAACAGACCGATCTCCAAGCGTTCGGAGCATGCATGAAACCACCAAAACTTTAGTCCACAGGAAGCAGGCGGCAGTGCCCGAGGCGTCTCGTGCTCTGCACGCGCAGATCGAGCCCCAGCGAGGTGGTCTCATCTGCACAAGGAATTTCCCTCGATCATGGTGCGATGCATTTCGGCAGACCTAAAGCTATACTCTGTTTCACCTTATGATGTACCGCAGGAAAGGCTACAAGCGCGAGCTCCTTGCTCTAGGGCCCATCTCGGCGGCACAAGCTCTCGTGCGTTAAAGGGGCACTCAAGCGGTTTTTGGGGAAGCTACCTTTTGGTGCGTTGGCGTTAAAGGGATACTGAACCAAGGAATTTAGTGTCCATAATAAGTGGCGCACGTTCTTTCCACGAGCCAGCAGCCGCCGGTGTGCGCGAGCACACGCAACAAAAATGACGTCAAAGATCTCCATTCGCGGTTAAGATGGCAGGGAAATGTATGGGCTTCGGGCCAAAGGAGAATAAAGACAAGTTTTTCATCTACACAGTGGTGTCTGGTGTAAAAGGTAAGCGATTAATTTGTCTAACAAGCATGTAGCTTTCACTTGTAGAGATGAAAAGCCTGTCTTTATTCTCCTTTGGCCCGAAGCCCATGCATTTCACTGGCCTCAAGCGCGAATGGAGGTCTTTGACGTCATTTTCGTTGCGAGTACTCGGGCACACCGGCGGCTGCTGGCTCGTGGAAAGAACGTCCGCCACTTATTATGGACACTAAATTCTTTGGTTCAGTATCCCTTTAAGGAAGTGTCAGTGAATGAGTATCTACAGTTTCAGAAGGCAGAACCGCCTATTAATCACGCAGGAATAAAATACGTGCGGACTCTTTTCTGTTCCTGCGCCGACCAATGAAATTATCGTATGTTTGAAAATTTTGGCGGCCTTTCTTTCTCCGCTGCGTTGGAAACAACCGCAGCGACAGGCCAATCACAGGTCGAGGAGAACTGGTTGCGCGCGTTGCATGCCGGTCGTGGGCATGGCGTCGGTGGTGATCGTTGGCGTGGTCGGCGTGGTGGAAGCTCATCGTTCCGCGTAAAAGCGCTATCCTTGACTGTGAATTTTCGTCGTGTGTCGCTATGATAACCCAGCACGTACTAGAAAGGAAGATCCACCTACTCGTGCGGCGATGTCGTGGCGGCACTCTCAAGACAGCAGAAACGCCCGTGCCGTCGTGTTTGTTTGCTTTCGAAGCATTTGTGTCCTCGAACATCGCCCGGATTTCTCATTTGGCGCATTTCATGCGTGTGCTCAAGTTCAAGGTATTACTGGCGCGTGCCGTTAAAGGATGCGAATTTTCATGCGTTTTCATCATCGGGGAAAAGTGATTAGTGTTAGCAATCCTGAACGCTCGCAACGTCTATCTGATCACGAAATTATATTTCTAAGTTGATATATCGCTACTAAGATTACATCGTCTTTTATAATCGTAGAAAAGGCGTGTGGCGATATTTGTACTATTGGCAAAGTCGTGTATTAGAGTCGTGATCGTCCAAGACGGCTTACTGAATCTTTTTCTTTCATCAACTGTACCCTGCAAGCCTATCATGAAAAAAAAAAAATAAAGCTTTAGGCTATAGTCTGTCTATGCTAGATCGCAAACTCAACGATGAAGTTAACTCAATCGGTCGCTGATTGGCTGCCCTTTTGGTCACGTGATGTGACGTTGCGATTGAGTTTTTCCCTACGGATTCCGATGGAGTTCGAGCTATGCTGGTGAAATAATAAAGTTAGCGGTGACGTCAAAATGTCGTCACGATTGAGTTTGCCGATGAAGATAACTTTGTAGTAGTCTGGCAGCCAAAGTTGCCAAAGTCAATGAAGATGGCGACGTTCACGCTCGCGGACGGGGCAAGCCAAGTCGAGCTTTTGCGGACCATATCGCTACGTTTTTTATATGTTCGGTTCAAGGTTCGTCAGGGACGTAATCGGGGAATACTGCCCGACACTCGTTGATGCTGACAGTTGCCGTGGAAGCTTTGGCGGCGTCGCGAGGGGCCCGATATGCTGACAGCCGAGCAGCAAGTGCTCTCAGCTTCTGCGTTGCTGGCGGCACATTTTGCTGCGACGAAGACATCACCGTGCGTCGGTGTGCTGCGTGTCGCGTTTTTGGATGTTACAGAGGCGATAATCGATAACCCGAGGCTGAAGGTGGGTGGGCTTGGCGCGGAAAGGGAAGACGGAAAGACGACAACCAAGAAGTTCAGCGATGCGAGTTCAGCGGTGTTGTCGGTAAGTTCTCATTTCTCAATACGCTGTGTTCTCTAATACAGTCTGAATAGAACATTTTCTCAATGCGCTTGCACGAGAGCTCTCGGTAGAAAACGGGCGCCTCATTCAACGTGACGAGTGTCGTGCGAGATCGTCGCACGCATTCAAGCTTACTCGTGATTGCATGTGTGTATCATCCAAATGTCTCGGCCCTCAACATCTGGAAATTGTTCAGCTGCAGCACGTTGTGTACGTTTTCACTTTACGATTGCAGGTTCAAACTGGTGTATCTTGTTTTTTGCTTGTGTTGTCTGAAACATTTCTGCTGCTTTTCTGCCACACGGGGTAGAGCGCCTCGTCAAGCTGCAAGCCATGCAGCTTGACGTTTGACATTATATGCCCTATCTCCCACCTTTGTATATAAAGGAAAATAAAGAGATAATAAACTTAATTGACGCTGCAGGTCTTTGCTCTGAAGTCATAATTTTGGGTATTGTGCTAGGCAAGTGGAATACCTCCCCCTTTTTTCTTTCAGCTGTTTTTATTATTACGTTTCAGGCTTTTTGGGATGCTATGTAATTATACTAGCTCCAAGTAGAGGCTGCATTAGCATATAGAATCTCTATCTAGTCTTGCTGTGCTTTCGGACAACTGAAAAGGTTATGAAACATTCATGTCAGATACCGTCTCACTGTTGTGTGCAGGTGACAGCGACTAACCCCTGAAACCGTGGTTGCACACGAATTCCTCGCAACCCCAATGGATGCTGTGCTGGCCCAAGGCTACGCTTAACAAAAAGGCATTGCTTAAGATTCTGTTGTGGAGCAGTGAATAGGATGCTCAAAAGCAGGTCCAGTGGTTGCAAAGGTACTGGGCACAGCATTTACCTTTCTGTACAAGGCGGGCTTGTATAACAGTATCTTCCCAAGCCCCTTGCTCCTCAAGAGTTCGACCCGGAGGACTGCGTGATCTTTGACAGCAGAGGACAAGTTGTGCAGCGTTGAAAAATCAAAGGCCGCCTCTGCACCCCAAGTATGTGCTGCCTACCAGGGTCGCCCTCGTCAAACTTGAAGCCTGACAGCTGTCGAGCCTGTTGCGAGCTTTGTCTTTTGACTCGTCAAATCTGAAATATACTTGTGTGCATCTGCTTGCAATTTTGCATCATACTTTCTGACTTGCCCAATCTAGTAGACACGGCAAGTCCCTTTTGACTGCAGAGTGATCTACCTAGCAGACAGTACAAGCAGCATTCAATTTTCCTGGGTTCTTTTATCGACTACCTATTATAGATGGAGCAGTTTGATACGAGGACACTTTTCTTGATCTGAAGCAATTGCACACTCATTAAAACGACTTGCCCCAAGCCCATGGCAGGCAAGTCTGGTATTTCAGAAAATTCTGTCTCATGTTAGAAAAAGATAGACATGACAAGTGTATTTCTTTTTATTGCTCTGGTACCTGGGCTGAAGAAACACCACACCAAGCATGTGCTGTCAGAGATTTTTTGGTATGGCACCTAAAATTGGAACTTTATGTGTCTGTGATAAGTTGCTGTTTCTGAAAAAGCTTTTTAACACAATGTTTATGGCAAGGGTAACCTGGAAAAAATGTGAATTGCATAAGCTAGACTCCGAAGCATTACGACTGAGAACAAAAGCAGGGCCCCCTCACGGGTGGCATCTCATTTCTCATCGACTGTGTAAGCATTCCGGCTCGAACAGTGTATTGTTCTAAGCATAGAGAAAGAAAAGGTGAAGAATTAATTGTGGTTGCTGGCATCTGGATGATTGGAGCTCCACCACCGTGCCACCGTTAATTGGGAAATGTCTGGTTCCTTGTATACAAAATTCACATTGACACCAGAAGTTGCAATACAAGTGCCGGAACATAAGCAATTGCACCGAGATTTGCTGACACCAAAATTTTATTCTATGTATGACAATTTTGTCGGGTATGACCAAGGTACTTCTGCAAATCTTGTTTCCATGCTATACTGAAATCATGACAGAAGCAAAATAGTGCATAGGGAGCATTTTTATTGTAGATGGAAATTCTGCACCACCATGAGGTGCAGCACGAGTGTGGTCAGTGAAGATGACTGCTGGGCATGTGCAGCTGCTTGTCCCTCCACAGCCTGCAGACAAAGTACACGAAAGAGGCTAATGCTTACAAATACATACATTTTTAAACAGCATGTTAGAGAAATTGCATAGAACAATATAATCCCAGTGGTGTGGTGAGCAGTAGTGTAAGGCATACCACTGCTTTAACCTTCTCTCATAACTCTCGTGCAGTACTGGAAATAGCAAGAATGCGAGACTCTGGAAAGACGTTTAGTTTATGCGAGCACCTTCCTAACTAAGGAAGTGCTCAGACCAGCATACTCATGCTGTGGGTTTTCCAGTACAGCACGTAACCTATGAGACGGGCAGCCCTCAGCAATGTGCATTTAGCTTGATCTAATTACTTTGCAGTAAACAGGCCTGCTCCGTCGATCACATGAAAAAATGGAAAGGGACAAGCTGGTGGAAATCGGTCACTTCGAAACCCAAAAAAGGAAAAGAATGGGAAACACAAGACTGCTGCATTCGCCTTCCTTTCTGCTATGACTGTCTGTCCTAGCTGATTTCCAATGACATGCTAACTGTTGTTCCCATCAATGCACTTGATGCTGTGGAAGTCCAGCTCTTCAGCAATGCGTTGAGCGAGCAACAAAGGACGTGAGCACGAGCTGCTCAAGATGTAACTGAATAAAGCAGGATGAAGAAACTCGGCCTAAAATAACTCATTATTGCCATATGATGCAGGTTTTCTTTCCACGGTTCTCTACACAATTCTTGCCAGCCAATTTTGGACCTTGACTGCACTTGTCTAAAACTAGGGCATTCATGTTGCACTCCAGCAGCATGTGCAAAGCAACCAACTGCTCCTGCTGAGTGGGCGAGAGGTCCTAAACAGTGCAGTTGGGGGCAGTTCAGGCCCTCACCATCCAGGGTGGCAGTTTACCTGATGACTGGTGCATGGATGACAACATGACACAGTTTCAGTAGCACGCATACATGGTTTGCGGGTGATGTCATGTCAGTAGGCGCCGTGGTGGTGGCCACCACTCTGTACATGTCAGATGCTGCTCATATTGCCAAGCACGTCTCTGAGCAAGTGTGCCCGTAGCCGAATGGTTATCGTGCTTGACTCCCACGCAAAGGGCCGAGGTACGATGCCTGGCCGCGCAGGCACCTTTTTGTTGTTTCTGTAAATGTCATTGTTCGAAGTCCAAATGTTATATGCGCCGAACCTTCTACGCCGATTGTCCCAGACACCCACGTATATCAGGGCGAGGCGATACGGAGTCTCGCTCTTGCGCTCGATCGTGCTACTCCGCCTTGACGCCTGCGAAGCTACCTCTTTGTACTTTTGTTTTTGGCACAAGTTCACCAAATTAAATGTTCAGTTTTTGTTCATTCGTCACCTCATCATCTGTCATTCGTGACATTGTGGTGGAGGTGCGGGGCATTAACAAAAAGGTGCATGCGCGGCCAGGCATCGAACCTTGGACCTTTTCAAGGGAGGCAAGCACGACAATCACTCCGCCACAAGCGCGCCTGCTCGGAGACGCGCGTGGCAATATGTGCTACTGCAGGAACTTCGGCTAGGTCTAGGCAGAAGTTTAAACCGTCAAGTGATCACGACAAAGTTTGTCCGTGTTTGTCCAGTGCAGTATGCAGAAAATATTGCCCTGTGTGGTGGCAAGAACCATCTGCTACTTACTCTTAACTGGACTATGACAGATTGTGATCTTTAGCCAAAGGTGGAGGACTTGAATTTCGAGTGCAAAAAATTGAGAGAAATATGGAAAAGTGCATGACGATTTCGCCGAGTTCGATAGGCAATGCCCAGCTAGGTGCGTCCTGCTCCCACAGCCATTTGCACTAAATATTTTTAGAAGTGGACCTTCTATATAAATAGCAGACATCAATTTTGGAATTGGTGAGCCAGTTTTGTCTTAGTGTCATTCCCTTGTCAATTTCAGAGTGGTGGGTAGCTGTGGTGTTGCCGGGAATGTTTGGTGGAAGCAGGCCGCTAAATGGGACGAGAGACACAGTGGGAATGTTTGGTTGAAGCAGGCCCCTGTTGGGAAACGGGACCGGAGACACAGCCCTTTTTCCAAACTGACACTTAGTCTCATCTATTTATCTGCTGTCTTGTTCGACACAAAACTCGAGTAACCATGTGTCGATTGCTTCTGCACCATGTGTACACCCAAGTTTTTGTGAGTCTTGCTCAGGTGTCACCTTGCAAGGAACACGGTTGGACCTACAGCCACCTTGGGATCTACCGACCAGGCACAATAATGTTTATGACAGCTTCTTCGACCTTCCTCGTAGTTATGCACAGTGCAGATAGTGGTCACAGTTTTATGAAATTGCTGACATGGGCACAACAACTGTCACTTTGGGCTACTGGAGCCAGCACAGTTCACCATGATCACAGTGTAGCAAAGCTGCAACCATGGACCATCAGTGGCCATCAGCATGAGACTACCGACGGCACTCGTGCATAATACATGTTAATGCCGCGACATAGGTGCAAACAGCGTATCATGGAGATGAGTCCAGACTTTTTTATACCTACCATTTGGTGGTGGTGGTGGTGGAGCTGCCACCTGTGCTGGGTCCTCACTAGCACCTTTGGTCGCAGCAGATGAGTCCTGCAAAATCCAGTTAAACACAAGTTAACGCACAACAAATTGACAGCCTTTCCGGTTACGCGTTGATGTAATGCCCATTGCCTACACCTTAGAATTCAAGTATCGGAGTGCCTCATGCACAGGTCTAGAGAAATTAACTCGTGAGCTTGAGCGCTACGATCCGAGCTTTCGAAGAAACATTACGAGGCAGCACACTCGTGCAAAGTCAATAAGACCAAAAACAACACGGTGTCTGTTCACAACCAGTAGCAAGTTTTAGCAGACCGTTACCGTGTTCTGCGGTGGCCACGGTACGGCTGGTAAGGCTTTAAGCGCGCTGACAAGCATGCTTCAAAGTTACAGCGCGAAATCCCAGTAGCAATTTCTCTGCGCACGGCAACGCTACGCTAAAACCGCCTATTGCGATTCCCAGCACTTACCAACACTGCAGCCGAGATGCCATGTGGCGACGGACGAAGCGCGTCCCCCGAAATCATACGCCTTCTTCAGTCTTTGCGGGCCAGGATTCTGTCCTAATCCTCGAGTTCAGCGACGACACTTGGTTCACGTCTTCCACCAGACTGCCGAGTGGCAATCGCGACGTGACAACCTTTGAGAAAGCCCGACTCGACAGCAAAAATTCCAAAAGTGAGTCAAGTTTCCGTACAGACACACGAGCACTTCACACGCAACATCCACCGTCGGCCATGACGATTCATCGCGATCGCGATGCAGCTCACGCGTTGCGAACATCTAAATTGTGTCACTTATGTAAAAAGACATGATTCATGCGACCTAAACTTGACACCGGTAATTGTATTTAGATTGTACCGAATTCTACATTTTCAGAAGTTAAAAATGTTGCTTTCACAAGACCCTCCGATGCGGCGTTGCGCTTTCCCCTCTAGGGACATTTTCTGGGTACAAATCCCGATGAAGTTACAACTCCATCGCCACTCTCCGTCGACGTCATCAACGCGGCGCGATGAAGTTCCCTACCAGTTGAGTTCGCCGCCGATTGAGATTAGGCTCCTCCCACCGGCGACGTCACGATGAAGTTTCTTCATCGCTTTTTCCAGCATAGACAGTGATTAGTGTTAGCAATCCTGAACGCTCGCAACGTCTATCTGATCACGAAATTATATTTCTAAGTTGATATATCGCTACTAAGATTACATCGTCTTTTATAATCGTAGAAAAGGCGTGTGGCGATATTTGTACTATTGGCAAAGTCGTGTATTAGAGTCGTGATCGTCCAAGACGGCTTACTGAATCTTTTTCTTTCATCAACTGTACCCTGCAAGCCTATCATGAAAAAAAAAAAATAAAGCTTTAGGCTATAGAACACTGAATGTCTATCTTCTGTTACGGCATTGAGTGGCAGTGCGTCCCCTTTTTAGAGGCGCCGCTGAAACAGCTGACGACCCGCTGCGCTTGTTGCAGTGGTTGCTGGTGTGTGTACGCGCGCGGCGCAGAGCGGTCGTTCCGGTTGCAACGGACGCAGTCGTAGGTAACGCGCTCGTCGCACATGTCTGAAACAGCCTCCTCCCGAGGCGAAAGTCAACGTCGCGACATCGTTTGACCTCACGTACCAGAGGTTACGCTGCGATGCCAAACGTTGGTTTGGTTACGACTTTCCCCAACCGCAAATCGAAGAACGCCCGAAAAGGCCTGCGTATCGTCGTCCTCGGAACCCGAACACGACTCCGAAGCGCTGCTATCGTCCACATCGCACGTCGAAGTGGCGTCATAGGAAATCATCCCCAGGTCGGCTGTCCGCCGAACAATTTCAACCTCTAACGGCGTCAGGTCCTCGAGCGTAGAGAACTCCGCCATGATCGAAGCTCGAATGATAAAGAAGTTCGGCCGATGCGGCTACTTCGGGATCACTGCGCGACGGAATGTCGTCCAACGCCGTTGGCCCGAGATCCTTTTGATAAGCGTGCGAGGACCAATGAGAGTGGTTTCGTTTTCGGATGGATCCGAGGTTTGGCAGCCTTCAATTACATTTTTATTAAAGAAATAATCACTGTATGACTATATTTTTTGGTTTTTAGGGATACTTAGGGCGTCTAGATTCAGTTGTCATCATCAAAACACGAACTCAAAAACCACTTGAGTGTTAAGACCAGCTACGAACGCTATGAGCTCGTGCTTCTAGCCTTCTCTGTGGTACAACATAAGGTGAAACGGAGTATAGCTGCTTTTGTGTCCACTGCACTCGTCGAACACGCTAGAGAGGGGAACGCCGGAGTTTGGAGTTTGGCTTTCGGATTCAAACGCGTTCGACGAGCGCAGTGGAGACAAACGCAGCCTCTGTCTTCCACTGCACTCGTCGAACTCTTTCGAACACGGGACGCCGGCATCCGGCGTTTGGCTCTCGCCTTCAAACGCGTTTGACAAGTGCAGTGGTGACAAAGACAGCTTGCTTTAGGTCTAGCCACTAATCATTCGAACCACTGCTCGGCGTTCTGATGTCCCCCTGCGATCTCGTCTCCTCTCGCTCAGTTTCTCGACGCATTGCTCGCCGTCTAGCCTTCCCTAGAATTATAAAACGAGAAGGCTATAATGCACGCTGTCTATGCATATGACTTCCTGAATTCGCTGTCTACGTCACAGCAGAGATCTTGCTCAAGTGCCTTCCTTCATGAGAACTTATGTATTGCTTCACTTCAAAAACCCCTATCATGGTGGGAACGCAGTAATACGAGACGACGCCCAAGGTTAAAGATGATGATGGCTTCCACGGACAGACTATTAGTATATATACTTCTACGAGGACAAAGCGTGTACCTCGACGCCAAGGGATCGCCCCGATTTGAATAGACTCCCGCGAAAGTTCCTGAGTTATGAGATTTATGGTCGCTTGGTTGTCGCATGGAGTTAGCATTCCCGTGCGAATTCCAAAAGAAGCTTTCTGCTTCTGCCAGCAAATTGAAAGGTATTCCCTATGCTTTCGAGATTAATCATTCAGACATGTTATTGTTTCTGGGAAAGTTGAAAGCATGGAAGAAGTACTTCGAGATTACCACCCGCCTGTTGGCTGCCAGTGCCACGGTTGCCAAGACGAGGAAATGGGCGCCGTCCGATTTCAAATAGCGAACGACTTCAAGTGCAACAGAACGAATCCGATGCTCATGCATGCCCGTTTCGAACTGGATGAGCATCGCACCGCCGTGCGATCATGTATCAATCCTGTGTGATGCACGTTGAAGGCTCCAGCAGTGGCGTAGCCAGGAATCTTTAGGGAAAAGGGGGGGGGGGGGGGGTGCTGAATATACTCCCCCCCTGGCTACACCACTGGACCTCAGGCTAGCAGTCCGCGATAGCTAAATTCCTCGTCTGCAGCGTGAATCGGTATCATATTTAAAGGTAGACCGACTTCTCGCTTTTCAACATTCAACATCAAATTTGCCTTTTTATGTAATCAAACTACATGCGCAGCACTTTCAAACATTATACAACCGGCTAGCTATCCTTGCGTTATTTCCATCAACGACTGGAAACCAAAAATGCGCAAATGATCTATACAATGAACAATCCCCCCGTGTCCATAGCATAGTTTTTACGAGTTGACTGGTAGTCAATTTATTGCATGTTAGGGTAAACATATCCCTAAAATGTCGCGCGCAGAGCGCGCTACGAACTGTGGGAACGTCTTGCATGCTCCTCCTTGCCCCCGCAGCGCCTGCCACGTGACACTGAAAATAGCGAGAGAGAGACAGAGTGTTGAAGGTAGCGTTTGTATTGGGATTTCGGGGACTTTCTCCCGCGTGGCTCCGGTCCAAAGTCTCCCTCCTGTGTGCCAGCTGTTTGTGCAAAGGCCCATAAACGCATTTCGTCATGAGCGCGATGCATTCAGTTGTGGCACGCGGAAGCGTAGCGTTGCGAAGAGCGTTTGCGCCAAGCTTGTACACACAGTTGCTTTGTCAAGTAGTCGACCGCTGTCAAGAGACAATAAGAACGCGCTATTGTCGCTGGCGGCTCACCAGTAGTAAGCGAAATAAAGCATTGTTTGTGTTTTTTTCAGCTTGTTTTACTACAGCACTGTACTCACCGGCTAAAATTTCAGCTGAGGATTACAGTATTAATATTAATAAATTAAGAACAGAAGAAAAGAAATCCACGGCAACATGGCAGCGCTCGGAGACAGCATCAAAGTGGCCAATCTTGGGACGATCCCGCTGGCTTCCGCGACTTCAGTACAACTAGAGTTCCAGCATACAGCTACCTACGGTCCCCCTTCGGGGGAGCATATCGGGGAACTCTAAGTACAACATGACCCTTCGCAGCCCTGGAAAAGCCTGCTCTCGTAATTCCTACCACTCCGCCCCCCCCCCCCCCCCCCCCCCCTTTAAAAAAAAAAAAAAAAATTAACCGGGTACGTTTTGCCGACGGGCGCGAGTGAGGACGTAACCCTCTTTTCCTCTCCCTGCTTTTGACTGCTCTAACAAAACGATACGCTTTGGAAAGTTGAGCGAGTGTTCTATTCCCTTCCGTCGCACTGCGTGGCGTTGCGAGACGGCGCGCTTCGGGCCGCCAGAAGTAACCGCTTCCTGCTCCAAGGACGCCGTTCCGCACTCAAACGCGTTTGACTTTTACAAGTACGGCATCTGGACGCCGCCATTTTGCTCGCTTGGGGTGTGCTTGGGCGCGTCTCCGATACGACTTACACGACGGAAAGGTAAATTGGCGACTCCCTCGCCGTGTGTGTGTGTGGGGGGGGGGGGGGGGGGGGGGGCGGGGGGGAGGTGATAGCTAGTAAAGTTTTGCTAGTAAAGTATTTGTGGTGATCGTTACAAAAATGCAGAGGGGACTCCTCCCAAGTCGAATCCCAAAGCGCGCCTATCACGTCAAAGTGCTGCGGTGGCGCTGTTGTTGGCACCGACGCGAATCCGGTTTCTGCGCACGCGCACTGCCTACCTTGGTGTGGAGCAAACGCAAACTTGTTGTGGATTCCTTTCCGACACCTCGGATTTCGCTGCGCCTTTTGCCAAAGGTCCTCGCCTCAGGTTTTCCTGGGAAAGCCGCAGGAGAAGGTATCGCCGCCTCGGGCCCATGGCCTCAAAACATCTGAAACACCGCCTGCTGACACTGCCCTGAGGCTACCTCGTATCACGGTCCCACTGGTCATACAAAAACTGTCTGTAGACATGTTCGAAACAAATCACGCTTCGAAGACGCTTCAGAAGTGCTCTCACGTAATGCTGTCGTCATGGTATACTGAACAGCCATAGTTAGGGAGGACTCCACCGAAAAAATGGCAAATATCGACATCGAAAAAGCGATGAAGAAACTTCATCGTGACGTCGCCGGTGGGAGGAGCCTAATCTCAATCGGCGGCGAACTCAACTGGTAGGGAACTTCATCGCGCCGCGTTGATGACGTCGACGGAGAGTGGCGATGGAGTTGTAACTTCATCGGGATTTGTACCCAGAAAATGTCCCTAGAGGGGAAAGCGCAACGCCGCATCGGAGGGTCTTGTGAAAGCAACATTTTTAACTTCTGAAAATGTAGAATTCGGTACAATCTAAATACAATTACCGGTGTCAAGTTTAGGTCGCATGAATCATGTCTTTTTACATAAGTGACACAATTTAGATGATCGCAACGCGTGAGCTGCATCGCGATCGCGATGAATCGTCATGGCCGACGGTGGATGTTGCGTGTGAAGTGCTCGTGTGTCTGTACGGAAACTTGACTCACTTTTGGAATTTTTGCTGTCGAGTCGGGCTTTCTCAAAGGTTGTCACGTCGCGATTGCCACTCGGCAGTCTGGTGGAAGACGTGAACCAAGTGTCGTCGCTGAACTCGAGGAGTAGGACAGAATCCTGGCCCGCAAAGACTGAAGAAGGCGCATGATTTCGAGAGGGGGACGCGCTTCGTCCGTCGCCACACGGCATCTCGGCTGCAGTGTTGGTAAGTGCTGGGAATCGCAATAGGCGGTTTTAGCGTAGCGTTGCCGTGCGCAGAGAAATTGCTACTGGGATTTCGCGCTGTAACTTTGAAGCATGCTTGTCAGCGCGCTTAAAGCCTTACCAGCCGTACCGTGGCCACCGCAGAACACGGTAACGGTCTGCTAAAACTTGCTACTGGTTGTGAACAGACACCGTGTTGTTTTTGGTCTTATTGACTTTGCACGAGTGTGCTGCCTCGTAATGTTTCTTCGAAAGCTCGGATCGTAGCGCTCAAGCTCACGAGTTAATTTCTCTAGACCTGTGCATGAGGCACTCCGATACTTGAATTCTAAGGTGTAGGCAATGGGCATTACATCAACGCGTAACCGGAAAGGCTGTCAATTTGTTGTGCGTTAACTTGTGTTTAACTGGATTTTGCAGGACTCATCTGCTGCGACCAAAGGTGCTAGTGAGGACCCAGCACAGGTGGCAGCTCCACCACCACCACCACCAAATGGTAGGTATAAAAAAGTCTGGACTCATCTCCATGATACGCTGTTTGCACCTATGTCGCGGCATTAACATGTATTATGCACGAGTGCCGTCGGTAGTCTCATGCTGATGGCCACTGATGGTCCATGGTTGCAGCTTTGCTACACTGTGATCATGGTGAACTGTGCTGGCTCCAGTAGCCCAAAGTGACAGTTGTTGTGCCCATGTCAGCAATTTCATAAAACTGTGACCACTATCTGCACTGTGCATAACTACGAGGAAGGTCGAAGAAGCTGTCATAAACATTATTGTGCCTGGTCGGTAGATCCCAAGGTGGCTGTAGGTCCAACCGTGTTCCTTGCAAGGTGACACCTGAGCAAGACTCACAAAAACTTGGGTGTACACATGGTGCAGAAGCAATCGACACATGGTTACTCGAGTTTTGTGTCGAACAAGACAGCAGATAAATGGATGAGACTAAGTGTCAGTTTGGAAAAAGGGCTGTGTCTCCGGTCCCGTTTCCCAACAGGGGCCTGCTTCAACCAAACATTCCCACTGTGTCTCTCGTCCCATTTAGCGGCCTGCTTCCACCAAACATTCCCGGCAACACCATCGCTTGCACGGTCGTTGCCTAATCTTTTCTTGCTTTATTGCACGGGAAAACGCCGGCGGAATGCCGTGTAAAAAGGTAAACAATCATTGGCTGCGGAATGAACAGGCCTAACCTTGCGTCTGCCTCCGGCTTTCCTGTCGTTACCTTCACATAATTAAGTCCGGCAACATGACCAGCTCGGAAGCAAGAATTGGTCGCATCTCTGCACAGAGCGTTGAGCTAACGATCGGAAAAGAACGATGAAGCGGAAAATCCAACTCGCGGTCGCCGGACGACCCGCACCTCCCGAGCTGAAAATGTCGAGGCGAAGCCTCCACGCTCTGTTTCCGAGAGAAATGGATTGCGCAGAGGCGGGGCCGATCGAGGCTCTCGGAGCGGCGTCCGAGATCTAGTATGCTTTCGTACCAGTCTGTCTATGCTGGAAAAAGCGATGAAGAAACTTCATCGTGACGTCGCCGGTGGGAGGAGCCTAATCTCAATCGGCGGCGAACTCAACTGGTAGGGAACTTCATCGCGCCGCGTTGATGACGTCGACGGAGAGTGGCGATGGAGTTGTAACTTCATCGGGATTTGTACCCAGAAAATGTCCCTAGAGGGGAAAGCGCAACGCCGCATCGGAGGGTCTTGTGAAAGCAACATTTTTAACTTCTGAAAATGTAGAATTCGGTACAATCTAAATACAATTACCGGTGTCAAGTTTAGGTCGCATGAATCATGTCTTTTTACATAAGTGACACAATTTAGATGATTCGCAACGCGTGAGCTGCATCGCGATCGCGATGAATCGTCATGGCCGACGGTGGATGTTGCGTGTGAAGTGCTCGTGTGTCTGTACGGAAACTTGACTCACTTTTGGAATTTTTGCTGTCGAGTCGGGCTTTCTCAAAGGTTGTCACGTCGCGATTGCCACTCGGCAGTCTGGTGGAAGACGTGAACCAAGTGTCGTCGCTGAACTCGAGGAGTAGGACAGAATCCTGGCCCGCAAAGACTGAAGAAGGCGCATGATTTCGAGAGGGGGACGCGCTTCGTCCGTCGCCACACGGCATCTCGGCTGCAGTGTTGGTAAGTGCTGGGAATCGCAATAGGCGGTTTTAGCGTAGCGTTGCCGTGCGCAGAGAAATTGCTACTGGGATTTCGCGCTGTAACTTTGAAGCATGCTTGTCAGCGCGCTTAAAGCCTTACCAGCCGTACCGTGGCCACCGCAGAACACGGTAACGGTCTGCTAAAACTTGCTACTGGTTGTGAACAGACACCGTGTTGTTTTTGGTCTTATTGACTTTGCACGAGTGTGCTGCCTCGTAATGTTTCTTCGAAAGCTCGGATCGTAGCGCTCAAGCTCACGAGTTAATTTCTCTAGACCTGTGCATGAGGCACTCCGATACTTGAATTCTAAGGTGTAGGCAATGGGCATTACATCAACGCGTAACCGGAAAGGCTGTCAATTTGTTGTGCGTTAACTTGTGTTTAACTGGATTTTGCAGGACTCATCTGCTGCGACCAAAGGTGCTAGTGAGGACCCAGCACAGGTGGCAGCTCCACCACCACCACCACCAAATGGTAGGTATAAAAAAGTCTGGACTCATCTCCATGATACGCTGTTTGCACCTATGTCGCGGCATTAACATGTATTATGCACGAGTGCCGTCGGTAGTCTCATGCTGATGGCCACTGATGGTCCATGGTTGCAGCTTTGCTACACTGTGATCATGGTGAACTGTGCTGGCTCCAGTAGCCCAAAGTGACAGTTGTTGTGCCCATGTCAGCAATTTCATAAAACTGTGACCACTATCTGCACTGTGCATAACTACGAGGAAGGTCGAAGAAGCTGTCATAAACATTATTGTGCCTGGTCGGTAGATCCCAAGGTGGCTGTAGGTCCAACCGTGTTCCTTGCAAGGTGACACCTGAGCAAGACTCACAAAAACTTGGGTGTACACATGGTGCAGAAGCAATCGACACATGGTTACTCGAGTTTTGTGTCGAACAAGACAGCAGATAAATGGATGAGACTAAGTGTCAGTTTGGAAAAAGGGCTGTGTCTCCGGTCCCGTTTCCCAACAGGGGCCTGCTTCAACCAAACATTCCCACTGTGTCTCTCGTCCCATTTAGCGGCCTGCTTCCACCAAACATTCCCGGCAACACCACAGCTACCCACCACTCTGAAATTGACAAGGGAATGACACTAAGACAAAACTGGCTCACCAATTCCAAAATTGATGTCTGCTATTTATATAGAAGGTCCACTTCTAAAAATATTTAGTGCAAATGGCTGTGGGAGCAGGACGCACCTAGCTGGGCATTGCCTATCGAACTCGGCGAAATCGTCATGCACTTTTCCATATTTCTCTCAATTTTTTGCACTCGAAATTCAAGTCCTCCACCTTTGGCTAAAGATCACAATCTGTCATAGTCCAGTTAAGAGTAAGTAGCAGATGGTTCTTGCCACCACACAGGGCAATATTTTCTGCATACTGCACTGGACAAACACGGACAAACTTTGTCGTGATCACTTGACGGTTTAAACTTCTGCCTAGACCTAGCCGAAGTTCCTGCAGTAGCACATATTGCCACGCGCGTCTCCGAGCAGGCGCGCTTGTGGCGGAGTGATTGTCGTGCTTGCCTCCCTTGAAAAGGTCCAAGGTTCGATGCCTGGCCGCGCATGCACCTTTTTGTTAATGCCCCGCACCTCCACCACAATGTCACGAATGACAGATGATGAGGTGACGAATGAACAAAAACTGAACATTTAATTTGGTGAACTTGTGCCAAAAACAAAAGTACAAAGAGGTAGCTTCGCAGGCGTCAAGGCGGAGTAGCACGATCGAGCGCAAGAGCGAGACTCCGTATCGCCTCGCCCTGATATACGTGGGTGTCTGGGACAATCGGCGTAGAAGGTTCGGCGCATATAACATTTGGACTTCGAACAATGACATTTACAGAAACAACAAAAAGGTGCCTGCGCGGCCAGGCATCGTACCTCGGCCCTTTGCGTGGGAGTCAAGCACGATAACCATTCGGCTACGGGCACACTTGCTCAGAGACGTGCTTGGCAATATGAGCAGCATCTGACATGTACAGAGTGGTGGCCACCACCACGGCGCCTACTGACATGACATCACCCGCAAACCATGTATGCGTGCTACTGAAACTGTGTCATGTTGTCATCCATGCACCAGTCATCAGGTAAACTGCCACCCTGGATGGTGAGGGCCTGAACTGCCCCCAACTGCACTGTTTAGGACCTCTCGCCCACTCAGCAGGAGCAGTTGGTTGCTTTGCACATGCTGCTGGAGTGCAACATGAATGCCCTAGTTTTAGACAAGTGCAGTCAAGGTCCAAAATTGGCTGGCAAGAATTGTGTAGAGAACCGTGGAAAGAAAACCTGCATCATATGGCAATAATGAGTTATTTTAGGCCGAGTTTCTTCATCCTGCTTTATTCAGTTACATCTTGAGCAGCTCGTGCTCACGTCCTTTGTTGCTCGCTCAACGCATTGCTGAAGAGCTGGACTTCCACAGCATCAAGTGCATTGATGGGAACAACAGTTAGCATGTCATTGGAAATCAGCTAGGACAGACAGTCATAGCAGAAAGGAAGGCGAATGCAGCAGTCTTGTGTTTCCCATTCTTTTCCTTTTTTGGGTTTCGAAGTGACCGATTTCCACCAGCTTGTCCCTTTCCATTTTTTCATGTGATCGACGGAGCAGGCCTGTTTACTGCAAAGTAATTAGATCAAGCTAAATGCACATTGCTGAGGGCTGCCCGTCTCATAGGTTACGTGCTGTACTGGAAAACCCACAGCATGAGTATGCTGGTCTGAGCACTTCCTTAGTTAGGAAGGTGCTCGCATAAACTAAACGTCTTTCCAGAGTCTCGCATTCTTGCTATTTCCAGTACTGCACGAGAGTTATGAGAGAAGGTTAAAGCAGTGGTATGCCTTACACTACTGCTCACCACACCACTGGGATTATATTGTTCTATGCAATTTCTCTAACATGCTGTTTAAAAATGTATGTATTTGTAAGCATTAGCCTCTTTCGTGTACTTTGTCTGCAGGCTGTGGAGGGACAAGCAGCTGCACATGCCCAGCAGTCATCTTCACTGACCACACTCGTGCTGCACCTCATGGTGGTGCAGAATTTCCATCTACAATAAAAATGCTCCCTATGCACTATTTTGCTTCTGTCATGATTTCAGTATAGCATGGAAACAAGATTTGCAGAAGTACCTTGGTCATACCCGACAAAATTGTCATACATAGAATAAAATTTTTGGGTCAGCAAATCTCGGTGCAATTGCTTATGTTCCGGCACTTGTATTGCAACTTCTGGTGTCAATGTGAATTTTGTATACAAGGAACCAGACATTTCCCAATTAACGGTGGCACGGTGGTGGAGCTCCAATCATCCAGATGCCAGCAACCACAATTAATTCTTCACCTTTTCTTTCTCTATGCTTAGAACAATACACTGTTCGAGCCGGAATGCTTACACAGTCGATGAGAAACGAGATGCCACCCGTGAGGGGGCCCTGCTTTTGTTCTCAGTCGTAATGCTTCGGAGTCTAGCTTATGCAATTCACATTTTTGCCAGGTTACCCTTGCCATAAACATTGTGTTAAAAAGCTTTTTCAGAAACAGCAACTTATCACAGACACATAAAGTTCCAATTTTAGGTGCCATACCAAAAAATCTCTGACAGCACATGCTTGGTGTGGTGTTTCTTCAGCCCAGGTACCAGAGCAATAAAAAGAAATACACTTGTCATGTCTATCTTTTTCTAACATGAGACAGAATTTTCTGAAATACCAGACTTGCCTGCCATGGGCTTGGGGCAAGTCGTTTTAATGAGTGTGCAATTGCTTCAGATCAAGAAAAGTGTCCTCGTATCAAACTGCTCCATCTATAATAGGTAGTCGATAAAAGAACCCAGGAAAATTGAATGCTGCTTGTACTGTCTGCTAGGTAGATCACTCTGCAGTCAAAAGGGACTTGCCGTGTCTACTAGATTGGGCAAGTCAGAAAGTATGATGCAAAATTGCAAGCAGATGCACACAAGTATATTTCAGATTTGACGAGTCAAAAGACAAAGCTCGCAACAGGCTCGACAGCTGTCAGGCTTCAAGTTTGACGAGGGCGACCCTGGTAGGCAGCACATACTTGGGGTGCAGAGGCGGCCTTTGATTTTTCAACGCTGCACAACTTGTCCTCTGCTGTCAAAGATCACGCAGTCCTCCGGGTCGAACTCTTGAGGAGCAAGGGGCTTGGGAAGATACTGTTATACAAGCCCGCCTTGTACAGAAAGGTAAATGCTGTGCCCAGTACCTTTGCAACCACTGGACCTGCTTTTGAGCATCCTATTCACTGCTCCACAACAGAATCTTAAGCAATGCCTTTTTGTTAAGCGTAGCCTTGGGCCAGCACAGCATCCATTGGGGTTGCGAGGAATTCGTGTGCAACCACGGTTTCAGGGGTTAGTCGCTGTCACCTGCACACAACAGTGAGACGGTATCTGACATGAATGTTTCATAACCTTTTCAGTTGTCCGAAAGCACATCAAGACTAGATAGAGATTCTATATGCTAATGCAGCCTCTACTTGGAGCTAGTATAATTACATAGCATCCCAAAAAGCCTGAAACGTAATAATAAAAACAGCTGAAAGAAAAAAGGGGGAGGTATTCCACTTGCCTAGCACAATACCCAAAATTATGACTTCAGAGCAAAGACCTGCAGCGTCAATTAAGTTTATTATCTCTTTATTTTCCTTTATATACAAAGGTGGGAGATAGGGCATATAATGTCAAACGTCAAGCTGCATGGCTTGCAGCTTGACGAGGCGCTCTACCCCGTGTGGCAGAAAAGCAGCAGAAATGTTTCAGACAACACAAGCAAAAAACAAGATACACCAGTTTGAACCTGCAATCGTAAAGTGAAAACGTACACAACGTGCTGCAGCTGAACAATTTCCAGATGTTGAGGGCCGAGACATTTGGATGATACACACATGCAATCACGAGTAAGCTTGAATGCGTGCGACGATCTCGCACGACACTCGTCACGTTGAATGAGGCGCCCGTTTTCTACCGAGAGCTCTCGTGCAAGCGCATTGAGAAAATGTTCTATTCAGACTGTATTAGAGAACACAGCGTATTGAGAAATGAGAACTTACCGACAACACCGCTGAACTCGCATCGCTGAACTTCTTGGTTGTCGTCTTTCCGTCTTCCCTTTCCGCGCCAAGCCCACCCACCTTCAGCCTCGGGTTATCGATTATCGCCTCTGTAACATCCAAAAACGCGACACGCAGCACACCGACGCACGGTGATGTCTTCGTCGCAGCAAAATGTGCCGCCAGCAACGCAGAAGCTGAGAGCACTTGCTGCTCGGCTGTCAGCATATCGGGCCCCTCGCGACGCCGCCAAAGCTTCCACGGCAACTGTCAGCATCAACGAGTGTCGGGCAGTATTCCCCGATTACGTCCCTGACGAACCTTGAACCGAACATATAAAAAACGTAGCGATATGGTCCGCAAAAGCTCGACTTGGCTTGCCCCGTCCGCGAGCGTGAACGTCGCCATCTTCATTGACTTTGGCAACTTTGGCTGCCAGACTACTACAAAGTTATCTTCATCGGCAAACTCAATCGTGACGACATTTTGACGTCACCGCTAACTTTATTATTTCACCAGCATAGCTCGAACTCCATCGGAATCCGTAGGGAAAAACTCAATCGCAACGTCACATCACGTGACCAAAAGGGCAGCCAATCAGCGACCGATTGAGTTAACTTCATCGTTGAGTTTGCGATCTAGCATAGACAGACTGGTCACGGACCTAGGCGGAGCCGATCGGAAACGACGCGTCGCAAACTCGGTCAGAAGCATGTGTCTCGGATAATCGTTTGCGGCGAGTCGTAGGAGCGATCGGACGTCGGATCGGACGGTTTCGTCGTACATGTGTTTCGCGCTTAACAATGCACAGGTCACAAACACTGGACATAAGAAAGGCTAAGGTGTTTGATAATTAATTCACGTGGAAGTGTTGGAGGGGAGAACGGGAGTGGTTATTCAGGACAAAGACGTATATGGCTAAATTTCAGTAAATAAACATTATGGCGTGTCGTGTGCCACAGTGAGACGCTACAAATTTGGTTTTGAAGTGCACGGGTCTTCGCTCTGCCTCGGGTAGCGGATCTGGCGGGGGCGCTGGTTTTGCTGGCAAGGATGCAAGAATGGAGGAGGAAATGATTAGTCACAAAGAGAAGGTTAGAAGATGTAAAAAAAATTATCCAGGGAAAATTGAACGAAGTAAAACTAAATAGGACAGCTGGGGACAGGCGGGATAGAAATTTAGACTCCCTCCCCGTGGCTCCGTTCCAATTCTCCAACCGGTGCTTGTGGTCGGTGCTGGGATAACGTCGACATGGTTTGACCAGAGGAAAAGTTGGTGATCCCTGCCGGATGTGGAGAGGTGGAGAGTTGGCATCGCTCCGAACTGCGATGCGAAAACACACTCGGCCACCTTTCTCCGGTTTATACCACGAGTTGGTGTATATGTTTAGCGCAAAAGATTCAAATTATACCCCAAAGAAAGATCTTAATTGCAGCTTTACGGTGATGTAAACATCGTAAAAATATATTGAGTAGGTCACACAGCACAGCTTGCTGAACTTCGTCAAACATTGTTCCAGAGAGGCGTTTTGACAATTAAAGAAAAAAGACAAAAAAAAAAAAAAAAAAAAAACATCACAGATAATATGAACTAGACGCTTTATTAGCATAATTCGCCGTTTGCGTCTGCTTTTCTTAAAGGAATTTACAGGTTGCTACTAAAATTTCAGAGGCGTACACTTATGAGTTAGTGTACATTTGTTATAATAATAATAATATAATAATAATAATCTTTATTTCATCTTTTCCACATACAATTTTACAAAGATTCATACCCCACATAAGCCTAAGCGGCTTGTGCGTAGGGCAGCGACAGA
The DNA here is from genome assembly GCA_013358835.2 of Ixodes persulcatus. Classification (NCBI taxonomy): domain Eukaryota; kingdom Metazoa; phylum Arthropoda; class Arachnida; order Ixodida; family Ixodidae; genus Ixodes; species Ixodes persulcatus. Next base: position 67,586 of record JABSTQ010009755.1, on the reverse strand, counting down.
GCTCTAGTCACTTATAACAAACCCTTTTTACACTTGTTCAGTTCCTTACAAAAAATAAAAATGAAATAAAAATGAAAATGAACACAGGACATATACACCTTTACTCCATAATTCTCTACAAAATAACACACACAGTACTACACAATTTAGATTACAACCCCTAGCTGGTAGACTTCTCTTCTGCTTATTGCAGCTCTTTTCTGTTAATAAACCATTGTTTTAACTCACGTTTTAACTCGCTTATTTTTGTAATTTCTATTATTCTTGGTGGTAGCTTATTGAACACTCTAGGTACATATGATGCTCTAACTGCTTTTCCATATTTCGTCTTAACCTTTGGTTCTTGGAATAAATTTTTAGGCCTTAGGTTTCTTATCGGGATATACTTTGTTTTATATTTATCGCTAAATTGATGTTTAATTATAATATTTAATTCCAGTAAGTCACTAAGTTTTTGAATATCCAAATGTCGATACATGTAATGCAAAGGTCTATTTTCATCTACATACAAGTTTTTTACTACTTTATTTAAGATAGAATTTATTTTGTCTTGTAAATACTTTGCACAGTGCCCGTATATAGTAATTCCATATTCTAAGACTGATTTTCCCAAGCTATGATATATCATCTTTAATATTGGTTGAGGTAAACACGATCTTAGGTGGTATAATTGGGCTGCAACTGATCTAAGTCGTTTACAGATGTGTTCCACATGTTGGTTCCATTTCAGATGCTCGTCAATGTATAGTCCTAGGTATTTCACACTCGTAGTCATTTTAAGGGGTTCACAATTACAATTTTACATGAGTCACTATGTATCTTTATATTCCCTTCCATGTGAGATCGTCTTTGCGGACTTCTAAAACACATCAACTCTGTTTTCTTAGTGTTAATTATAATTTGATTTTCTTTGTACCACTTAACCAATTTGTAAACATCCTCTTGAATTTTATTTTCGGCTGTCGTATAATCTTTATCTGCATACAGAATAACGGTGTCATCTGCAAACTGAAACAACACGCTATTTAAATGAACATTCACAATATCGTTAATATATATATTAAACAATATAGGTCCCAATACAGTCCCTTGAGGCACTCCCTGTTTTACTAGTCTCTTTTCACTGAAGCTACTTGCTATCTTGACAACCTGAGTCCGACCAGAAAGGTAGTCCTTGAACCAGTCTAATAGTTTGCCTCTGACACCTAAAGAGAATAGTCTGTCTATTAGTGTTTCATGCCTTACTGTTTCAAATGCTCGAGAAAAATCTATAAACAGTGCTAGCACATAATTCCCTTCGTCTAGTTTCTTATTTACGAAATCACTAAAGTCTTCTAGTAGAGTAATTGTACTTGAATTTGTCTTGAAACCATATTGCGTTTTTGTTAATAGGTTATATTTATTAATGAAGCCATTTAACGCTTTATGGACATATTTTTCCATTATGTAATTAAGGACTGGAAGAATACAGACATGCCTATAGTTAAGAAGATTTTTTTTATCCCCTTTCTTGTAAATCGGTCTTACCACAGCTGTTTTTAAACCACTTGGTACCTTCCCGATGGCCAAGCTCTTATTATACAATGCTAGCAATACTGTCCTAATTATATTTACATTTTCTTTGATGTCGCGCGGTCTGATCGAGTCGATTCCAACTGCTTTGTTTGTTTTCATGTTACTTACTATTTCTACTAGATCTTCCTCGGTCATTTCAGGGAAATACATTGAGTTTCCAATTCTAGCTCTAGTTTCCATTTCATTTTGGTATCCATAATTGCAAAGTAATTCTATTGATTGTATAAATTCGTTATTAAAATCATTTGCTATTTTCTCATCATTGCAGTATGTCCCAAAGTTCTTTTTGATTGTATGATCTATTGACTGTCTAGTGTTTCTACCCAGTACTTGATTACTTACAGACCAACATTGAGATGGATCCTTGGTGTCTTCAAACTTTTTCCAGAAATAATTTCTTTTCTCCTTTTTTATTCTTGATGTCACTTTATTTCTTATGGATCTGTACTCTTCCTTGCGTTGGCTGCTTCCTGGACTGCTTTTAAGTAGTCGCCACGCTTTATTTTTTTTCCTGATTAGTTGATCTATTTCTTTTGTCACCCATTGGTTCCCTGTTTTCCTTTTCTTTACGGTGACCTGTTCAGTCGACTTTTTATATATATCCGTAAACGCATTTTTTATTTTATTGTATATAATTTCGGGGTCGTCTTCATTGGCTATGCTTTCCCAGTTTATCTCTCTCACGTATTTATCTACTTTTGCGTTGTTGATATATGTAGTTACTTGGTCCCTTTCGCTTTCAGGAATACCCAATTCTGGAATTGCTATTCCCACAAAGTAGTGGTCGGCTAATTTTTCAGCAATGACGTGAGCTTTACAGTATTTTTTGCTCCTAATGCAAATATGGTCAATACATGATCTTGTCAATTGCAAACCCAAAATTTCTTCTCTCGTAATATCTTTAATCATTAATTGAAGTCCATGTCCGACCAGAAAGGTAGTCCTTGAACCAGTCTAATAGTTTGCCTCTGACACCTAAAGAGAATAGTCTGTCTATTAGTGTTTCATGCCTTACTGTTTCAAATGCTCACTTGATTTACTGTCACTTGATTTACTGGGCGACGAGTGAACAAAAACCAAAATGTAAGCTTTTATAACCACCATACAAACAAAATATTACATTTTCTGTTTGTTTTACTTTATAAAGCACTGCAATAGGTAGCCAGAGAAAACCAATTAGCCAAATAAAAGGTAGGCTTTTTAGAAAATCGACCTCCAATTTGCAAAATTTTTGAAACAGTCCTCGCTTTACGAGAAAATACTGCCCTTCGTCTTTTACACCCAACATCAAATTTGTTATCATTAGAAGGAGTACACTCTAAGGTTTTTGAAAGTACTAAATATGTTAAGACACATCATACAGGTCACACGGAAGGGCTGGTAAACTTTGACAAATAACGTCCAAAAACGTCATATTGGCAAATTTTCTAAGATATGTTTCATATAAATAATCGCGTTAAAATTATTTATCAGAGACTAAGTGTGTTCACAGGTATCTATTAAAAAAAATAAGAGGCGCCAATTTTGAATTATAGACCCCTTTCGAAATTCGTGTGCTGCTTATTAGAAGGCCGGAACCCCTGCACAATGGCAGAGCAATTGACATCGTGGAACGTGCAAGTCATATAAGATAGCAAACGTCGGAGCGCGGCCAACGCCAGGAGCCGACGAGGCAATCAGACAGCGTCGAAAGTGCAACGTCACTGCGCTCATCACCTTTTCTGTTGGTGTGTTTTTTCTTCTACTCCAACCAAACGCATAAAGTGTGCCGTGACGTTGCGATTTTAGGCCGCCATTGTGCAGGGATTCCACATATGCCAACAGAGGGCAGTATTTCGAAAGGGGTCTATTGTCTTTTTGCGAGTAGGTTGATTTACTGACAAAACAGTCAAACAAAATCATACTTCATGCTTTTATAGCTGCCCTACAAACAAAATATTACATTTTCTATTTATATTACCTAATAAAGCACTGCAATAACTAGCTAAAGAAAAAAATGAGCCAAATAAAAGGTGGGGTTTTTAGAAAATCGACCTCCAATTTGGAAAATAATTTAAATAGCCCTTGCTTTACGAGAATATACTGCCCTTTCTCTTTTACACAGAACATTAAATTTGTTATCAATGGAAAGAGTATTCTCTTAGCTTTCTGATAATACTAAATATGTTACAATATCTCAAATAGGTCACGCGGAAGAGATAGTGAAACGTTGACAAATATTGTCAAAGGGACACACTGTGACAATATTTAAAACAAAAGTGAAGATAGATAATCACAATAACATTACTGACCATAAATAATCACAATAAAATTATTGACCATAAATAATCCCTATTCTGAGAGTGGCCAAAAAAGGTTACACTGCACTACTGAAAAAGGGCAAAAAGTAGAAAGGATTAAAACATGACACCGAGTGTTTTCATTTAATCTCTCCTTCCCAAAACCTGATGACGTAGCTGGGCGGTAGCAGTACCGCCCAGTGACGATATTTGAATGCGGCTGATAGATTGGACCCGAGCATGGCGTGGACACTCGATTTGGGCTCGTGATAATCGATAGTTCGAGAAGCATTCGGGTAGTGTCCCGAGTCCAATCGCTGCAATGACGACAACAGCCCGAACTTGCGGTTTGCACTCCCTGTCACAGAAGGGGTTTTCCCAAAAACATATAATTTTTTCGTCAAAATTAAAAATTCGACCCCAAATCTGTGCCTGAGTTGAGATGAAACCACCCAGCAATATAACTGATTTATCGGCCCAATAAATTGGCCACAGACAACAATAATAACCCGTAGAACGGCGAACCAAAGGGCATATATCATGCGTCTGGTTTGAACGGCACGACTACATCCCAGTCACGGGGCTTGCAATGACCTTCAAGTTGAACATTATTGATTACTATCTCGAGGAACGACGCCTCAATATTTCTTGAACCAGTTAGTGAATCTGAGGTAATTTCTCTTATCCTGCAATAAAAAATAGAGGAAGCTGTGATGCCGATGGCATCCAGATAAGACCAGTGAAGTATGTTGTTGATTTGATAGCTCCAATACTAAGTCATATTTTTAACCTGGCTTTGGTAACTTCAGCATTCCCAAAGCACATGCAAATAGCTAAAGTTTCGGTTTCATATAAAAAACGAGACAGGAATGAAATGGGAAACAACACATCCATATCAATACTACCGGTTTTTTCAAAAGCGCTGGAAAAAGTGCTTCATATCCGCTTGACAAATTTCATAAATAAATACAAACTGATTACACATTCGCAATTTGGTTTTAGGAAACATCGTTCAACGGAGGCAGCTTTACTTGTGCAGAAAGAGTTTATCTTGCAAAGTTTTGAAGAAAAAAAATGGTTTTTGGAGTTTTTGTTGATTTTACGAAAGCGTTTGATTGCTTTGATCCCGAAATTTTACTAAAAAAAAACTTTACATTTATGGCATTCGGGGACACACGTTACTGATTTTTAAGTCTTACCTGGAGCATCGAGCCTAGTATGTTTGTCTAAATGGGAACTCTTCCTCAGTAAAACCAATACTTTGTGGTGTTCCTCAGGGCAGTATATTAGGTCCCCTCCTTTTTAACCTATATGTACGAGGGGCGTTCATAAAGTTCGTATTATCGGCACAAAGAATTTTAAAAAAAATGTAACAAAACAGGCATCATCATGAGCGCGCGTCCCTCTAGTTTCTGCACAGTATAAACATCGCATGCTATAGTAGCTCGGAACGCCGCTAGGGAGTCGTAACAAAGATGGCACCGCCCATCGGTACCAAGCACTTGCAGTGATCCGTTTTCTCCCAGTTGAAGGGAAGCAATGCCAAGGATATTCATTCTAGAGCACTATATAGCTCCTTCGGAGCAGAGTAGCGCAATCCTGAACGCCATCTCTTGGCGACTAGCGGCGAACGCCCGGAGGTTCCAACTCCGGTCAGAAATGCATGGGGAACGTGAGAAAATCGTTGTTTCTTCAATATTGTGGAGATGTACGGAACGACAAATAGTTTTTGAAATAATAAAGGAACATTTTAGAATAATTTGCGCTGAGTTGTGTGCCAAATAAGGACGTAATTTTTTTTAATAAATTGCATGAGCGGCATCATGCAGCAGACGACGCGGCGACGTCACAGCGTTCACGTGACCCGCTCCAGCCAACCCAAAAAGCCCATCTCCGCTGCGAGCAAGAATCGTCTGCTTCAAACGCCATTGCCTTGGAAATTGCCTTCTCAAAATCTGCCACACGCATCCGAATTATTAAAACTTTGATAAAGTGTTTAGTGCTTTACTAACTTCACTACAGACTAGTTTTGAAAAGTGTGAACTTGCCGTTTATTTTTTAATCAGCCGTGTTGCGTCGATCTCCATGTATTCTCCCATAGGGCGGGCCGCCTCCTGGAACCCTGAGTACCACGTGACTCGCGCCGAACTGCTCTGTCGGCCATGTTGTCGGCAAAACACGCGGATCAAAGGATTGCGCTACTCTGCTCCGTAGGAGCTATATAGTGCTCTAATTCATTCCAGTCTGAGAGCGTTGTTCGGGGACAACGCCCCAGTTTATGACATTTTGGTTAAATAGCGGAGACGCTTCCAGTGTGGCCAAATAAGAGGAAAGCATTTCAAGGATGGCGACAAAGTGATTGCTGAAGTGGAGCGATTCCTGAACCCTCAAAACGAGGAGTTCTATAACAATGGCCTCCGGCATGTGGTGCATCGCTAGAAAAAGTGGGTAACTTTTGGTAGGGAATATGTAGAGAAAGTCTCAACTCCTACTCGAGTTTGATTGCTGAATTTCTATTCCTTCGTGACAATAATACGAACTTTATGAACGCCCCTCGTAAATGACGTCGTAAACATTAACCCAAATGTCAAATTTGTAAACTATGTTGACAATACAACAACGCTTATTTCGGGAGAGGACTGCGATGTGCTAGTAGACACCGAAAATCTGACGTTGTCCAAACTGGAAATTCGGAGTCGGGAGAACTCATTACAAATAAACAAAAACAAAACGAAAGCTGTGCTTTTTCACACCAAAGGTAAATCGGTCAGACTAACGCGAGATATCACTCTAAATTCAACCCCAATTGAGATTCTGAGTCATTTCAGGGCACTGGGATTAATTTTTTTCTGAAAATATGTCCTGGGACAACCACATTAATTTTATAATCCCTAAACTGTCACGAATAGCTGGATTGATATACCGTCATCGATCAATTTCGCCAAAGAATGTGAAGTTACTAATTTATAATTCACTGTTTTATTCCCACTTAAATTACTGCCATCTCGTCTGGGGCTCAGCTACATTATTCAATCTTGAAAAAATACTTTTATTACAAAAAAGGGTGTTGAGGTCTATCGGTGGCGTCCTGTTTGACTCTCATACAGTTGGTCTGTTTACGGCTCTCCGTGTTATTAATATACACAATGTATACAATACATTAAAATTGGAAAGCTACCGAAACACGCGTTTTCTTACGAATTTGGGACATCTATCCGTAAAGGAACCGGTTTACCCCACTCGTCACGCAGAACATTGGGAAATGGTAGCGCGGAGGACAAATTGCGGCTCTCAGATGATTAGATATACGCTGCCTAAATTGCTCAACCAGTTTGATGCTGGTGAGTTGAAAGCGAGGAATGAAAGTAACAAATTGTCTTTCAAGTGGATGGTTCAAGTATGTACTTGTTACACCGAAAATTCGCCCGCCAACGTAAAAACAAATCACATGGACTATGAAACAGAGCGTTTACACATATGCGATTTTATTGTCGGACTGGTGACAAGCAGTAGGTACACGTTCGGTGTGAAAATCAACAGAGGCGAGGGCACGCAGGGGTTAAAAGAAAAAAACAAGAAATTTAATTAGGCAATAAAACGCCGCGCACGGCGACAAAACGACAAAACCATCAGAACGAAATCAACACACTCACGAACCTTCAGGCAGCGGGGCCGCGAAAAAAACAAGACAGCACTCAATTCCCGACACAACGCGAAACAACTCGCCGCTCGCGACACAAACTGCAGCCGGAAAACAAGTTCGCCGGTGCAAAGAAGACGAAAGTTCCGAAAAAGGAATGTCCCACTGCAGGACCCAAAGTCCAGGTAAAAGTTCAAACGAAGTCCGAAGACTCACCGACGTCGTGAATCCGACGAACGACGAAAGCTTCACGTGCCCGGCGTGGTGGATTGGTTGCTCGGCGGTCGACGCAACGCAGCACCGCACGCACACACACACACTTTCCGAAAAGGGAAAAACCGACGCCCGTCGTCACTGCTGGAATCGTAGCCACATCAGAGGGCTTGAGGGAAAGAAGATAGCAGCGCCGACGTCACGTTCTCTCGAGCTGCGGGCCGCCATGTTTCGCGAGGCGAGGAAGGAAGACCAACGACGAGGTGAGAGAGAGAGAGGAGGTGCCGAAGAAGCGGAGAGTCGCAGTGCGAGGACCTGCATGGTCTCCTTCCGACGGTGCAGCTGGTGCAGCAACGCACCGGTGCCGCGCGGCGCATGAAGTCCCAGGCGAACGTAGTGCAGCCGCACCGACACGAACAGGCGAACGCGACGCGTCCGTCGGTGCAGCGCGGTGCGGTGCGGTGCGCCCCAGACGAATGTGACATTAGAGAATATTTTGTAAACCTAGATAGGTAAAATATCAGTGATCTGGCGGTTCGTTTATGTTTCCCGGATTATTCAATCTTTTTTTTTTTTGTTTGTGTGTTGTGTGCGTATTTTATCCACCCTTTTTGTGCTTTCGCATGAAGTAGTATTTCTTTTTCTCCTGTACCTCTGCTGTTGTGGAATTCCGGAGAAAAGCTCACCGGAGAAAAGCTCACCGGAGAAAAGCTCACCGGAGATAAGCTCACCGGAGAAAAGCTCATCCCAAAACCGGCGTATGCGGAGAAAAGCTGACCGTTTTATTTTTCTTCTTTTAATATGGAGGCTGTTGGATCATGCGTAACATATGTCAATTTATTATCATTAAAATTCGTCAACTTTGTAAAAAAAGAAAATGTCATTTTTTTGTATTATTTGTTAAGCTTATTGTGTATATTGCACCCAGATTTATAATTGCGGGCCTGTGTTTTCTAGGGTTTACTCTCTAGGCAACGAAAGCCTAACGGAAAACTTTGTGAACTTCAAGAACAGGAAAAAGTTCGAAAACTTAGTAATGTGTGCCTGAAACCAAAACAACAGAACTGTAAATTCCGAAAATCCGAAAGTGCATGCGCAAACGCGGTGCCTGAAATTTTCTTTGAAGCTTCTGTTAACTTTTGAAAACAGGATAAAACAGTCAGTAGGATATCGAGGCTTCTTTCTTCCACGGACATGCACGTTTTCTGGCCGTTCGTACTGGTGTTTCCACACGTTGCCTTTGTGTGATAGTGCCCTTCTACGGCGAGTCACCCATGACATTCAGAGCTGCACACTGTCACTGTTGTTACTCGTGACCTATATAAGAACTAGTATTCTGTAAGGTAGCAAATTGGGCGAGTTGGTAAACGTTATACATGATGAAAGCCGCTCAAACGACGACGACGTAGTGAAGACAACAAACACGACAGGACGAAGCTGCTCTCGCAACTAAAGTTTTGTCGGTGAAATTAACAGAAAGAAAACAGCGTAGCCGCCACTGATTACATCAACAAACACACACTTATCTATTAGGCACTACACAACCTTTGGAGCAGAAGCGGTTTACACACCGCTATTCATATTAGCTCGCAAAGAACAAACTTTTTTATTCTTACAGAGCTACCGACCGCGTACTGTCAGCTGTCAAAAAATTGTTGTCTTTCTTACCGGTGTCTAATGTTCTGATTTTATACTTGCGGCTTCATTAATATACAAAATTGGTGATTACTAATTTCTGAGGAATTAGTAAATATGCCCAATGAAATTCAAGAATATTACAAAAAAGAGGACATATTTTTAATGAAGTGACGAACTCGAATTGTGCTAAATTGCCACGTGTGACGCAGAATCTTCTAAGCTAAGGAAACTTTTTTAAAAACTTGGTGAGCTTTTCTCCGCATCCGCTTAAAGGACACATGCAAAGAAAAAAAACATTTTTTTTTAAACGGCTTAGATGGAAAAAGGATGTCATAAAACGATTTTACAACGAAGAAAAAAAAATTTTAGAGCTATATTTACGGCGCGAGATGATTTTTTGTCAAGCGCGGTGTAACGCTCCTCCTTTCCACTTTTCTCTCTCGCGCCTGTGCGCTCCGCGGGGAGGAGAGGTAAGCCGCTTGGATTGGCTTGGCTGCTTGGCTAAACAAAGTGCCACTTCCGTTCAACTTCGGCGCGCGCTGTGTTGTTGGCAACGTTGGTTGTTGGGTTTGTGTGCTGGTCGTGCTGGGTGGTGGAAGCGGTGGTAGTCTGCTCCGCGTCTTTTACGATAGATCCCGAGTTGAAGCGCAGACTCGTCGACCGGAGCAGGCAGCTCGGGCTTTGCCCCTACGAGGACACGCCTCGCAGACCAGCGAACCCCCCCGCGGAAAGCTCCGAGGCCAGCGATACGCTTCTCGTGCGGTTTGCCTCGACGCACGACAGCGGGTTCTCGTCGCCCGTCTCGTCACTCGACAAATCGTTTAGATTTGTCCAGTGACAAGATGCGATTTGGCTTTAAAGTCACGCGTTGGGTTCGCTCGCTGCGTGGCTCGAAGGCCTCCGGGGCGAAGTGACGAGAGCACACCCGGACATTCTTCTCGCCAGACGTGCCAGGAGTACGCCCGATCGCCTCTAGCCAGATCGCTCTCAAATGCTCGTCCGCCGGTACCGCATGTTTACTGAAATCCTCCTGGTCACGATCACGAGAACTGCAGCCTTTCGTCGAGCAGCGGCGTCGCTTTCGTTGAACCGGCATGTCAAAAACAACACCGCGCCGACCGCGCTCCGTCAGCTCCGCGCCCCTTCGCAGAAAAAATGGCGGACTTTGTTTGGTTTCGTAAGCGTCAAAACGGAAATGATGATTTTCTTATACTTGAAGTTTCTCAAAAGTCAAAATATTCTGTTACAAAATAAGTGCAACAAAAAAATGAAGAAAATAAGTAACTTTCAAAGACCATAGAAAGCTTTCGAAAGAGCGCAGGCACCACGTGATAAATAAGGGCCAGTCACGTGATAAATATGGGCCACTTTTCCGCGGGGCCCGCGGGCGCCAACTACAAATTCGTATTGCGCCGTAAATACTAAATATAGCTCTAAAAAATTTTTTTCTTCGTTGTAAAATCGTTTTATGACATCCTTTTTCCATCTAAGCCGTTTTAAAAAAATTTTTTTTTCTCCGCATCTGCCGGTTTTGCGGTGAGCTTTTCTCCGGTGAGCTTTACTCCGGTGAGCTTTTCTCAGGTGAGCTTTTCTCCGCCGCCCGCTGTTGTGCCTATGTAGGGGATCGAGGGCCTTGTCAAGCTGTATTTCACAGCTTTTTCCCTCGACCTCCACCATCATCAATATAGATGGAAATAAACGAATTATTATTATTGACAATTTTGCAGTATGAAGTGCCGTAGCCAAGAAAAAAGCAGCCCCCGCCATCGCCCTCACCCTTCGAAATCAGGCTGACCCATGCATTTTGATCCCCCCCCCCCACACACACACACACACACAGACACACACTTATCCCGGCCGAGGTGCCCGCAATCTGACGGAGGCTTATTGCGGAGAAGGCGCCGTGTAACCGAGCTTTCGGTTGCACGTCAAAAGATCCCCAGGTGGTCCAAATTAATCCTCAGTCCTCCGCTGGGGCGTGCCAGATGCCCGTCGTTGGTTTGGCACGTAAAACCCCCAAATTTGACAGACACACACTCCGAAAGAAATGCCCGGCTACGCCAATGCACAAGATTACGCAAAACGCCGGACATGAAACCGAAACCGAAACTTTATTTGGGCGACCAGGATATCTAAAACCTGAAATAAATGCTATTAAAGTAGAATGAAAAATATATAATTGTTCATAATAATAGAAATATAGTTTGAACATGAAAGTTGCTAAAATATAATTGGAAGTTGACACATGTCGCTTTTATTGCATTCTTTTTCACGTTTTCAAGCTGTTGCTATGGCCGTTGCTAGAGCTCATGTTTTGTAAACACTTCAAGCACTTCAAGGCTTCAAGTGCTTCAAGCGTGAGCTTTCGTCGCTTCCTCGCTTCGGTTGTACTGCTTCATACGGATCACTGAAAAACGCGGTAAGGTCTAACGTGCAGTAAATGTTATGATCATTATTTACTGTGAACACGTACCAGTTCAAACGGAATACGGGGAGAGAATCACGGCGGCGTTAGTTGTCCGTGCACGCTTGGCATCCTCGAAGCCTCTCTCCAGAATCTAGAAGTGTTTCAGTGCGACACTTGCTTTGTAGGCTTTCAGATTTGGAAAGTATGTCCACGACGAAGAAAGAAGAAGCCGCTGCGGCAGACGATGTTGGGCCCGGTCACACCTACCTCCCGTTTGTGGTCATGGAAGACCTGTTGGACAAGCTGAAGCTCTTGCATTACGACACGGAGTTCACCACGCAGCTTCAACTGAAACCGATAAGCAGGTGGGCTAAAGTTGGCGTCTTTCGTGTAAAGCCTAATATGTACTTCTTAGTTATTTGAATACACACGCAGTGGCGTACCTATAGGGGGCATGGCAGCCATGTCAAGTAGCTTTTCGCGCCCTTAATAATGATAATGTTTTTTTTTTTTTTTTAATTGCGTGTTTACGAAAGCGGATTGCCTGTGTCACAGCCCGTCAGTGGCGTAGCCAGGAATATTTTTCGGGGGGCGGGGGGCTGAGGTGGTTGGGATGTCCATGACTTGGGATGTGGAGAGGGGGAGGGGGTCAAAATGCATGTGTATATTATAGGGTCGGCCAAATTTCGGGGGGGGGGGGGGGGGGGCTGAAGCCCTATAATCCCCCCCGCTCCCCCCCTGGCTACGCCCCTGCAGCACGTCAATTCCATAGACTACTTCTAAATAAATACCTGCATTCAGCACTGCCCGCATGGCATTATGGGGCATATTTGGCCTTGGTATGGTGTGCTAAGCGAAGGAGTGGCCGCAACCTACAGTAATCCTGACTTTCCCACAGAAAAGTGTGCCAGCGCGCACCTTGTACTACAGGCCACAGTGTTTCGTCACACTATGATTTTGTGGCCCTGCACAGAGGTATTTTTGTTTCCTAGGGTATCCCAATATCAATCAAAGGGGCGCAAGGCGTGGCTGTATTAGAGTAACTGTAAAGGCTCTGCTTGCAGAGCCAGAGTATTGCATTCTTTTTCCTTTTGCCGTCAACTTCGTATTGGCGAAGAAGCGGTCGCGTGCGCCGAGCTGGATCCGGCTTCATGCGGGCAACCGACCGTGAAGGCGCCGAGTTTTAGACGAAACATGTTTCTCGCTTTGCGTTTGCAAAATATACATCATACACTAAAATCGAACAAACTGGAAGGTTCCTTGACCATTTAACATTATGTGTAGCCACTGGGTACAGTATAATAGTGCTGTTTTATAATGTGAGCCTGTTTTAAAATGCGTTTCCAAAGTCTGGGAAGCAGGCAACACGGAAGACGATCGCGTTGCTGGTGTCTGCAGTGCTCGCGGAGTGATACGCGACCAGCACATTTGGGCACCTCGAATCGGAGAACAACGTGCAGCTACGGCTTGCAAAAGGACAACATTTTATCGGTTACTATGTTCTACCTAGGGCATGCAAAGAAACAGGAGACATATGACGGGACGACGGCATACGCGTGGTGTGTCGCCGCGCAATACCTTCTCTGCTCCGCACACCACAGCACACCACCTGGCAGCCACACCATCCGCACCTCCGGGTCTCCTGCAGAAGCGACAGTGGCTTCCTTCAGTGCTGCCTTAGATCCAATATGGCAGCCCTGGAAGCACTATTACAATACTCTGCTTTGCAAGTGCATATAATGTTACTCTAGGCTGCTTTATCTGGTCCTGACCTGCTCTCCTCACGGGCCGAGCAGGATCTCGTCGGTCAGTGACAGATTCTTCACTAGAGGCGCCGGCTGCCAGCAAAGTGGCTATTTATGGGTGATCCGAGAATGTGCCTTATTTCAATCATAGCACAAGAGTAGGGGAGGCTAATAAATGCCCTTGCGCTTCCATGCCTGAGAAACATGCTCTTTTGATTCAAACATACATGAGAACAATGCTTGATGCCAGTGATGCATCCTGCTGCAGTGTACTATTGCAGCCTGCTGGCACCAAACTACGGCAGGTGTTCTCGAAAAACACTAATCAGATACCACCAGGTGTGCGCCGTGTGGACCGTGCTCTAGACAGGCAGGCTGTGAACCACGTTTGAATCACAGAAAAGCCTTTGCTGAGCGCCCCCAATGGCAAAATGAGGCACTTCATCGGCGACAGCATCTCTCATAGGGAGCCATTCTGTGGGCAGGTCAGGATAATAGTAGGTCGTTGGAGTGGCATGGTTTCGATTTTGGTTGCCGCATTGACAAAGAAATGCTTATGACCACTACATGAAAATAAAGCCGGTGCTCGCTTATTGCACCCATTCATCTTCGTGAGATGAATTGAAACTTTTTAAACACGGACCTCCAGCGGCCGTAAAGACCTTACTGTATTATAAATTTAAGGAAAGTCACATATTCGAATATGCATGCACTGTATTCATGACGGGATGTCGTAAAACAAGGTAGGCGAATTAAAACTGACACTGTAACCATTGGGATCCCCAAGATGATTTGCGCAGCCCTACGCCGCTAGGATCCCTTCGATTTTGGGAGGAGTTTTGCATTGTGCTGAATGCACACTGATGGAAGATACCAAACAAGAAAGGCTCGTGTCAAACCACCCCCCAATCCTGGCGCTCATTTTCTGTGGCAAAAGAAAAAAGAAAATTGGTATTTAATAACTTTTTTTGGTTCTAAATAACTTTGAACCGCACAAACAAGAACAAAGTGGGCATGTCATGAAGACGCTTAAAAGGGCGATGCAACGATTTTTGTATTTTGCGCAAATACCGCTTAGAACGGATCCCTGACGTTAATGACCTGTGAAATACCCGTTCGTTTTTCACCACATGCAATCGAAGTCGCAGAAAAAAATAAAGAAAACGAGTAGAGTTCACCCCCTCAACTTGCAGCCAGAACAAGCGGCCACGTGATCTGGAGCCGATTATATGCCGCCATTGTTGATCATAGCCACGCGCTGGGGTTGGCAAAGCACAGGACACTCGCCGAGTTCCAGACATTGTTATGGTTTGGCTGTTGTCGTCATTGCAGCGATTGGACACAGGACACTACCCGAATGCTTCTCGAGCTAGTAATTATCACGAGCCCAAATCGAGTGTCCACGCCATGCTCGGGTCCAATCTATGAGCCGCATTCAAATATCGTCACTGGGCAGTACTGCTGACGCCCAGCTACATCATCAGGTTTTGCGAAGGAGAGATTAAATGAAAACACTCGGCCTTGTCCTCGAAATTACAGCGCAACAAAGGAGTTTCTTGGTCAGTGGCGTTGCATGCGAGTATCCTTGAGTCCCACTAGTCTCAGTAAGCTCGTGTAAAGTGAAAAACATTCCAATTGAATATTGTTGCACCGCCCCTTTAAATAACGTTATACATCGAACAGGCAGAAGAATGCTGTTTAGGTTTCTTAAATTTTATTTGCCACCTTTGATCATTCACATAACAAATATATGAAACAAAAATTAATATATCATAGCACTGGAGGAAAACTACAACAAAACTTTTCTTACAACGCTATCATAGTCAGTTTGTTCGGTTTCTTCCCTGTCTCCACTCACCAGAGTGAGATCACAGTCTGCCCTGGCTGATGGAAGCTTCAAATATGAAAAATATAAATTTCAACTTGCTGAAAATTTTGGCACTAAGAGATTGCTCTGCACTAGCTGCTCGGGCAGACAGCTTTGGGTCTGCAGTGCCCTTTGTCCAATTCTAATTCAGGACTTCCCCCTTGGGTACTCATCGGTGCCGCCCCCCCCCCCCCCCCCCCTCTCCTGTTCATGTGATGCCGAGGCATTTGCCTCTCTCCCCCCCCCCCCCCCCTTCGAGCCACACCCTATGTACACCACTGTACACACCACCTTTGTCACTATCCTATTATTTTAATGGGTGCATCAAGCAACCTATTATTGCGGCGGCCACAGTCTTTCCTACGCTGTAAAACGAACTGGAAAAATGGTGCCTGTGCATAGCCACCAAAAGCTCACACTTTCCCCGAATGTGTAAGTAGGCGGTGGATTTCATCTTGTGAAATTTCAAGCCATAGTTCTCGTCTTGTGAAGAAATAAGACCAGCAAGCTTGCCAAAGTCAACCGCAGACGTGTTAGAAGCTAGCAATGTATGTATGTATGTATTTATTTATGCGGCGATTCCCTTTGAATCGGGCGTCTACTAAATAGACACGCCAAAAAAAAAAAAGGTTAGAAGGCGGAGTGTATCCACTAGTTTCAACAATGTACTGCCCACCAGGCCTCGAGTCTCCGCTCCGAGCACTGCACATACGTGTTCTCCTCGGTAAACCCGAGGGCTTGCTCGATGCGAGCGCCGACGTCTGCTGCCGGTGCAAGTGCCGGACACTCAAGAACCAAGTGGTGTATAGTTTCTTCCACTTCCCCACAAGCACTGCATAGGGTGTCGGTCACGTTGCTGTCATACTTTCGTCGATAGAGGCGGGTACGCAAGGCGCCCCCTCGGGCCTCAGCGAGCAGCCTGCTGCCCAGCGTATTACCACACCAGAGGATCGGAGCAATGGTGGTCTTGAAAGACGCGTAAAGGTGCATGCTTGAGTGTTCTTGCATGTCTGCTCTCCACCGGTTCGCCTCGACGGTCTTAATTTTCTCTCTCACCTTGGCAACCCACTCTTTCTTTGTCGGAGGCTCGTCGGACATTGAGAAAGCCCCGTATTTCGTCCTCAGTCGGATGGTACGGCGTCTCCATGTTGTGTGCGCGCCTCTTAGGTGAATGTACACGAAAACCCGCCGCGCCCAGCGATCTCCATTCATGTGTCGCAATCGGGCGTAGTATTCCAACTTGCTGCTGGCCTCCCGTGCCTCAAAGGAGGACCAGCCAAGGTCTCCTTGGACCAGTTCGTTTGCGACTCTTCCATGGCATCCTAGTGCCTGACGTCCAATTTCCCTTTGGCGCCTCTCAAGGTATTCTCGGATCTCGCTGGGGGCACATGTAACGGCATTGGCTAAAGTCAAGCCTGGTACAGCGACAGCTTTCCAAAGTTCGTGGGTGATTACATACCGATCGCAGCACCAAAGGCTCTTTCGACGTAGCACATTTCGCTTCCTCAGCTCTGACGCCTTCAGATTTTCATGGTGCTCTGCTAGGTAGTCTTCTGCACTGGTCAGGGTCACTCCAAGGTATCTGTATCGGCTACTAACAAGAAACGCAGTGTTCTGGATGGTGAGGGATTCAAGGCCCTCGCCCTGCCCGGAGAAAAGCACCACGGCCGACTTGTTGGCATTGAATTGCAGTCAAAGCCGAGCCGCTTCCGCTTCGCAGGCGATCTGCAGTTTCTTCAAATCTAAGACGTTGTCGGCCATCAGTAGTAGATCGTCTGCGAAAGCGAGCCCGGGGAGCCGCCATTCAACCATGCCTTCGTGTTGCATGTGTCACAGAGTAAAGCCAATACCTGTGTGTTCCAGCACCTTCTTCATGCCAGATGTATAGAGCATGTACAGAACGGGGGATAACGGACAACCCTGACGTAGTCCCCTACGCACCGGAACGTCACCAGAAAAGGCTCCTTTGAACGTTGCCATAACTTGATTTCCATCATATAGCCGCTTTATTAGCTCCACCCAAGGTTCCGGCATGTTGAGCTGCTGGAGCCGCTTGATCAGCAAGGAATGGGGAACACTGTCGTAAGCTTTAGCAACGTCCAAAAAGCAACAGATAAGGTTCCGCTTTTCCAACCGAGCGATCTCAATGCAATTGGGTCAGGGTGAACAAGTTGTCATCCAGTCGACGATCTCTGCGGAAACCATTTTGTAGCTCGGTGAGAACACCAGCACCCTCGGCCCAATATGAGATGCGCCAATTAAGGATGGTTGCAAACACCCTGTAGGCTACAGCTGTGACAGTGAGTGGGCGGTAGTCACGCAGTTATTGTTTGTTGCCGCCTTTCTTAGGAATGAATGTGACTCGGCCACGCTTCCAGTCTCTTAGGATGGTTTCATCGCCGCAAACTATGTGGCTAAACAGGTGTGCCATTTGGGCGTGGGAATCGGGTCTCAAATTCTTCAGCACCTTAGCCGAGATTCCGTCTAAGCCCTGAGAAGTGCTGCCGTTCAACCGCGCGAGTGCACGGTCTACATGCACTCGCCCCACTATACTCCGTTTCACCTTATGTTGTACCGCAGCGAAGGCTAGAAGCGTGAGCTGATAGCGTTGGCAGCTGCCCTTGGTGCATGAGAGCTTGTGCCGCCGAGATGTGCCCTAGAGCAAGGAGCTCGCGCTTGTAGCCTTTCCTGCGGTACAACACAAGGTGAAATAGAGTATAGTATGGCGCCATAGGTTGCATTGAATGCAACCTGTGGCACCATCTCCCGATGGGTGCTGCAAGCAGACGACGCACTCTGTTGTTTGCTCGCTGCTTCTTTTGGGAGATGGCGCCACAAGTTACCTGCGCCCAGAGCCGTATATGGGGAGAGTCTGACCAGTGGGTGTAGCGACGAAGGCGCTGGAGACAAGAAAAGTGAAGGAAAGGAAGGAGAGCACCGAAGGAGAGAGAGAGAAGGAAGGGAGCAAAGAGGAGACGACCGCCATTTTGACGCAACGCTGTGGGCGCTGAGCACTGTTGAGTCTATGCGTCGTCTTCTACGAGCTTATTTCTTTTTCGCCTAAATAAAAGTTTGCGTTCAAACATGAAGAAACTTTATTCGTTAGCTCTTTAAGCCATCGAGGAATAACACTATATCATTTTCTTGCCACAGCCTGCCAAATAAAAAGAGAAAACCCAAATTTTGATGTCGATCTCATGCTTTCCGCTATGAATTCCGCCGGGCGAATGAGTAAAAATGGCGGCCCTCCCCACTCAGCTGGGAGCAGCCAGGAGTTCACGCGCAAGCGCTCACGCCTCTCGCTCTGCACCGCGGGCTGACTGGCCCACTCGGGAGGGGGGCGTTACGGCGGTGAGATCATAGACTGGCCAAACTCTCCCTATATACGGCTCTGCCTGCACCTAGGGTGCCTGTATGTGTCTCAGGGTGAAGAGAAGCACCGAATAAGCCAGCGCATGACATGTTGGCGTACTCAGTGCTTTACTTGTGCGGTAAAATGGTGTGTAAGCATTATCCATGGATATGTGCTCGAGCGAGTCGCACCAGATTGCAAGCACTTTAAGAGACAGAAGGAAAACGATTGAGAGGAAAAATGACTGAGATGTCACCACTCAAGCAAAAGCATGTGTGTATGAAGGCACTCTACATTCATCGGTAACTCGGTCATCGGCGAACAGGTTAGTCGTTGACTCTGGCAAGTTTGTTGGTCTTAGTTTTGTGGGAAGGGGACCACACCTCGACATTTCACAAAGTACCGCCTAAATGCACATTAGGTGAAATTTTTAGCTTCGTACAGCGCAAAGCAAAGGGATCAATGGCTGTTTGAAGAGACTGCATAAATTGATTTGTGTATGTTTTGAGCTAAGATTTCGTACAGAGGTGGCCAAAGAATGTGCATTAAGGGTGTAAAAATTTCCCTGAACAAACTTACCTGAGTAAAAAGTTTGAAATCAAGAACTTGAAATCGCTACTTACGGCGTCTGTCTGCTAACGAAAGGCCTCTGATTGGAGCAACTGCCAACAGATGGTGACACGTAAGATTGGTTCATGGTACGCTTAGCTCCCAACGAGCGAATGAAGGTTGCACTCTGGTACGGGGAGGGCCAGAGGACGAAAGAGCTGCACCGTCGCTTTCGGGTGAAGTTTTGGCGGCGACCTCCAGGCTCTCCTACAATTCTGCGCTGGGTGCGGCGCCCCAATGAGGGAAACCTCCAAAACAAGCCACCGACAACAGTGGTGTCATCACTGAAGCTGACACTGAAAAATGCAGCACTCGGTGCCTTCACTGCCAAACTCCACCTGTCGACGCAAAGAGCACGGCCGACATCTGTTGGCTGTTGTGCCAATCAGACGCCTTTGGTTAACACACGACTGCCGTAGATAGGGATTTCAAGTTTTTTCTTTCTCACTTTTTAGTCGGGGTTCAGTGAAAGATTTATATCTTTAAGGCACATTCTCTGCAGTCTCTGTGCAATATCTTAGCTCGACACATCCAGAAACCGATTTAGTATGCCGTCCCTTCGAACAGCCATCAATCTCTTCGACTCACCCTGTATGTGCTAGTGCCGATCTTTTCTGGTTTGTTTTAGAGTAGGAAACCTGTGGCCACCAGTATATTACAAATTGCTTTGAGGTGTTGGAACATTGGCGTTTTGTTCAGCTGCAAAACGAAATCGCAAAACACAAATTGCTTGAAGGTGTTGTAACACTGGTGTTTTGGTCAGCTGCAAAAAGTAATCACAAAACTCATCTGATCTCCTGAACTAAGACACCACATCACAACTTTTGCAGGCATTATTTTGCGATACCAACTAATCCCGGGGAGCAGTTCTACATCTTCTCTTCCCTGACTGCGTGGCTCATCCAGAAATGCGGAATTCCATTTGAAATGCCACAAGAGGTGAGTTGCATCGACCATCAGTTGAATTCTTAACTTGGGCAAAAACTGACCTCTATCTTTCAAATTATCAGGCACCCAAATTTGACGCTCGTGTTTGTACAGCGTAAGGTCGAGGTGCAGCGACACTAGTTAACACTGTAGGGGAGAAATTTAGCCAATGCATTATGACTCCTAGCCAGTGTATTTAACACGTGTTAGCAGTATTGATACACGACCGCACGCCTGTACAGTGCTTATCCAGGTCGAAACGGGCAGGGGTGGGAATTGAACCCAGAATCTTTGGGTTCTTAACTATTAAGGTGGGCTAGTTCGTTCAACATATTGAAATTATATAAGTGCAAGGGACAGACACGGACATGAAGTATACAGGACAGCGCTATCTCAAGGGACAGACACGGTCATGAAGTAGACAGGACAGCGCTATCCTGTCTACTTCATCTGCGCGTCTGTCCCTTGCGCTTTATAATTTCAATATCCCTGGGCTCTGCAGTGCGAGCTTTCGTCCCTACATGCTCCTAGCTGTGGTGCGGTAAAACTTCTTGGGCATCTATGCGAGCTCATGCCACAGCCAAGATATTATAGCGGAGAGTCTAAATTTTGCAAATAAGTACATATCTATGTCTACATTGCTGAGTAAAGCAGTTTATGCTTTTATTTTATTTCAGTCTGATGACCCAAACACCACAATATCAAACATACTGGATGTGTTAAGAAATATGGTAAGACAAATTTGTGCCACATGATGTTTAGGATGCTTTGTGGTCACATAACTGTCATCAAGTGTACTCTTTAGGGAATTTCTATTGACTTCCCCCCAAGCAAGCTGAAGCAAGGTTGTGGAGAACAGGCAATCTTTGTGCTTGATCACCTTGCAGACACAGCTCTGAAGCGGAAACAGTTTACGTGGAAAACGTGAGAGTTTCGCGGGTCTCAGATGTCTGCATATTTCCCAGGTGCACTAAGCCAACTTCAGAAATCACATTTTAATTTCCCGCTTTAATCATATTTTTTCCAACTTTTAATTTCTTAGCAGCGATGCTTGACCTGGATTCTCGCACAAATGTTTCAGTATGCTTCGTGATAGGGGACACTGCACAAGTTGTTAGTTATGTGCCGAGTTTGAAGAACCTTTGACCGGCTCTTCTTTTAGCTTTCAAAGCTTAAGGTTTTGTTGCTTTTGGCTTTTAGTTTGTCATTTCACATGCTTTGCCTGGAATCCCATTTGCTCTTGGACACTGTGAGCTCATCACAGGAAGCAGACTTAAAACCAGATGCATATGGCATAACATATTCAGGTTCTCAGACTGTAGACCTTCAAAAAAGTTATTCTGCTTGCCTGCACTTTTAGTCATTTATTCTTTATCCTTGATATACACACACTGTTTACAAGAAAGTTAGATCCATACCATTGCCTGGTTGTTGCTCTTGTTGCTTCTATTTATCTGCACCTGTACATCGTCCCCCTGCCATGCTTGTGTGTACCTTACTGCAGAATAAGTTGAGCAAAGCTCGGAGAGCATTTCAGATGTATGGTAGCACATCTTTTTTTCTGTCTGGGACCCAAAGAAAGTTTTCGGAATATTAGTAATCCTCGTCTTTCAACACTGCCCCTCTATACAGTGTGCAAGTTGTCCGCTCCTTGCACACCTCATGCTTTTGTTTATCCGCCAAATGCGCCCATATGCTTTTGTTTGCCCCTGACCTCCACTAATAACAGCACCTGCATGGCTGCCTCTTCATTGCGCGTCCCCTGCTTAATCTCTCTTTCCTTTTGATTGGCGTTCCCATCTTTCCGTTTTGATGCGCGAGACACAAGTTGGAACTCCTACATAGCCTCCATAAAAATACACATTGTCAGGCTCCTGCCGCCGGAGGAACAGTCGGAAGAGGATACAGTAATTGACGATGCCGCTGAGGTGACCTTGGAGAAGATTGAAGAAGAGATGCTGGAGGTGAGCATTTTTTACTCCCGGATAGTGCTGTTACGTTGTGACAAGTGCCTACACGCTTCCTACAAGCAAGGTGGGAGGAGAGCAAAGGCTCCTTAAGATCTTCCTGCCCTTCTCAGGAAGACGCTGCTGAGGACGATGATGAAGACGGCCCCATTTTGGACCTGGATGGCCTTAAAACTCTTTCCACAAGTCGCCTGGTGAGGGAATAAACCATGTATGTTTGTTTGTGCATAAACAGACAAGTTTGTATAGTATAAAGGCCCGTTCACACTCTTGCAACCGAGTACGACCGAGGGAGACGAGACTTGTTAAAACCTCTTAAAATTTCTTAGGACGAGAGAACACACTGGCACGCTGGCATGTATGCGGTGACCCTGGAACTGCATTTCACAAGATCGAAGGTTTTGCGACATTTCCGAGGTCAAATGTGCGTAATACGTATAAGAAGGCTCATTTATAACGTTGACAAAAGTGTTTCGAGCCAAGAAAGAAAGGGTAATGCGCGAGAGAAATAGAAAATATGCCGGACCGCCAAGTTTACACTGCTACCCAATTGATGGCGCCAGTGTGTCCTCTCGTTGTAAGAGGTTTCAAAGAACCCAGTTTTAAGAGGTCGCAAGAGTGTGAACGGGCCTTAACTGTTCACTTACACTGGCACCAGAAAAGCCAATGGTTGATAGGGATCTGCACCAGCGTTGTAGGTTTGGTATTTTGACGTCTGTTTAGTTCTATATACTCTAAATACCTAGTTTTCGTGAGGACCTAATTTTCGCGGATTGCCTACGATTTGCGACAAATAGGTCCTTGCAAACGATTCGGGCAAAATGTCAACACTTCGGAAGCAACATTGAGATGTCCTGCTTCCTTGTGTAACAATCTAACAATGGGAAAGCACGCATGCAAAGGTTCTCGCGTGATTATTACAGACGTTCTATTAATAACATACCGTAAAATACCGGGCAAGCGCCCACTCAAAATTTAGAGATAATCGCGAAAAAATGGGGGATGGGCGCTTGTCCGGTCATCAATTTTACATATCAATGTACTGTGCGCATTTTCTCAGGTCTTACAAATTTGGGTATGGGCGCTTAGTGTGGTATGGGCGGATTCGCGGTATTCTATGGCAAAGTGTAGAAAGTATTTAAAAGAAAATATGTAATAAGCCGGAATTCACGTTCACCTCAAGCAGTTGATTAAACATTCTTGATCTTCCAATTTGCAAAAGCTATAACCCGCGAATAACTCAAAATTTTGAGCTTTGGCCCGATTCACGAAAATGCGAGCCCGAGAGGATTAAGTCAATTACAGTATATTGCTACTCTGCCTAGACATCGTTGGTTCTTGGTTTGGCAAAACGTGCTGCTGTCATGTGGACACCAAATTACCAACAAGTTTCACAATATTCGTGTAGCATGGTTGATTTTCATGAAGAATGTAAAATATTAGACAAAGATTTTATGTTTGCTGGCAAAATTTGAAGCATGTCAACCCAAGATGATTATATGTACCTTAGAGGTAATTAAATTGTGGTGTTGATTAACCTTTGAGATCCACATATGGTGGAACCTTCTCAAGATCCCTGACAGTCCAAGTGCCATAGCCTCTTAAAAAAAAGAAGTGGGCGAGTGCTCTTTGTCAGCCAGGATGACAGGCCTGCGCCTTATTTAGGATGCTAAGGATTCCCTTTAGAAAACCTTCGTGCACTTCTGCCCAGCTAAGAACACAGTGGTGGCACTGTGTTCTTTCTAGTTGGATTTGGCAATAAGGACACATCAGCCTTGTTATAGTCAGATGGAAGCAGTTGAAAACAAGAAAAGGATTGAGCACTGAGAGCACTAATAGTAGTTTTTATCATTTCTTTTCTGCTTTGATACATGCATATAGTTTAAATTGGGACACAAAGATTTTGTTTATTGAAAGTGACACCTAATTTATGCCACACTCGTAAGAATGTCATCCTTGAAAATTCAACAACCACTTGAAAAGTTTTTTTTTTTCTTTTTTTGAAATGAGCAAACTTTATGTGAAGCAAAACTGAGATAAACAGGAATGTGTGCTTTATGGACTAGGTTTGAGCCCTGCACTGCGGCCACCTTTAGATTGGTATTTCACGCATAATATGACCAATTTCAGATTACTGCCTTTTGGAAACGATAGACCCGCTTTCGATTTCTTGATTTGGCTCATTTTGAGAAAAAAACTCCTCACTTTTCTGTTTCTCTTTTTTAGAGCTCTGGAAACTTTGTCAAGCCAGAAGAAATCATGAAGTCATCCATTGATGGCGCCGAGTGGAAGCTGGAGGTTGAACGAGTTCTGCCTCAGCTCAAGGTGACCATCCAGCCAGATGCTAAGGTACAGTAGCTACATTAGAAGACAGATTTTGCTTCTTTCTTTTCTGCTAGATCCTGAAGCAAATAAACTTCAGGGGCTGATAATACTTCCGTTCAGTTTAATTAGCAAGGCACTTGATAGCATCAAAAACGTGAAAGGTTGTACTGGTTCGACGAATTGGAGCATGATGGTAAGTCACAGGAATAAAAGGAAAGCGTCATGAAAGATGAAGACAGGATGTTTTGTCCTGTCTTCATCCTTTATGTTGCTTTCCTTTTGTCCCTGTTTTCCTGATCTTACTGTATTCTAAAGTACATAGGATATTGATGTCAGTGATAATCTCCAGACATGTCAGTCTGAATACAGTAAAATCGGAAGCGTTGGACATCTTTGTATCTGTCGTAACGTCTGGGAAAATTCCTCAAGTTGCACAGCCTAGAATGCATCGCAAGTAATCGAAAAAAGGGCTTGCTTCCCAAACCACTTGTAAGAAGGGCACTTGGGATGCCTCAGCAAAAGACTTGTGGTAGACCAGAGGCATTTGTCAGCAGCTGAAATCTGAGTTGCACGACACCTACACTGTAGTAAGCCTTCGTCATAGTGTGGGCTGCATGCTTGTTATTGTTTCTGGTGAGACACTCTTTATTTTGGTAAATCTTACCTATCACAGAAGCTTGCTTTTGCTTAATGGGGCATCCTTCCTACAGCTTCACCTAGGCAATTTGACGGGAATGCACCATTTCCATAGATCTTTTAAAAGTGCTCGCTTGCCTGCCTCGCTACATTTATCAGGTGCAGGATAAGGTTGCTGGTAAGTGACATCTCAAGGAGCTTCAAATGTGCAAAAATAACACATAAAATGTTCCGTTCGTCGTCTTTGTGCACTTTTTGCAACTACTGTTGGAAGAATTAATCCACTCAGACCTATATATTCATTACGAAAGCTCACTGAGCATGTTTCAGTGATGGGTGTTCACCATACCCTACACCAGGGGTCTCAAACACGCGGCCCGCGGGCCGCATGCGGCCCGCAAGTCGCCGAGATGCGGCCCGCAGGCAACGGGCTGCGAGCCCTCGTTCACATGCCTTGAGCGCAAGAAATGGCATGCGCTATAATGATCTCATGTTGCCGATTTATTTCCGCTCGAAACATATAGCCCTGCTTCTATAACATATTTACATAGTTACCATTCTGTTTTCATTTGCCTTGTGTCTTCTTTTTTATTTTGGTTCCCCAAGTTTTGTCACGTTTGTCACCTGTACCACAATTTCGCTTTTAGGCTGCAAGCGCGAGAATTTCGCTCAAGGACACACTTCGGCTGCACAAACTCTCCCTCAGCAGAGGAACTCTCAAAGATAAAGCTAAGAGCTTGAGATTTACGCCTTCAGAAAAAATCACCATTCAACTACAAATATTTTTTAGACTGCTGCTATCAAGAATCCTCAGGAAGCAAAGCACTGTCATAGGAAGAGATTTCGTCCTCTTTTTTAAAGAAATCTAGAGCTTGAATAATTCCCGAGTGAATTGGTGAACAAAAATGGCAGTCTGCTTGCTCTCGTAGGAGCGGTGCCATTTTAACATTGTCAAACCCGAGACGTAGGACAAAAAGAAGAAAAAAAAAGGGGGACAACACAGGCACAGTTTAATTCTTGTTGTCACATCAGGCAAGGGCCCGAGTTAGTCCTATAAACAAATGAAAGCTGCAGATGTCAATAACTAAACTGCGAGATTACAAAAGAAACGAGAGCATGAGGTCTTTTTTCAAAATCTTCCCCACACTCCGCACTCCCCCCCCCCCCCCCTAGGCTGGCCCTCGACCTTTCGGGGGTGGGTTATCTGGCCCCCGGCCCCCGCACTCAAATGAGTTTGAGACCCCTGCCCTACACTCTAGCAGAGATACACCCGTGCAAAGAGTTCATAGCTCCAATCTCTTCAGGTTTCATTTACCTTAAAGGGCCCCTGAAAAGAAAAAAACTGTTTTTCTAACAAGTTTGGTTGGGACACGCATGTCAAAAAATAAATTGTATGCAAAAAAAACACTTGTTAGAGCAATATTGACGGCGAGAGATTTATTTGAAATTCTGCGCGCAAAGTCCAAAGTCCATGACGTCGCAGAATGGTCATTCGCTCAGCAAGATGGTAATTCGCCCTTTCCACCTCAACTTGAAGGCGAAGCCGATCCATCGCTCCTCGACGCACCCGAAATGCCGAGAGAGAAAACAGGTGAAAAGGAGGTGACTACCGACTAAACCGCGTCTCGCGCCGCCAATATTGCTCTAAAAAATGTTTTTGTTGCATAAAATTAATTTTTTGACACGCGTGTCCCAGCTAGATTGTTTTAAAAAATTTTTTTTTTTTCTTTTCGGCGCTCTCTAATCCAGGAAAGTTTCCGAACCCGAACAACTCTTTCGTACAAGGGGTGTTTGATTGTGTCATTGTATATGCCTAGTGCTTAACTTCATGTTGACCGCCATAGCTTAGAAAATTAGCTGAGAATTAGGACAATACACCTTGGGGGGGGTGCAGTTCATTCTTTGCACTACTGCACATTGCATGACACAGCTAATGCAAGCACGAGTCCTTTGCGTCACACTTGCCACTGCTTACTATCATTACCTCAAAACCTCTTAACATTTCTTATGATGAGAGAACATGCTGGCACCATCTGCTGGGTAGCTGTGGGAAGAATTTCTATATACTGTAAACGACTTAATTTTCGTGGGCTCAAATTTTCGCTAATCGGGCCAAAGCTGAAAATTCAAAATTATTCGCGGGTTCTAATTTTCGCGAATCGAGTGTAGCTTCCGTAGCATTCACATATTGCCCGTATTGTTTGCGGGACATATTTTTCGCAAATTGTAGGCGATTCGCAAAATTCGCAAAAATCAGGTCCTCGCGAAAATTTAGACGTTTACAGTATTTCCTATTTTTTCATGCATCATTCTTTTGGTTTGAAAACTTTTTGACTTTGACCATGATAACCATTTCTCATAGATAGTATGTACATTTGATCTTGCAGATACTGCAAAACCTTCGCTGTTGTGAAATGCAGTTCCAGGAGTCACTTCATAGATGGCGCCAGCATGCCAGTGTGTTCTCTCGTTGTAGAGACCACAAGAACTCGATTGTAAGCAAGGGCAAGTGTGTGAACGGGCCTTTAGAGTGGCGCTCGCGGACAGTTCAGGTCGTACTTGAAAGACAAAGAAGCGAGGCTCACACCGCGTGGGCTCATAAAACAGTTTGAAACCTGCCTCTAGTCGTACAAATAGTCCACTGTCCAGCTCCTACATTCTGATGTCTATCGACTCACTTGCGTAGTCTTACGACTCAGTTGTATGAGTCAACGGGGTTTAATAGGACTTCGGAATGGGCGGTTACATGAGGCATGTTGTAATCGACCTGACGCCTTCTTGAGCGAGGGAGAAGTGATGACGATGTCAATGGTGCTTGCCACTAAGCACGGGCTGCCGTCACATCTTCTTTTTTCACTAAAGGTCCAGTTTGACCACTGGCCTGACAGTGCAGCCGGCCTGAGTCACTGTGATGCCACTTTGGCCGCTTAGCACTAAAGAGGCTATGTATCTTTGTGGTGGTGGCTGCGTCTCTTGAACTTCCTGGCTGGGTTCAGCGATGCTTGTTGTAGCATCCTCACAGTTGGTAGCGAGGTGCGCTTTGGTGGGACTGATCCTTGCAGTGTTTGTTCTGATCATGCCGTGGTGTGTCTGGAGCACGTATGATCTTGGGGCACCATGCTTGCAGATAACTAAGCCTGGTATCCACTTCCTTGGACTTTCCCAGACATGCACACTGTCACCTACATTTATGGCCGGTGCAGGTGTTGTGCCCTTGTCTGCATGGAAGTTCTGCTTCATGCGTGTTTCTTTCGTTTTGCTTTTGACCCTTTGGATTGTTCTCGGCTTCGGTAGGTCGCTCTTCGTCGGCAATGTTGTGTTTGTTTGTCTTCCATAGACACGTTGTGCAGGTGAGCCAACGTCTCCGTCGCGTGGCACATTTCTTAGGTTCAACATTTCTATGTAAACGTCGCTACCATCCAAGGCACACCACTTGAGTATGTTCTTTACAGTTTGTACTGCCTATTCAACGAGGCCGATGGACCTGGGTTACAATGGGCTTGACATTCGTAGTTGGAACTGCCCTTCTTCGAAAGTGCGGAGTGCCCGTGCTATGAATCGGGTCCCGTTGT
Organism: Ixodes persulcatus; assembly: GCA_013358835.2. Taxonomy (NCBI): domain Eukaryota; kingdom Metazoa; phylum Arthropoda; class Arachnida; order Ixodida; family Ixodidae; genus Ixodes; species Ixodes persulcatus. The sequence goes on along the minus strand of JABSTQ010009755.1, from coordinate 38,834 downwards.
CTGACTCTACAACTCGTGGTATGCTATGAGCTGCAAACCAGCGTTTCATTACGTTAATTGCTTCTGCTGCTGCGCTGTTTCGAAGTTCAGCAAAGTCTATGTAGCCGGAGTAGCTATCCAGAATGACAATGTGTGGTTTTCCTTTGTAGTCACACAAGTCCGCAGCTACTCGTTCCCAGGGCAAGTTGGGGATTTCTTTCGGGATGAGTGACTTCTTCGGTGGTCGCTTGTTTGACGATTCACAGACGCTGCATGCCTCGACATGACCTCGGATGTCGTTTGACATTCCTGGCTAGTATACTGTTTCTGCACTCTGGACACCTGTTCCAAGGTGTCCAGAGTGCGCTGCTTGTATAACTCTGTGTTTCCATGTCTTTTGGATGACTATGCGGTCACCACGGAACAGCAAACCTTCGCAAACTGATAGCTTGTCACGCACTGGCGAGAAGAGTTTTTGTGTTTCCGTCATTCTTGTCGTTGGAGGCCATCCATTCTTTACTGCCTGCATTATGCTTTGCAGTGCTTCATCCTGTTCAATTGATATTTTGAGTTCTCTGAAAGTTTCCTTTGACATTGGCAAGATGGCTAGTACGTCCCAGTCTTCGGTACACGTGTTGGTGCTCTCATCAGTTTCGCAGTCGCGGCTTAGGAGGTCTGCAGTGTTGTATATCAAAGAGGAGTCATGATAAATGTAATAACAAAAACGGCTTGACATAACAAAAATAACAATTTAATTAAACGTTTCGCCTCCCATGCGGGAGGCATCTTCAGTAAAGCACAGAGCGAGTGAGGGTCGCACAAAAAAGTTGAGGAAAAGGTAATGTCTGGCATTGATTTCCCCGTGAAGTTCTACCGTCGTTATGTCGATGACACTTTTGTAATAGTTAACAGAGAGAACGTAACCGATTTTCACCGCAATTTGAATAGTGTCCACCCCTCAATTCAGTTCACCTGCGAACATGAAACCGACAGTACCTTGCCGTTTTTAGATGTACGTGTCCATAGAACTAGTGAACCTTTCTTTAAGATGGAGACATCCGTATATCGTAAACCATGTGACACACAAAACTTTCTTGACTACCACTCTCATCACCCTACTCAACACAAAAGCTCAGTTGTAAGATCGTTACTTCATCGTTCAGAAACAGTCCCATCTAACTCAACACTTGTCAATCAAGAACGTAGCCATGTGCGGGAGGCTTTGAAGAAACGTAACTACCCAGACCGATTTATCAATCGCGTTAAGAAACAAATGTCCCGTCGGCGCCCGGATCGAGCCGAACGAACACGTGACGTCGTGTGCATCCCGTACGTTAAGGGGGTTTCGGAGGCATTGGGACGCGCGCTTAGGCCGTTGGGGATACGAACTGTATACAAACCCTACAGAACAATTGCCAATGTTATCTCCAAGCCAAAAGACCCGACCCCGCCAGAGGCAGAAAGGGGAGTGATCTACCAGGTGCAGTGCAAGGAATGTGACGCTTCCTACATTGGAGAGATGGGACGAAAAAGAAAAACAAGACTAAAAGAACACGCACGGGATGTCGCCAATTCCACGAACGCCACCCGCTTCAAGTCCGAACTCGTCGACCACGCATGGACGTCAGGACACCAATTTGACTTTGACAAGGCATCGACCTTGGCGAGGGATAAAAGGTGGGGACCGAGAAAGCTGCTGGAATCTTGGTTCATCCAGAACGACAAACGCGGAAGTGATTCATCGCTGGTAAACAAGAACCGTGGCCCCCTACCGGAGGTGTACACAAACTTTATGCCTAAATAGCCAAACTTTTTTGTGCGACCCTCACTCGCTCTGTGCTTTACTGAAGATGCCTCCCGCATGGGAGGCGAAACGTTTAATTAAATTGTTATTTTTGTTATGTCAAGCCGTTTTTGTTATTACATTTATCATGTCTTCGCCCGGCTTCTGGAGTATTTTTGCAAAGAGGAGTCTCTGCAATAGAGGTGGTGCAAGTCCCAGTGGTTTCTTACTGATGTTTTCAAGAGGACGATGATCAATTTCTATGATCAGTGGTCGCCCATAGATGTAGGAGTGGAATTTTTTGCAGCCTTATTTTATTGCCAAGGCCTCCTTCTCTATCTATGGATAGTTCATCTGTGCTGGAGTTAGTGTGGCTGATGCATAGGCCAAAGGCTTTTCATCCTGCATGAGCACTGCACCTACCGTAATGTCCCGAGAGATGCCCCACCCCCCGAAAGATAACTTACCCCTACATTTGGCAGGATTTGCTATTTTTCAGAAACACCGGAAGATAGTCCACTTCTAGTAATTGCGAGGCCCTGACCAATGGTGACCTCCGCAAATGGTGTTTGTTAGCCACGACGGGAGATAAGTGAACGCTGCTGACTGGAAAGGACAGTCGTCTTTGGTTCATCGCTCCTCCCTGCAATCACAAGTTTTGCAGTTCAAAGAATCTAAAACTAGTATTTTTTATTCGTCAGCATCAGAATGCTCGCTTTTACGAAATCCTGCCGGCGTCAGTCTGTGTCTCAGCACCATGCATGATGTCGCGAGGAGAGTGGGGTGGTGAGGAGTTAATGTGTCAATTGTGGGGAGAGAGAGAGAGGGTGACGCGTGCCGACGTCAGCGCTTCGAACCAATACGTGCGTCGCACGGCTGGTGCAGAGTTAGAGACGAGCACGCGCTGCGTTGCTTTGGAATGCAGCCCCGCTCTGTTGCTGCTCCGGCGATAGATGTGATTCTTTCCACAAGTGATATGGCTGACCGTTTCCAAGAGCGATGGAAGAAAGCTGAGGCCACGCGTTCATTGAATTAAATCCGATGGAAATGCTAACTAATTTGCATCGGATGAATCCCATTGATCGTCGAACCAATTTTTGTTCTCTTTTCTATCGCACATCGAAAGTTGGCCCACTCCATATTTTCACCTGATTTGCTTTCGCTTTTAGGTGGGCTACCTTTCGGGATATTACGGTAGTGCTTTTGAGCTGGGCGTCCGCTGAAAGAGTAAGCACTCCATTGACGTCGTAGTACTGTAAGGTTGGGGCTTCTTTGAGGTCCTTCTTGCTCACTTAGAAGTGCAGTCCTCTGCTCTTCTGTCGAAAGCCATGCTGTGTCTTGCTTCAGCAACTTTCTCAGTGGGGCTGCTTTTTCTGCTAGGTTGGGTATAAACTTCTGCAGGTATTGCAGCATGCCAAGGAGACGTTGTAGTTCAGCTTTGTTTCTTGGTTCTTTGATTTTCTCGATGGCTTCAACCTTTTCCTTGTCTATTTCAAGACCCTAGTCTGTTAGGACGTGTCCTAGGAACTTGACTCTTGCTTGGTTGTAGACACATTTCTGTTGGTTGAGTTTGTCGTAGTCTCTCCAAGACTGCTTCGGTGTGTTTGTTCAGTTCTTCCATTGTCTTGGCATATATCAGTATGTGATCCATAGAGTTTGCGATGTTTGAGAGGCCTTTCAGGATTTCTGTGATCACTTGTTGAAATACCTCGGGTGCCGTTTCTACTCCGAAAGGAACACATAGGAACGTATACCTCCCCCATGGCGTGCTAAACACCAGATATTTCTGGGTCTTCTCGTACACCTTTAGTTGCCAAAAGCCCTTCTTCAAGTCAAGCAGCGTGAAGACTTTGGATCCACTGACCTGTGCTGCGATTTCTTCCAGCGTGTTGAGCGGGAAATGTCTTCCGAGTAGGATCTGTTCAGGTCTGTTGGGTCTAGGCAAATTCTTAGCTTGCCTTTCCGCTTGACTACAATCGTCTGACTGCAGAATGGAGTTGGATCATTTATTTTCTTGATGATTCCGCCATCCTCCATGTTGTCGAGTTCTTTCTTGACGTCATCCATAATGGCGAATGGCACATTTCTCAGTGGTCTGCTTTCTCCTTTGTCTGTGTTGGCCTTTAGGTCTGCATCATATACAAACACTTTTATGCATCCAGGCTTGTGTACAGGTTTCCATCTTGCTGTTCTAGCAGATGCATGCGCTTCACTAGGTTCAGCGTTTCACAGTTGTTTTTTTTTTAGAACGGGTGCTGCGTGTGTCCATCAACAACAATGAATTTGATCTTGACTGACTTGTCCTGTACCTTGCACGGATCTATGCTCTCGCCGGTGACGTCAAGACTTTGTTGTGTGTAGGAGACGATGCGTTTCACTGGCGATTGTCTCGTCTTGAGGTTGAGACTATTTGTAATGCCGACTGGTAGCACACTTCACTAAGCTCCGGTGTCCAACTTTATTTTTACTGTCTTTCCGCAAGGAAATACGATGCTTTCATACCAGTTTTTACTTGTGTTGTCCTTTTCCTTCTGGATTTCTGAAACAAACATTTTTTCATCAGAGTCTGTGCATTCAATGGCGTGAACTTCTCTTTGTTTTCTCTTGCCTGTTCTGCAGACAGCTAGCTGCTAAGTGTCCGGTTCTGTCGTAGGTGACACACTTCTTGCTGTATCCTTGGCAGTTTCCTCTCTGATGCTGGCTTCCACAATAGCCACAGTTCCTGTGTAGCTCGCTTTTCCGACGGCAGTTTCGGCGTCTGCTTGTCGGCTGTGGTCTTCTTTTTTTGCTCCGTTCTGGGTCGCACTGCGTCGACGGCCTTCCTGCTCTGCGTCGTCATGTCTTTGATTTGTTGAGTCACCTGCTTATTTGTCTTGCAAAGGTGTATTGCCTTGCCCAAGTCCATGGCTGGATCCGCCCATGATGATACAATCTTGTAGCAGTTCTTCCGTGAGTGGACCGAAATTTTATCTGCTCGCTTCTAGTTGTGCGATGTCACATAGTCTGCGAACGATTCTCTTTCTTTCTGTGCCATCTGGTTAAATTTCTACCTCTCGTCAGGGCTGCCAACACGGAAAGTCAGAATTTCCCTTGCAGACGCCTGACATTTCCCCATTTCTGCCGAAATTTACCTCCCTTGCCCAACTAATTATAACAGACTAAATACTCATTTTTTTCTACATCACTTCCATTTTTACGATGAGATATATATTATGTAGCCTTTACGCCTCGCGCACGTTTCGCAGAAATGAGTTTATCGGGCCAAAAGAGTAATCAAAGCAAATCTGACAAGGGAAAGTGTCATAGGGAGATTCAAACTGACAAATGAAACTCTATCTTTGCCTTACATGTTCTGCACGTCATCAGAACATGGTACTGCTTTAATAACTTCTTTAGCATTTTTTATGATAGTCAGTCCAAAACAAAAGCTGTAACACAAGCTAGAGTTCTCAAACTCTATCAGATCAAACACAACACATAGTAAGCACTATTTCTTGCACTGCACTTTGCGAAACATTATTAGTCATGGTAAGTCTGTATTACTAATATTAAACAGTGCACAAAACGTCGGAGGAAGAGAAAAGGACAGTAGAACGAAAGAGTGCTGTTCGTAAGTCTGTATCTTGGACATGGTGTCTGCATCTCCAGACATCGCAGTATTTCTTGTACTCAAGCTTTCTTTTCCGAGAAGGCAGAGCGGCGCTTTCAGAAGCTTCGAGTTGACTGGTCCCTTCCTTTATAGTTTTCACGGTGGCAATAAAAACTGATTTTGCCGAAAAAAGTTGTTCGAGTGCTCCTCAGTGTTACCAGATGGTTGCACAACAAACCGCCAAACAGATGGAGGGAATAACTCAAATGTAGCCAAAGCCACTAAAATTCGATGTTATCTTGAAAAAAAAATCATAATTGACCTATATATTTTTAGATATTATACAGTGCCCAAAATTTCCCTAAAACTAGCAAGGTTTCCCTTATTCCCACATAGACCGGAAAACTATCTTAATCTGGAAAATTTCCCTCGGGTTGGCCGCCCTGCCTCTCGCAGGCATGGTTTATGCGTGGCGTAAAGTGCGCCGTGAACTTTGCCTCGATGATGTTGACGTCCTTTTTTTATTTGTCGTTAACTGGAACAATTGGTAGATTTTCTGAGCCTCGGTTCTGATGACTGACATAAACCTTGCTTATTGCACTTCGGGCGGCTTCTTCTGGAGTTGCACGGCTGTTTCATACCACTGGTATGACTGCAGCCAGTCCTCCCACGTGAGGCAGTCATTGGTGCTCGTATCCAGTAATTTCGGCGGCCAGAGTTTGTTTTCGCGCAACATCCCAATCTTTTGACACCATGTGACGTCTATCGACTCACTCACATAGTCTTACTACTCAGGTGTTTGAGTCAACGAGTTTGAATAGGACTTTGGAATTGGCGGTTACATGAGGCATGGCATAATGGTGATCCGACGCCTTCTTGAACGAGGGAGAAGTGATAACGATGTCAATGGTGCTTGCCACTAATCACAGGCTACTCTCATTAACATGGAACATTAGATGCAAGTTCTGTCAACACCATACTTTACCGCGTAAGTTGGTGGTACACGTGAGCAGGGATTTCCCCAGACCCCCCCTAGGGGGGGTTTAGACCCCCCCTCGTTTTTCCGAAGGCACCCCCTTAATTCACAACGACTCCTATATTCGCAATGCCCCCCCCCCCCCCCCCTTTAATCCCCCCAAAAAAATTTAGATAACCCCCCCTGATTTCAATTCCTGGGGAAACCCCTGCACGTGAGCACAAATGGTCACAGTGGTAGTTAAGGTGTCTGCCTTTTAAATGTCCGCCAAAATCTTTAGAAACCAATAATTGCACATTCTGCAGCTGCTAAGTTCCTCATCTACAGTATGAGCCAGCATTGCCATACCTCATAGGCAAACAAACCTTTTGCTGTCTATACATGCAACATCTAATTTGTTTTACATCACAATCTGTATGTGCGATGGTGACTTGAAACGGAACGGTATGACTCTCTCCACTCGTGTGTTCCTTCAGGACTGGCGTAACCATCTTGACCAGATACAGCAGTACCGCAAAGACATGGAAGAAGGATTGATGGTCACCAAGAGCCAGCTTGACCGACTGGCAGCTAACATTGCCAACACCCTAGACAAGGTACTTCAAAAATAAAAATTAAAAGTGTGTGATGATAATGCAATTAATGCAAAGCTGCGAGCGAGCTGGACAAGAATGAGATCACCCAGAGCTTATATCGTAAAGTAGTTCTTAAGTTAAGACTTTGTTTTGAACTAATTGGTTCGTGATGATTTAAAAGGTTAAAAGCGCAAAACAAGAAAAGGACAAAAAGAAAACACACACGAAACAGACAGGTGCTAACTTGCAACTGATATTTTATCACAGTCAGTCAAACCAGCGCACATGCACGTACAAAGCACCAACTTTGTGCATGTGCGCTGGTTTGACTGACTGGGATAAGATATCAGTTGCAAGGTGGTGCCTTTCTGTGTCATGTGTGTTTTCTTCTTTGTCCTTTTCTTGTTTTGTGCTTTTAGCCTTTTAAATGAGTCCTTAAACTTTATTTGATTACTCCTGTCAACAGGGACGAGATATGACATCGCGAGACTTAAAACAATGAATTTTATTGGTGTGTGCACAAGCCTACATCAACCCTACTGTTAATATATTTATAAAATGTAGTATCCCTCAAATAATTCTACTAACAGCAATGGGAACATCACTTGGCTGGTGGCGTCTTTAGTCACCAGGAGTTATACAATCTTCCACTCTGCCAGTTCCAAGGCCGAGTAATCTATATAATAGATTAGACATAGTGAAAAATGTGCTTTTGCTTGGACAGCACATTTATATGAATTCAATGCATATATATATATATATATATATATATATATATATATATATATATATATTCTGCATTCACCTGATCACATTCTTTCATTTTCACATCAACAGTTTCATAATGTTACTAGATTGCGCTACAAACAGTTCATATATTTTTCTTTATTATCTGTTGTGTTTCAGGCAGGATATTTTTCAATGCTGTGTTATCCTGAGAGTTTATTGTTTTAGGTTCTGTGGCCTAGAATTTGTAAGATCCGGATTTGACGATTATGTCCAATTGAAAATGTGTGAGATATGATAAAAAAATAAATACTGTGTCTTGCATAAAGAGCTTTGCAGCACTTGCCGTTCCTCTGTAAGCCTGCCACTTGCCGTTCTGCCGAAGTGGCAGGCTCGTAAAATAAAACTAATATAATTAGAACAATTAAAAAAAAAAACATTGATGCACAACTCTTCTAAAAAGTTCACATAACTTTTTCAGTTCAGACCAAGCGATGTAATACTAAACCCATAAAAAAAAGTAACTTGTTATACCCTAGTTACACGGGCCGTTTTAACTGCAGTTAAGCGTAACCGTGGTTAGCTTAACCGCAGTTACCCGCTGTTACACGGCAAACCTAACTGTGGTTGGCCGCTAACCATAGTTAGCGTAAACTGAGCTTGGCAACCTCAGTTAGGGCTCAGAACTGACAAGATGGCAGTGTCCGAAGCAGCAGCGAAGTCGCAGTGCTCGAAATCAGCGCAACAGGGCAAAAAGCACGTTAACTGGCCGGTTGCGATCACCGAGGCCCTCATCAGGATTTGGGAAGACAATTTGCAAGTTGCGCTCGAATATAAGAAACGCGGCCATCTACGCCGCAATGGCAGAGCAGATGTTAGCTTAGTGGCGAGACTTGTAATTACGGCGGTTCCGCGTTATCTAGGCTGCTTGACGCACTGGTGCCGGCTCCCTGCCTGCCGCAACCACCGGTTCGCATAGGTCCTGAATATTTTGTTTCTTCTTAATATATACACATAGGCTGACTGAGAAGAGGACTTCCGTGTAACACCCGCGCACCGCGGTTACCGGTAACTGCAGTTAGCGCCCGTAACCATAGTTTGCCGTAACTGCAGTTAAGGGTGCCCGTGTAACAAGGGTATTAGCCATTCTTCTTCATTGACTGATACGAGTTACGGTGCACTTGGTGCATGTTAAGAAAGTATCATGTGGCCTCATCACCCAGTCAAATAGAAAAATGTTGGAGTCCTGCCTCTTCATTGAAGATAGTACGCTGTTTTGACTATGGCAGTACTACCTTAATATTGAGATAAATTTTCCAAAATCAATTTGAAAATATATTAGTTACTCACAAATTTAGACTTACGGTATATCTTTATGTCGATTTCTGAAAGCACCTACACATTTGATAGAAAAAAAAAGCTTTGCCGCTTCTTTTGTATTTTTGGCTGGCTGCCACATTCAGTCTCACTTGTTGGGAACAAAGGCAGGTCTCTTCCATCGGTTGCAGTCGTGTCAATAAAATTCTTGGGGATTTGGATGATTGAGCGCACTAGTTACTAGCTAGGTATGAAAACAAAAGCCTTAGTCATCTGTACCCAGCTAGCAGTTCTTTGGGTCAAAATTTAATTTTGTCTGGGCATTTAGAGCCTTAAAAAGCCTGAAGAAACCAAAGTAGAGCCAAACTTGACCTTCTTTGGCTTGGGTCTGCGTACCTTGACCCTAAATTGCCAAACAAGTTCCAAAGTATGGCTTCGCTGCCTGGTAGTTTGGCTGTCATCTGGTATTTTTGTGCCGAAGTCGCCAAATGGCTACGAGAGTTAGGCTTCACTTCTGGTTGTTTGGCTTTCATGTGGCAACTTTGGGTCAAAATCGGCAAACAAGTGCCTGAATTAGGCTTCACTGCTGGCTGTTAGGTTGACATCTTTGGCTGAAGTTGGTCACTTTGGTGGCAAACCAGAAAAAAAGCCTTAGGGAAGCCAAAGAAAAGTACTTTTGCACAAACTAATGGTTTATTCAACTCTGCCCAGGTGAACAGCCGAGAGAAGTACCTTAACGCTCAGCTGGAGACATTCCTCTCCGATTATCGGTCGGCCCAGGAAGGCTTGGCTCAGGCCAAGGAGCAGTACAGGTCTGTCAGTGGAGGCATCACTGACAGGTCCCTCAGCCTTGCCCAGGTGTGAAAGCTCACTTGTCTTGCCTGGAGATTTGAACTGCAGGTGGAGTAGTCCCCCTCGTGTTCGATATTTGTGGCTGCATCTTGCGACAAGGTATTAGAATACCGCGTGTTCTCAAAGACACACTCTGCTCTGGAATTTTGCCGTGCAGACCTCATGTTTACTGTTCCGCATGGGGACGCCGAGCAAGTATCAATCGAGAACGCGTCGTGAAAACACAAAGGAAGAGCACCCATAAAGTGTTTCTCACACAAATGACGACACCCTCTTTTTCAGATAACTGAAGAATTGGATCAAATTAAACAAGAAATGGAAGAAAGAGGATCAAGCATGACCGATGGGAGTAAGCTACCCTTGCGCCCTCCTTAACTTGTTAAGAAGAAATCGAACACTGCCTGCAGACGTGGCAAACACACCTTGCTGCTGGTAACCTTTCTAACGCTCGAGTCACCGGTTGGTGCAAAAGAATGTGGTTGTGGACAGGTGGTAGTGCTCAAATTTGATCGGGCCATCGAAGAGCTGCCCTTGCCATGTGAGCGGGCAGTGTTGGACTGTTGTTTGCCAAGTGAAACTATAGTCACTATCAGCATAAGAACGGCAAGGAGGTCCTTCAGGTGCCCCTCCTCCAGTGCGAGCTTTATACTTTTGATGACACTTGGGCGTCTCGTAAGCCTAGAGCGTGCATGCAACCAGGGAACAGCAGGAGTCGACGAGCACATGCTAGAGGCCGGGCATCCGAGAGAGACTTTCTCACCCTGTCCGTGACGATAGGCCATTAGAGTCACACCCCCGCCATGGCTCAAGTCTGGAATATTTCGGAATGATCATCTGACTACAGCTGATGTCAATGTCAATGCAGAGCCTGGTTTGTTGTCAAATCGAAACAATTTGCTTATACGTTATTTGTGCTCGTGCGCTCAGTAATATAAAAGTTAATAAAGACACTGCACAGTACTGAGCAAACATTCTCATAAGATTGAACGATAATTTTCACAAAATCGGGGATACGGGTTTGTGCGAGCAGAGTCTATGCACACCTCCCTGTAGGACTCTGGGCTTGCGCACGTGCGCAAGCAAACACCCAGCTTTCGAGCTTTTAAATTTTATAGTTGGTGAGAGAGTAGAAAGTTCATAAATTTGTCTTAAGTTAGGAAAGCTTTCGACCCCAAGTTTGTTGCAGTTGTATTTTTGGGGGTATGCACTGTCTAAAAGTTGGGGTGCACTTAGCAAAACATTTTCTTCAGAAACGGGACTTCACTGTGGAGAGTTTCGATGGTAGTATGTATTCCAAGCAATTCAGGAAGGTTCAGAAAAGAAAAATCGATGCTGTATGAGCTTACATGCATGCTTTGCGGAGGGCCACCGCCCAGGGTGCCGCTGACTCTATTGACGCCACAGCACTCGCTGCGCTTTTGACTGCAGCATTTATTGCAGTCAGGGGCGTCGGATGTGTTCGGGAGATGTGGGGGCTATGGGGGGTGGGGGAAGGACACTTCCTTTCCCTTCTACCGTTTTGTGCTCTAGAAATGTCAGAAATCTCTGGGCGCTAATAGTAGTCCCTCCTGTTTCGATGCACCTAATTCACAGTGCACATTAAACTCTGGTTCACACACTTGCGACTACTTATGGGCGACTTCTTGTGATATCTTACGACAAGTAACGCTGAGAGAACTCTGTGACGCCATCTATGAGGTGGCCTTGGAAGTGTATATCACGAGAGCATAGGTGTTGCAATGCTTGCGAGATCAAATGTATTACATACTATCTATGGCAAATGGTTGTTTATCACATTGCTAAAGTTTCTCAGGTCAATAAAGCATGAATGATGCACAAGAAAAATTAAATATTATACGAACATTGCAAGCGTTCCACGGCTGCCCGATAGATGGAGCCAGTGGGTTCTCTCATTGTAAGAGATCACAAGGCACTGGGCAGTCAATCGTAAGCAGTCGCAAGTGTGCGCCCCAGACGAAGCATAGCTTGTCAACTACATTGCAGCGCTTCTCACGAGCTTTATTATTTTTTTTACAAACGTCTTTCAGCTCCATTGGTGAACATACGCAAAGCACTGACACGTCTCAAAGCCGAAATAACGCAGATGGACGTGCGCATTGGTGTCGCTGTTCATACCCTGCTCCAAGCAAAGCTGAAAGAAAAGGGAAACTTCCGAGTGACTGCAGAAGCTCCAGCTGCTAGCTACGATTCCGTGTACTAGCAGTACAAAAAAAAATAAAAATCTGAACATTGAATAAAACGTGGAAAGGCAAGTTGTATGTTCCTCTGTTTGCACAGCAGTTTACAAACTTTTATACTCTGTTTCATACTTAGCGTGCAACGCTGTCGAAGCTACTGGCGCGAGCGTGGGGCTTGATCTCGCAGATCATTTGCACGTGTTCTCGCGCAAAAAAAAACCATAGATGAAGCCACGCGCTCGCGCTAGTAGCTTTGACAGCGCTGCACGCTAAGTATGAAACAGAGTATAGATATTGAGAAATCCCCATCTACCTTGAATGGCGGCGAGCTGAGGAATCCCTCTTGCAGACATTGTAAGCGATAATGCAGAGAATGAGTGTTTGGCTCATAATTGTGCACCAATGTGTGGCTAAGCACTGTTGCAATAGTGCTTCAACTAAAAATATACTATTTGTACCTCCCCCCCCCCCCCCTTAAAACAAAAAAGTAGGGTTTTTGGGGTTTTTTTATTGCAAAAGTAGTTATGTATCGCCGAACGCTCATTCTTCACCCATATCTAGCGCTGCGGTCGGAACTGTAATCAGTTACAGAATAAGAAAGTTTTTCGAGGAAAAGAAAAGTTGGGGAGGAGGAAGCAGACTAAACGTTGAAGAGAGGAGGAGGTTTCCTCCTCTTCCTTCCAGCATTCCGTCATCTTCCTCCTCCCCAACCTTCCTTTTTTTCGCAAACTTTTTTGCGAAACCTTTTTCGCAAGTGCGCCACCATCTTGAATTGTCGTCACTTCCAGTATGGGTGAAAACATTGTTTTGCCGTCGCCACGCCAATAGAAGGCATTTAGGAGATAAACGTAACCGTCACACATTCTCGTTTTGCCTCCCGTCTATTCTTTTACTATTTGCAGGTTGAAACGTTTTGATATTTTTTCGTCGCCCATACCGGATATGCCTACTTGGCGGTCCGGGGCGAGAGTAAGCAGAAAAGACGCAAAAGTTTCAGACCTAACCGTTACCAACTTACCAAGTCATAAGTGATCTGAACTTTTTTATGGGGGAAAATGGTGGCCGATGGAGCTCTCGAATACATGGAGCTGAATGGCGCCAGTTACTGAAAGCGGGCAAAAACGGACCCCATTTTCCAACTGATATCTTTAAAAAATCACTTAACTTTTGAATGAGATAACGGTCAGTTGTGAAACTTTGGCATCCGGTTTGGACCGCTACGGCTACATTTGAGCGGGTGGAGAATGGGCGTTCGGCAGTGCACAGTTTATTTCTATAGTGTGTGTGTGTGTGTGTCTGTGGGGGGGGGGTGGGGGGGGGGGCAGGGCGGGGCTGGCCGTATTTCAGTTGGGTGCAGGGAGGGACAAACAATTGGGTGCTCATGAAACCGCAAGGGTAGTCTGGGGAACCTCGAGGCTCCTAGGAACTTGAGTAGTGACACATCGAGGGGGACTTCGGTTTTCGAGGTAATCTGCAAGGAAACTGGGAAGAAAACAATTTCGTGCTTTGATCGCTATTAAAGGGATACAGAATCGAAACTTGAAATATAGAGAAAACATCAAGAAATGAGTTCAATATGATCAGCTAAGCCTGTAATGAATAATCGCACGGTCGTATTTTGAGCAGATGGCTATATTTTTGGTTCTAAATGCCGGGATTTTGGCGAGCGCTTCAAAAACAGCCATCGAAGAGCGCGATGCATCTCGGGAAATCCGGCAGACGTCTTGACGTCATCATGCCTCGGAGGACCAAGCGTACCGTAGTGACGAGTTTTGCCACTTGGAGGCGTCAACGCGTTACAATCTCGCTTTGTCGAAGTACCCGAGGGCTGTAGATATCGCGGAGCCGGCAGAGCGCAGAGCCGCAGCTGCCGCAGCGGCCGCAGAGGTGTCAGAGCCCTCAGAGCTGCCTCAGCTGCCTTGAGTGTGCGATGGCGGGTCAACATGACGAGAGTGGTGGCAGCGGCAGTGGGTACGATGACATTAGCGAAGACGAAGACGTCAACAGTAGTGATGGGACGAATCACCGGAGATTCGGATTCGGACAGATTCGGAGATTCGTCAGGTTCGTCGCTGGTTGCAAACGGCAGCGTGAACCTTGTCGTAAACCTCGCGAATGCGGTCAGTTTTTTTTTTTTTTTTTTTTTTTTTTAGGTACTGTTATTGCATATAACCAGATTTCGTCTTGTTTACTTCAACGCGCCCAGGTCCAGCTGAGCTGATTGGTGTAGTTGGCATAGCCCTAACCAATGCACGGTCTCGGTTTCTGCGCGGTTTCGCGGTGATCGGTAAAATAAAATGTAGCGGAATGCTGTGTATTATTCATAATGTGGCGCAGCACGCAATAAATATATTCAGGCAAGGAAATGATTCGTCTCCTTTTCCAGAGCTGCGTAAGACGCGAGAGCGATGAAAAGTGTCGCTAGTTCAAACTTCGACCGCGTACCGGCACCGGCGAAGAAAAACGTCGCACTGTCGTTTCTCGTTTCTCCGTTCCCGGCAGCAAGGTTTGTATACGTGAACTTTATTTGATGAAAAAGATACAACACAGGGGTGTCCAACGCAACTTTATTCATCAGAAACAAACACTAATTCAGATATAATTAACTAGAAAGGTACAAATGCAGTATAGGAGACTGTGATAGTACGGCGCAAGGAGTTTTAGATTGTTTCCCGTGTTCCGATAACAATACGGCAGTGGACACACGTTGAAGATAATCGAATCGAACATACTCACTTGTGTGGTGTGTGCTACTGGTGCTATTTTGACCGTAATTATTGGCACGAAATGTCCTTCTGCCGAACAGCACGTACGGCATCGATCTCAATGCGGGGCGGGCCGGGGGGGGGGGGGGGGGGGGGGGACTGCTGCGATTCTTGGGCGAGCACGGTCGACGACGTCTCTGGTCTCCGGGAGCCAGTACGAGATCGTGATCTTCGCGTAAACATCACCTCGCTCCGTCGACCTGCCGCTGCACCGGCTACACGTCCGCCGAATCCCGCCGGGCTTGCGCGGCCACGCCAAGCCTGACGAGATCCACGAGGAACTTATCGCGCTTGTGTCACTTGTGTTTCGCCGCAAGGGCAGCCGCGGTGGTCCCGCCGACAACGCCGGAGGTTCCTCGTGCCCAAGAAAGTCTCTTCAACCCGCCTGCCCAAGAACCGACTGTCGCCGAACCGCCCGGGCGATGAAAACATGCGCACGCGTTTGCGCGTCGCGCGAGAGCTGAAACCACGGTGGCTCACTTCGTTTTGGCTCTTTCCACCAAGACGCCTCGGTATTGCGTTCAGGCCTAGGCAATCTATACCAGTGAGTGGACATACCGCTGTGGCGCTGCTTTCAGAGGCATGTTGTCGTCACGACATTCCATTGAAGCTTCATAACCAACTACCAGGTGGTTTTTGATTATCGTTTAATTCACTTTAAAATATGTTATCTTGCGTTTTCTAGCGCAATATTTATGTTTCTGTGGTTCTACTGCTACCTGCGTCGTGTTGAAACAAAGAAATGAGCTCGAGAATTTGGTTTCCGTACCCCTTTAACGTTTCTGAGAGAAGTGTTCAGCTCGCATTGTGAGAAGTATTTGACATGGGAAGGGCCGTGAACATCTGCAGTGATGTGATTGCTGCACCATTTGCTCAAAGTGCTTACCATGCTACATCCTGCTACATTGTGCCAAAACTCGATAATAGCTCCGGCTCCACTACACGTCCGGGTTGCTACGGCCGTTAGGCTTGTGCGAATTTTCATAACTTTTGATTATCGCTGCAAATAACGCAATATAATATTTGATTTGATCTCTGTCAAACTGAAAGTAATCAGAATTTTTGCAACATTTCTCATGTTCGTAGTCTGCTCCGGTGGGTTAGTTATCTTTGTTGGGGGCGCTTCACACCGCACACTTGTGTACTGCAGTGAAGTGACAACTGCAAAGTAACCATCGCGATTTTGTTTATCTTGCTTCGCCTCAGCGCACCCGAGTTCTAAGTAGAAAGGGCTCCTCCAGAGCGGGACGTTCAATACGCAAGCGTCTTATATATATATATATATAAAAAGAAAAGGAAATGCCTATGGGTGTTAATGTAGGAGCTCTGTGTTAGGGTAAATTTTCTGGACGAAACTACTGCTATTATTTATAATAAACTGATATGCGCTGACCATATGTTTTTGAGATTCGAGAGTCAGCAAGGCTTCTTGCAAGCCACTTATATGAACTGCTCTATAGATTTGTTTCTTTTTCAACTCTCTTGTTTAGTTATCACCTTTATGTAGGGTTCATCTGTTCGAGCTGGAGTCAATAGAGTAAATTAAAAGAAAAAATACAAGAAAGAAACATCAAGCAGTGGATGGAAGCTGGTGAGTTTGGCTGGATTGTTTGAAATAGTGGGACACTTATCTTTCACGGGCCGAACTTTGTTATCATGAAGTTCTACATACAAAATGGCATTGACGTTCATAAGCATGACAAAAGCGTTTTATCTAAATAAAGAATTCCAGTTTTAATGCAGTTAGAACTTCAATAAAACATCAGTTTGGGTGCTCAAAATTACTATATTCTAACATTATTTTAGTGAAATGTACTATTTGGTTTACATTTGATTTAGTACATAAAATAACAAGTCACAGCACTCCATACTGCCCTTCATCATTCAGCATATTGTTGCCATTACTTGTGCTTCTATGTGACACTAAACAGCTGGTTTAGCCGAAATAACGCAGATGGACGTGCGCATTGGTGTCGCTGTTCACACCCTGCTCCAAGCAAAGCTGAAAGAAAAGGGAAACTTCCGAGTGACTGCAGAAGCTCCAGCTGCTAGCTACGATTCCGTGTACTAGCAGTACAAACAAAATGAAAAATCTTAACATTGAATAATTGAATAAAACATGGAAAGGCAATTTGTATGTCCCTCTGTTTGCACAGCAGTTTACAAACTTTTAGATATTGGCGGCGAGCTGAGGAATCCCTCCCGCAGACATATTGTAAGCAATAATGCAGAGAATGAAGGCCCGTTCACACTCTTGCGACCGAGTACGACTGAGAGACGAGATCTCTTAAAACTTCTTAAAGGGGCCCTCCAACAGTATTTGAGCGTCTACGTTTGTTTGCGGTTTCTCCACGCTAGTGGTCCCGGAAACCAGTGGACAACGAAAGAGTTTAAAAATATTAGCGCATCATATTTTATTTGACAACTCGGAAACACCTCCTCCGACGGTGGCGCCGCGAGGTGCCAAATGCGCGCGCATAACCGCGCTCCTTTCACTATACGTCACATTCACTGGGTTTCGTGATTGGCGAGAGCCGTCCCAGAAATTTTGAAGCGGAATAAAGTATATTACACGTTAACCGTCATTATTTCTCTAAATATTCGTTTTTATAGAGCTAATAAAGTTGCAAATTAAAGTTCAAAAAGGGCGAAAACAACGCCTCGTCGCTCATGCGCGCCTCCCAGCGGCGGAGTACCTCCTACTCGCCGAGTTGCGGGAGACGAGGCTTCCGCGGCTGTCGAAGCGGACTCGTCGCGGCGTTTGCGTGGTGTGCCCTCGTACGGCGCGACGCCCAGCTCCGCACTCCTTTGTAAGAATTCGCCGCTCAAAATCCGATAAGCCCGGTAATTCATCGATGATGGCAACCCGATTCCAGAGCTACGATGGTTGCAGCGAGGCCTAATGGCCGACCGGGCCGTCGGGCTATCAACCAAACTCGCGTGACTCTTCCATCGCGTTCACCTCGGTGAATGTTTGAAAAAGCTGATTGGGCATGTTTTAAACAATCAGCTCTTTTAGCTGTTTCATCTCTACATCAACTCTCGATCGATGAAGCAACAGACCATCTCACAAAACACATCTTGGAAGCTGCAATGATTGCCATACCGATGACGTCCACCCATCTTCCTAAACGGCCAAAGCCGTGGTGGAACGAAGACTGCCGAGCGGCTAAAAAGAAAAACAAAGCGTGGGGCATTTTTAGGGGATGCCCTGCACCAGACAATCTTATAGAATTTTAAAGAAAAAGGGCAAAGGCGAGGAGTATTCGAAGGCAAGCAAAGAGAAAAAGATACGCTTTCTCGATTAACAGCACAGTCTCTGTGAAGGGAGTCTGGGACCGCGTGCATAAAATCGACGGCTCTTACCGGGCATTCACTGTCCCGCTCTTGAGTCGAAATGGAGTGTGTCTTGTAGTTTTAAGGAAACCCAGGTTTACGAGGTCGCAAGAGTGTGAACGGGTCTTGACGTGTTTGGCTCATAAAGGCCCGTTCACACTCTTGCTATAATACTCTATTTATAGCACGAATTATTAGAAATATTAAATACTCTATTTAATAACTATAATACTCTATTTACATTGCACGAACTTCGATTTCCGTCCTCCTGGACAACTGCTGTGTTGTGCCAGTGCTGAAGCCCGGCAAAGATTCTTCTGTGCATCTAGCTTCAGACATATAGCTCTAATTAGCTGTCTTTCCAAGACATCAGAAAAGATATAAAACAAGAGGCTATGTTTTATCTAGAGCGAAACAGCCTTCTTGATAGGACCAATGTGCTGTCGCTCAGCTCGGTTCACTGTCGATCATCTCGTCCGCTGTGAGACTTCCGTACGTAGGCGTTTGTCAAGAGACACAATGCCTTTCCATCTTTTTTTGAGAAGGCATTTGGAGGACACGGTCTGCCGCTATGGCATTCTGGAAGATTTATTCGATCTGGTTTCCGTGGCCTAATGTTGAGTGCTATACGTACAGAGTTATCTGGAGCACGGTAGATTCCGCGTCAAGCTGGGGACAACTCTCTCCAAGGAGTGTTTACTGTGACCTAGAATCCCTCAAGGGCGTGTACTCAGTGTCACTCTTTTAGAGCGCAGCTCTTAGGCGCCTGTTTCCGGCTTGAGCGGCGTCGCCGTCGCCGTCGCCGTCGCCCTCGGCGTCGGCGTCGCCGTCGGCGTAACCGCGCGGTGCATCATGGGTAAATTTTCCCGAAGAAACCCGAGGTCCTCACGAAGGAACCCGAGGTCCTTCGGGAGGACCTCGGGTTCCTTCGGGAGGACCTCGGGTTTCTTCAGGTTCCTTCGGAAGGACCTCGGGAGGTCCTCGGGTTCTTTCGGGAGGACCTCGGGAGGACCTCGGGTTCCTTCGGGAGGACGTCGGGAGCACCTCGGGTACCTTCGGTCACCTCGGGGAGGGGGGTCACGTGACCCCCCGAAGTCACGTGACCCTCCACCCGAGGTATCGGCATCGTCATCGTCACTGATGACGTCATCAGTGACGTCACTGATGACGGCATCGTCATCGTCACCGATGACGTCATCAGTGACCACTGATGACGTCATCGGCATCCGCATCGTCATCGGCATCATCGATGATGACGTCATCAGTGACGTCACTGATGACGTCATCGGCATCCACATCGTCACTGATGACGTCATTGCCCCCCATGACCCCAGGTCACTTGACCCCCCCCCCCCCCCCCCAGTACCGTTCCCACCTCCTCCTCAAGAGCTGCGCTCCAATTCGGCGTTACAGGGAGTTGTAAACGGCTTTAATTTTTTATCTCCAAACTTAATTATATTGGCCATGCAATTCCTCCTTCTGTGCAATATTCTATGTTGATGATCTACAGATCTCCGTTTCGACCCCTAATTCCTCGATTTGTGAAGGTCGGGTCCAACCTGCGGTTAATAACTTGGTCAAATGAGCCAATACAAATGGTTTTAAATTTTCTATCGAAAAAACAGCTCGTGTCTGTTTTTCTCGTCGACGTCGAATTCTTCAGGAACCGTCTCTGAACATATATGATACTCCTATTTTGAAAAAAAAAAAAAAATGAACACAGTTTTTTTGGGAATTGTGTGTGATTTCAAGTTGACTTTCATTCCACCCAGTAAGAACTTAAAACTCAAGTGTCTTAAATCTCTGAACATCCTTAAGGTCTTGTCACATGTATCATGGAGCTCTGACCGACTGTGCATCTTGCGCATCTATCGCTCAGTCATTGGTTCTCAGCTTAATTATAATATGGCAGTATTGTTTATTACTCCGCCCGGGCATCGGTCCTGAAGATGTTAGATCCCATTCATGATCAGGGGCTGCGATTAGCTACTGGTGCGTTTCGCACCTCCCCGGTGCTTAGCATTTATGCAGAAGCGAATGAACCGTCTCTGACTATAGGAGATGTTTCCTGGGTTTTATGTATTCTGTGAGGGTCCGCTCTGTCGCCGAGCACCCCGTTCGAGACAGTATTGAGAATATCAAGTTCCAGTGCATATTTCAAAACAGACCTTCCATAGTCCCTCCTTTTTCTATGAGGAATGGTATGTATAGTGTAGCACAATCTGTTGGGATGGATGCAAAGCCTCAACTAGAACCACTGTTGCATACCTTCGACTTTACACTAACCGAATACAATAAAATGGATGTTCCACAGAGTGTTATAAAGCAGGAAATTTTTTAGCTGCAAACCCGGTATCGGGAGTTTGCCAGTTTTTTTTTATACAGACGGAACAAAAAAGACTCTCGGTAAATCATAACAAAAAGAATCAATTCAACAGCAGAGCTCTATGGTTCGCTGCTGGCTGTTGATTGCATAATTAAAAAAAAAAAAAGGTTTCCTTACGCTGCAATCTTCACCGACTCTTTGAGTTCTCCAAAGGCAGTCACATGAATGAACCGTGTAACAAACCCACTGGTTTCTGAGTTAAAGAACAAGATTATCTTGGCTGCAAAGAAAAGTCTTGACATTCTCCTATGCTGGGTTCCTAGTACGTGGTTCCTAGCCGGAAATGCCGGAAATGAAGCGGCTGATTGCGCAGCCACTCTGCTGGTGAAAGAGAAATCGACATACACCAAATACCATACAAAGATTACAACAACTCTTTGAAACGTTGCATCCAAGCAAAGTGGCAGCTGCAGTGGAACAACGAAACAGGCAACAAACGACATGCAATCAAACCTGGGGATTGGTGGCCGAGTGGGCTAGCGCACAACATCACGTGGAGCGAAAGCTCGCGCTGCAGAACCCAGGGATCCTGGGTTAAATCCCCACCCCTGCCTGTTTCGATCTAGATGAGCATCGTACCGGCGTGCGGTCGTGTATCACTACTGCGTGACACAACTTAAAGACCCCCAAGCTAGCGATTCGTACTGCACTGGCTAAATTGCTCATCTACAGCTGGGAGACAAGTCGCTCGTTGAGACAGAGCAAGTTCTAGGCTGTATAGACATACACACACCTCAATATATGTTTTTTCAATCAATCCTATTTTGTTTTGAGCGAGTGGGAGACTGCCCGACACTGGAAGCGCTTCTATGAGGTCGTATTCTGAGCGGCCATACCCGTCTCACACATGGGCACCTCCTGAGCGGGGAGGATGCCCCTGAATGTCAGCACTGCAACTTACCTCTAAGTATTATGCACATACTCATCGAATGCCCTATGTGTGACCCACACCGTTACAAACACTTACTGTTTTATAAAGAACACATTCCACTGCACCTTGCCTTACTACTAGCTGATGATCCGCCCATCCCACACAGCTGTGTTCTTAACTTCCTCACAGACATCGGCCTTCTACAACCGACTGTGATTTGACTGCCTATCCTAAACACACGGTCATATTGTTCATATGTTCATATTTTTATCACATATTTTGCTACTATAGTTATTTCCTAATTAACCCCATACTGCAATAGTTTAAGCTTGGAGCAACATGGCCTTAGATGCTACTGTGCCATAAACCCCCAATAAAATAAAATAAAATTACTGCAACGTGTGTAATTGTCAAACTGGATACCATAGTTCTTGTGAAGAGATTGTAGGCCCTACCCTGATCGGCTTATGTGCTTTATAGCCTAAAAGTATGATTCGCGGAAATTTCAAATTCGTGTTGCAAACTAATTGCTGATAGCATCAAAAACGTTTCAAATTGACCCGAATTAAGTTGTTTTATTATTATTTTTTCAGCGGAGTTGTTAAGGGATAGTTTCCCCAGTTTTGTGTCCGTGGACAAATAAATCTAGACACAACCCTCTGGACACCTACCACCATCTATGAGTGACGGCGGCAACCAGACAATCGGCTTGCCGGATGTCTAGTTGCCGCCGTCGCTCATAGATGGCAAGTAATACAGCTCCGCTGCTCTTCCTTTTTTTTCTTTTTTTAGGCACGGTGATGAGAGGTGATTGCCATTAGGCTGCAGACAACTGGTATTTGAGCTGCCTACCGTTTTGGGGTAGAGTAGTCAACGCACTGACTACAAAGTGATCCACCCAGGTCTGCAGGACCTTGCACTGTAAAACGAGCTGGAAAAATCGGTGCTTGCACATAGGAAGCTCTAACTTGCACTGAATTTTCATGCATTTTAGCTGATGAAGTTGCTGTGAAAAGTTGGACCAACAGACTTGCCAATGTCAGCGGCGGGCGCTCTTCTTGAAACGTTTAATTTTCATAAATTGTATTAGCCGCCGTCTCGCTTCACTGTGATTCGCAGGCGAACGCGTGGCGCCATCTCCCGATAGGCGCCGCGAGCAGATGACCCGCGCTATGTCGTCTGCTCGCTGCGTCTTTCTAGAGATGGCGCCACGCGTTACAAGCAGCTCTTTCAGAGATTCTAGATTTCAGAGAGGGAGCAACTCATAGCATGAAGAGCCTTCGCAAGTTAATGGTGGACGCCTCCTGTGCAGATTGGTTGGAAGCGCATGCGTGGCATTGTCGTGTTGCAAGGAGATATCGAACGGAGACTGCTGAGCCGCTTGCAGACGATCACAGCTTTTGATTTCTGCAGTTTTGTGTATGAGCCCCATCGAGCAGTTAGAAACACTCTGTAATATAGGCACACTCGTATGCCGTTGATTCTGGCAAGTTTGATGGTCCAATTTTTCACAGAAAGGGAACTCTAGTAATAATAATAAAAAAGGAAATACTCCAATCAAAGCCCTAAAAAAAGGTGACCCAAAGTTTCGAACTATGGCTAGACATTTATTCCAGCTAAAAAAAATATGCACTATAACTCAATGCACCTTTGGTGAAAGTTTGAGCTTTGTATGTGCAGGGGCAGGCACCGATTTTTTCGGCTCGATAGACAGCGCAAGATCCTCGAGCATCCAACCGTTCCGTTGCCACCGTAATAGAATATCGCTGTTGCCTACGAAATAAGTCAATTCCCCTCTTTTCGCAGAAGTGGAGCCCCTGTTGGAGGATGACCTTGGTAAGAAACACCAGGAAAGAAAAGACGGCAGGGACTCTGGGGCGAAAGATAAGCCACCATGTGCTCAAGAGTGATGCAGTGCGCTCGCTCGTGCACCGCCCACGTAGTGGCATACCTAAAAAAAAAACAACATCGAACCAAACATAACAAAAAAAAAAAAAAAAAAAACAATGTGATAAAAGCTTACAATACAGCGAACTGGGACTGGACATTTTATTGAACGCCAATTCATTGAACACCATGGTTGAAACATTGTGCATTGTTTTCCTTTTTTGATTGCATAATGTGATGTTCAACCCTTGTTCGACCGTCGTCAGGCAGCTGGAACTTACAAAAACTACGCATTTTGGGTTTTGGACGTTCATAAGGCCATTGTCGCCATTGAACATACCTTAAAGGAGCTGTGCAACGATATTCAATTGGAATGTTTTTCACTTTATACGAGCTTACTGGCACTAGCGGACTCAAGGATACTCGCATGCAATGCCACTGGCCAAGAAGCTCCAATTTGTTGCGGTGTAATTTCAAGGACAAAAGCGATCATTTTCATTCAATCTCTCCTTTGCGAAATTCGATGACGTAACGTGGGGATCGCAGTACACCCATATGACGATATTTGAATGTTGTTCATAGATTGGACCCGAGCATTGCGTGTGCACTCGATTTGGGCTCGTGATAATTGATAGCTCGAGAAGCATTCGGGTAGTGGCCCGTGTCCAATCGCTGCAACGACGACAATAGCCGAGCCATAACAACGTCTGGAACTCAGCGCGTGTCCTGTGCTTTTCCAACCCCAGCGCGGGGCTATGATCAACATTGGCGGCATATAATCGGCTCCAGATCACGTGGCCGCTTGTTCTGGCTGCGACTTGAGGGGTGAACGCTGCTCGTTTTTCTTTAATTTTTTTCTGGGACTTCTATTGCGTGGGGTGAAAAACGAACGCGTGTTTCATAGGTAATTAACGTCAGGAATCCGTTCTAAGCGGTATTTGCGCATAGTAAAAAAATTGTTGCATAGCCCCTTTAAGGAGAAGTAGCTCGAGGGTATGCTAGTGCTCAGCACTATACTTCGTTTCACCTTATGTTGAACCGCAGCGAAGGCTAGAAGCGCGAGCTCATAGCGTTGGCAGTGCTCTTAAGTCACGAGAGCTTGTGCCGCCGAGATGTGCCCCAAAGCAAGGAGCTCGCGCTTGTAGCCTTTCCTGCGGTACATCATAAGGTGAAACAGAGTATAGCATCCCCCCAGATGAAGGCCCAGCCAGACGACTGCAGTGGCAATAAAAAATTGCATGATTCGCCTTCTGACTGTAAAAAAGTTCCCGGGGACATTATCATTCCATTTATTTGGCTCTGGAGAGTCGGGAGAAATGCAGATGGCCGTACCAGGAGGCCAGCAAACACGTAAACTAAGACGAAGCAAAGGGAATCAAATAGATTAACAATTCAAACAAATGCTCACTTGCAGTTCTCAACGACCTTCTCGCGAGTCGTAGCTAAAGAAAGATGCTTCATCGCAGTGATCCAGAGGCCGACAAAGGCATAATAGACCGATCTCACTAAGCGTTCCACGCATGCGTGACACCGCCATAACTGTAGTTCATAGGAGGCAGGCGCAGTTCACGAGACAGCTCGTGCAGCCTCGTGTTCTGCTCGTGCAGACACTCAACGGGGTTGTTGCTCGTGCAGAAAAACTACAGTTCCCACGATACATGGCGGCAGCGGTGGCGTACTCAAACTGCCTGGTGAGATCGGTCTATATTGGCAGGTACGACGCACACGCCGCAACCACGTAACGCTGATCGTCTAGGCTCGCTCGAGGCTGTCAAGAAAAGATGGAGGGCGAAATCGTCCCGGACAAAGTGAACCCGGTTAAGATGGCCCTGGACAAAATGGTCCCAAATTACACTTTAGACAGTTTATATTATCTTCATTGTTTCTATCTACTCTTAAAATAAGTAAACGTATTCATGTATTAAAAAATTGTGCGATTATCTTGGAGGTCCTTTCCAAGAAGTTTTAGGTCCATAGAGCAGCAGATACGAGCCCCAGCAACTTGCACATTGCTTCGTTTGTTTTTAATTAAATAACAAAAAAATAAAAGTTTTTTTTTTGGAGTTGATGCTGGGCAGATGAATGGCAATCCACAGAACGTTCAACGACAACAGGAGAACTTTGTCCTGCTATGGTTTACTTATTTTTTTTTTGTGTGTTTTACTGAGTTGTTAATCTCCCTAGTGTTCATTTATTTATTTTTTCTGACCTTGGCCCGACCACTGAACAAAATCATGGCTAGAAAAAAATAAATCAACTTTAAAATAGCGTACATATGGCGACGCAAGTATACTGCGAAATATTTTCTGAGACATAGCAACCCAGGAGCAGGGGAAAAATGGGAGTACGGACAAGACACACTATGTGCTCAGCTCGCATCAAGTAGCAATCGACAAACCCTCAAAGATCTAGAGAGCAATTTAACAAATTTCAACAGGGATTTTGTCCGGAAGTCCGACTGTGCCCGCACCCCTAACGAAGGGCGGTGGCGTGCACCACTAAACCTAGGAACCAAAAAAATAGCACAAAAAATGAGAAGCCAAGTTTCTTTCCTTTTGTTTTCTTGTAACTATTAGCCCCGTGCGCGACCGAAAGCGTCGCTGTGGTCGGCCTTCCACGATTGGCCGAACGCTGACTATGACATCGGAAAGGGGATTTATCATCGACGGAAATAAGAGGAATGGAAGAACTTTAATTTTGACGGTGTTGGCAGTGTTCCTTTGAGAACGCAATGATTTCAAGCTTCCACCATGCTAATAACAAACACCATCGAACTTGTTGTTTGCAAGGTAATGACGTCACAAGGGGGAACCACAGGAGGGCGCCACCAAAACTTCTCGCCGCTAATAACCAGGCAGCGTGAGATATCGCCAGAATAACTTCAGAAAAATCGGGGGAAAAAAAAAACGCACCTTTTGTTTTTTGTTTCCGCCAAGGAACTGGGGAGTCGTCAATTTTCATAACTCCCGACCCACTGGGAGACCGGGTTGAGACTTCCGTTGCGCTTGTCAACCCAGCTGTGCTAATTAGTTGTCCTTCATTCAATTTTCCTTAAATAATTTTCACCGTTTTCCAGCATGAATTCGAGTTTCGAAAGTATTGAATACTGTGTATTTCCAGTGTGTTGCCTCCGCGCATACCAGTCAACCTGCATTAAGTATTGCATATTCCGTTCTCCTAGTTCTCCTTCAACTTATGTTGCCCCGATTGTGCCTTCCCCCAAAACAGGATGACCAAGAAAAGACCTCCTGAGAGACGGACCATGCCTCTGTATTATTTTGTTTTTCTTCCCAACAATACATGACTGCTATGCTCCAACCTGGCATCCTTTGTATCCCTCTTTCTCAGACGTTCCGGCATGCTTGCAATGCCGCGACGCCCATAGGAACGCCAGTTCTCCGTCGTATGGGCTCTGCCAATTACTTGGAATCACGTAACGCGGCCGCCATAAGGTTGCTTCGGCGTGCCTTGGCACACCAAAGTGCTGCGTCTCTGCCTTCGCACGCTTGGACTAGTCAAGAATCGACGCCGTGTGGATGTCTGAAGGAGTGTCGCGCGTAGACGTCTTTGCCGCATATGTATACATGTCGGTCGCGGAGTTCTGGATCGTCCAGCTGTTCCGGTAAGCTGCACTGATCAATGGAAAGCGCGTTCTTTGATGACGCCGCGAGACATGCCTTTGACGAGCTGTGCCTTTTTCGCGCGGTGCTGCGCTTTGGTAAAATGTTCACGTGCTCCCAAGGCAACTACGACCGTTTCCAGAAGGTTTTAAAAATTCGTTCGGCGAATGACTGCGAACGAGCAGAAAGCATGCCTTCAGCACGCTGCCGCCCAGCCTGTGCAACGCTGCAAAAGGTAAACTTCCGGTACATGCAAGATGGCCTTCGGCTAGCCGGGAACTTCATTCCTCTGGCCGAACGTGACCTTATGAGCTCTTCGTAAAAACGTCCTCAATTCAGTCTGTAAATAACTTCGTAGTTTTTAAAGCGGCCACAGTAGTTCAGTTGAGTTCACAATGCAAAAGAGACAAATCTCCACCACCGTGAGCTCGCCCAAACCAAAATTCAACCCAGTTGAAGCCGCCTTGTGTCGATGAGTGCGTCAGCCGACGATGGTCAACCGACGGAGGCGCACCGGATGGATGGATGGATGGATGGATGAATACGGCTGAGCCCTTTGGATCGGGCGGTAGCTTACGCCACCTAGCCATTTTGTCTTACCCTTTAAGCTTAGAATATTTAAATGTGAAAACTATATTCCCTCTGTACTGAAAAGAAAGTGAGGCTATAAATCCCCCTTGCCATCAGTTAATAAGAAAATAAGAAAGGTTGGTACCGTCGGTTGATCACCAGCGACGCCGTGGCCAAATAAGGCAACACTGAGAAGGCTAAACTCGGCATGGTACCATCGGCCTACGCTTTCGAGATGTCGTTTTTATTACCAACTATGCGCGTCTTGTTGTCGCGCTACACGAACTGTTCTCAAAATGTCTCAAACGCTAAATATATTATTGCGTATGCGTGTGTGGTTACGTGGTTCCAAAAGTTCTCGACCTGACCCAGAGGGAGGCGACATAGGTGAATTAACGTATTTTACTTTTCGACATAGTACCCTTTGAGGTCCACACACCTCGCCGAACGATGGTCCAATGCATGAATCCCATCGGAAAAAATATCGCAAGTTTGGTCCTTCAAGAAGTGGGTCACGGTATCATTGACGTCTTCATCACCGAAAACGAGAACACCAGAAAGTTTCTTTTTCAGCTAGAGGAAGATTTGAA
The DNA here is from genome assembly GCA_013358835.2 of Ixodes persulcatus. Classification (NCBI taxonomy): domain Eukaryota; kingdom Metazoa; phylum Arthropoda; class Arachnida; order Ixodida; family Ixodidae; genus Ixodes; species Ixodes persulcatus. The sequence goes on along the minus strand of JABSTQ010009755.1, from coordinate 10,814 downwards.
AGAGTGATTAAGCGAGATCTGGTGTGTACAGTGGATGATTGATCACAAAAAAGTCACAGGAGTGGATGGCAGCCATCGCCACAACAGCGCGGGGGAGGGGCGCATTTTCCCGATGGAACAAACACCCCCTTCCAGAGCATATCGCGACTTTTGGCCTTCAAGGCGTTCCGGAAAAGATGAATCAGGTTGAGTAATGCGGATTCTTGGGCGAGTTGGTACTGAAATCATGAAAAGGGAACAGCGCGAAAATAAACGAGGGACAAGAAGAAGAGGTAACGACAGACACAGCGCTGACTAGCAACTGAAAGTTTATTTGTGCACAAGACACGAAATAAACAGGAAGAAAACACATAAACAACCCGTCACAATAGATCCACTCACACGCTTATCTGCTATCAAACGAACTTGCCACAGTTCAAGATAAATTTAACTTCGTCACCCCTCAGTGCTAAGGACGGGGCACTGACACACTCTTCCTCTCCTTTCACTGATATAAAAAATGCTTCATCAATTTCCCTCACGGTTTTGTTTCTATGGCGGGCTAGAATTGTGATGTCATGGAAGCGTGGCTCACAGCCGCACCGGCTACAATGAATTGCGAGGTGGCCAGAGGGGGAGGAACGAAGGGAAAGGGAATGTTCCTCGCCCTTACATTTATGCACCTCCCCGTCTGTCCTATGTAGACTCTGCCGCACGAGAGCGGGATCTGGTAGACCACCCCCGTGGCACACGTGACATAATGGGTGCGGTGGTTGACATCACAGGCCACTCGAGGGGGACCGACACTATTGACAGAGGTGCACAGTCGGGACAGCTTACGTGGCGCTGAGAAAACAACAGGCACATCAAACTTGTTGGCGACGCGCTTGACATTGTGGGACAGGGCATGAAGATACGGCACAACAACTGGTCTCGACGCTGGTTTTCGTCGTACTTCTGGGCCAGCTGGACCCCTGAACTTTTTTAGCAAGAACTCAGCAATAGCCACTATGACCCCCAGAAGGAAGCCTGCTGAGATCAGCCTAACAAGCTGCGCTTGGAGACTACTCTCGCACCTGTGGTGACAGGACTTAGTCAAGGCTGCTCGCATACATGACACCGCTATAGCCCGCTTCACCAGTTTGGAGTGGGCGGAATCAAACGGCAAAAGTCCCTTCCTCGACCGAGGTTCATAGGACCAACATACATGGCGTGTCTCCAAGCGAAGACTCAGGTCCAAAAATTGCAACGCTCCGTCCGTGGGATATTCAACCTTAAACCTCGAACCGGAGGAACAATCCCTGAAAAGGTCTAAAACATCAGAGACAGCGCTATCACGATCACCGTTCGGGTTGAGACCTAGCACCACGAGGTAATCATCAACGTATCGGAACACTTTCCGAACACAATCACCCACCCTCCCATTAATGGCCCGATCACACTTCGCGAGGTAAAATGTCACTAAGAATTGGTGCAACGTTTGATCCTATACACACTCCGCTCTTCTGCAAGAAGGTGTCATCCTCAAAGGCAACATAGGTGGACTCTAGGTAAAAACGCAGTAGCTCCAAAAAGGAGTCACCCGAAATCCCACTGGCGCTCATAAACGCAATGGACCCACTAGACTCAATACATTCATCTACGGCCCGCATCAACTCAGAATGTGGGATCGAGTAGTACATGTCCTCTACGTCAAAAGACACCAAGCTACACGATCCTGGGTTATCCGCCCTCAGATAATCAACGAGAGCTTCAGAATTACGTACGACGAAAGGGTCGTCCAACCTAAGCGATGAGAGGTGGCACAGGAGGAAAGAGGACACGTGCAATTGCCAGGAATCCCTCTGTGTGACGATAGCCCTAAAAGGCATCATATCCTTGTGGGCCGTTCCTCCCCCTCTGGCCACCTCGCAATTCATTGTAGCCGGTGCGGCTGTGAGCCACGCTTCCATGACATCACAATTCTAGCCCGCCATAGAAACAAAACCGTGAGGGAAATTGATGAAGCATTTTTTATATCAGTGAAAGGAGAGGAAGAGTGTGTCAGTGCCCCGTCCTTAGCACTGAGGGGTGACGAAGTTAAATTTATCTTGAACTGTGGCAAGTTCGTTTGATAGCAGATAAGCGTGTGAGTGGATCTAGGGTGACGGGTTGTTTATGTGTTTTCTTCCTGTTTATTTCGTGTCTTGGGCACAAATAAACTTTCAGTTGCTAGTCAGCGCCGTGTCTGTCGTTACCTCTTCTTCTTGTCCCTCGTTTATTTTTCGCGCTGTTCCCTTTTCATGATGTCTAACCAACTCGCCCAACTTTATGCGTTGGTACTGAAACTTGGAGAACATAATAGCGCTTCACGACAGGAACGAAGAGTAGGAAAGAGACAATTAACACATAGCGCATTGTGTTGTCTCGCTCCTACTCTTCGTCCCTGTCGTGAAGCACTATTCTGTTCTCAAAGATGAATCAGGGTTTCTTAGTAGTTCTCGGGGATGTTGTGCCCTTTATGAAGGTAATCGCTGAGCAGCGCGCCCTCCGAATTTCAGAAAACCGTGGCCATCAACTTGCCTGCTGATGAAACAGACCGAGTTTTCTTCGGCGGTGGAGAGGAGGGATGTTTCCACGACGTGGTGTAGCGGGTGCGTTTTTGGTCACACAAGAGCTAGAGTTCCTGTATAGGCTCCCTACCGTAGGTGGCTATATACAGGAACTCTAACAAGAGCAATCTTCGAATCCATCTGGCGGAGACCTTGTGTATGTCAAGATGTTTGGTCGAGATGCACTGAACTGTGGTTTTAGAAATGCTTGTGACCTGTGCAATAAATTTTAGCTCATTTATCTGCCTTGTCATGCACACACGATCGATTTTTTCTTGCGCGGTCGCTTCCGCAGGCCTGCCAAGGCAGGGGTCGTCATCCGGGCTCTTCCATCCACGAACGAATTTCGCAACCCACTCTTCATTGTGGTGTAGGGTGAGACATTCTGTGCCTACGTCGCCACAATGTCTTTGTGAATGCCTGGCAGATATAGACCTTTCCGAGACAAATATTCAGTCACCGAACGTGTCTTCACTTTCTTCATTTTAGCTCTACTGTGCGGATTGCCAGATGTTGGCGACCACCATAAGAAAACGGTATTGTTCACACGCGCACATTTTGGCTGTTATATTAAAGGGGCCCACCAACAATTTTTTGACTGGTTTGAAGTTCGCGCTGAAACGGAGCTCCATGAAAGCAGGAACACCGAGGGGAAAACATATTACAGAAATTCGCAATATTTTGTGAGTTATTAGCAAATTAAATATTGCAGAAAACAACTTTAAATAAGCAAAACATTGCGCTTCATGACGTAAAATGAAACAGTTTAGCGATTGGAGCAAAGCGGTTGGCCAATTGGACGCGAGTTTGGTTGATAGCCCGTCGGCCCGGTCGGCCATTAGGCCTCGCTGCAACCATCGTAGCTTTGGAATCGGGTTGCCATCATCGATGAATTTACCGGGCTTATCGGATTTTGAGCGCCGAATTCTTAAAAAGGAGTGCGGAGCTGGGCGTCGCGCCGTACGAGGACACACCACGCAAGCGCCGCGACGCGTCTCTGCCTCAGTCCGCTTCGACAGCCGCGGAAGGGTCGTCTCCCGCAACGTCGCCACCGGAGCCACCTCGGCGAGTAGGAGGTACTCCGCCGCTGGGAGGCGCGCATGAGCGACAAGGCGTTGTTTTCGCCCTTTTTGAACTTTACTTTGCAATTTTATTAGCTCTATAAAAACGAATTTTTACAGAAATAATGACGGTTAACGTGTGATATACTTTATTCCGCTTCAAAATTTCTGGGACGGCTCTCGCCAATCACGAAACCCAGTGAATGTGACGTATAGTGAAAGGGAGCGCCGTTATGCGCGCGCATTCGGCACCTCGCGGCGCCACCGTCGGAGGAGGTGTTTTCGAGTTGTCAAATTAAAATATGATGCGCTAATATTTTTAAACTCTTTCGTTGTCCACTGGGTTTCCGGGACCACAAGCGTGGACAAAACCGCAAAAAAAAGTAGACGCTCGAATACTGTTGGAGGGCCCCTTTAAAGGGATACTGAACCAAGGAATTTAGTGTCCATAATAAGTGGCGCACGTTCTTTTCACGAGCCAGCAGCCGCCGGTGTGCGCGAGCACACGCAACAAAAATGACGTCAAAAACCTCCGTTCGTGATTAAGATGACAGTGAAATGTATGGGCTTCGGGCCAAAGGAGAATAAAGACAAGTTTTTCATCTACACAGTGGTGTCTGGTGTAAAAGGTAAGCAATTAATTGATCTAACAAGCACATAGCTTTCACTTGTAGAGATGAAAAGCCTGTATTTATTCTCCTTTGGCCCGAAGCCCAAGCATTTCACTGTCCTCTTAATCACGAACGGAGGTTTTTGACGTCATTTTCGTTGCGTGTGCTCGCGCACACCGGCGGCTGCTGGCTCGTGGAAAGAACGTGCGCCACTTATTATGGACACTAAATTCTATGGTTCAGTATCCCTTTAAAGTTTCTTGCCAGGCTCGCATTTCTTCGGTCAGGCCGATTATTTTTGGGACGCCCCTCGTGGTAGGTGCACTCCTCGATTGGTTGAGACAATCCAAAGCGGGGACTACCAGAACAAAATTCAACGTCCAAATTTCAGTAATATCAAATAGCCAAGAGCAGTTTTTTTTACGTTGTTTTCGCGTGTTTTAAAAGTAAAAAAGCGAAGACTTCGTCGAGCTAATTCCGCCTCCACAAAAGACAAATTAAAGCCCCCCCCCCCCCCCCCCCCCTTTTTCAATGGTCTTACCAGACCTATACTGCCCTTTTTCTTTCAATATAACTCTTAACGGATGAATAGCTGACATAATTTTGAAGAACAGCTTTTTCCCGCGGCCCTTCCCCTCGTCGTCGTGTCGATGGATGGATGGATGGATGTTACTGGCTATACCCTTTGTAGCGGGCGGTAGCTTGTGCCACCTAGCCTAAGTCTAAGTCGAAGTCGACTCTGGTGTCCATGCAAGCTGGCTGTAGTTTGGACGGTGTCGTACGCAGCTGCTCGTCGTAAAATGATGCTCGTTCTCGTCAATTGAATATGCTGTTTCTGTCTTACACCGAACACAAATAAGCGCCGCATAGATAACCTTTTGTCGTGAAAGACGTAACATTTTATTTTTTAGGTATACTTTTCTCGCAGTGAGGACGAAAGTAGAACCGTGGACACGGGTCGAAATGAAGCAGCCATTTTGGGCAGCTACGCGATCAAGCCATACTTTGTTTCAGCTTCGGTCCGAGCGCGGCCGATGTTATGAGCCGAAGGGCCAATCAAACAGCGCAGAAAGCGCAACATCGTGGCGTGCTCTCTGCGCTTGATAGGCCTTGCCGGCGGAGGAGCACGCACAAAGAGAAGTCGAAAACCGGCTGGTCCTATCAACTGCAGAGAGCACGCCATGACGTTGCGCCTTTTTTGCTGTTTGATTGGCCCTTCGGCTCATTACATCGGCCGCGCTCGAACCTAAGCTGAAACGAAGTATAAAGACGAAAACGACAGTTCGCTGCGACCGGCGAAGCGAAGGAGACGATCACTCCGGTAACTGCGCTCAAACGTACGCAATACGTCGTTCGAACAAGATGTGCCCGCGAAGCAGAGAGCAGCGAGAATTAGAGTCACTAAATAAAGCTACGCTTTCAGAGTACCGAAACTCCCAAACTACGCGTCTGAAGCGCGTCAGGCGCCGCCATCTTGGGTCCAGGCGCAGATGGAGGAGTGACTGTAGCTGAGCCAAGCCGAGCTGTAGCCGTCGCCTGCACCAGCTGCCGCAGCCGCAGCTGTGGCAGCGAATCAAGGTCGTGTTGTTTGCATCTCGACCTAAGAAGGAAAATGCGCGTGCTGAGCGACGGACTTCAGCGTGCGCGCGCAGTAAACAGTAAAACACCAGCAGGCAGCGAATCGCTGGACCCAAGATGGTGGCGTTGAAAAAAAGCGATGATGATGATAGCTACTCACGTGACTGCCGCTGTCCAATGATGCCGCAGCGAACCAGAATATTGTTGAATAGAGCGACTGTATTGTCGGCAAAATGCCAAAGAAAAGGAATGCGGTACTCTGAAAGCGTAGCTTATTTAGTGACTCTAGCGAGAATGTCAAGAGACTGATCTGACTCCAGGGAGTCATCGCATCGAACCCAAAGACAGCACCGCGCTTCGAGCGCATTAATTTGAAATATCGAGTCAAACAGTACATTCAGAAATCCATCTCCAGTCATGTAATGTGAACGGGATGCTTAGTTTACAGGTCTTACTGTATTTGATTGAATATTTCCCACGGCCTCGACGGGAACATGCGGAGTTTCACGCCTGCTAAGCTATCGGGGTTGCGACGGAACAGTGCCTACAGCTATGACATATGCTATTCTGCAACAGCTGATAGCAATGTGAACAATCAAAGACCAAAAGCTTTCGGATCAACATCTTCAAAGTGACGCATGAACAGCGTGAACAGCGCGGCCCCACGAGCAAGCAGGCTGGCAAAAGGGCTCTCCCAATGTTGCAAATATTTTGAGCCAAATGGCGCTACGCGTCACACCAAACTTGATTGTTTCGAGGCTAACCGCACGATGCCCGGATGGCATAGAGGCTAATAATAATAATTGGGTTGTGGGGATATGTAGACAGAGTGTAGTTGGTCAGCCATTTCAAAGATGCGATGAGTCACTCGCTGTTGATGAGAAATTAAGCCAGTGCAGTACAGCCGCTAGCCTGGGGTCTTTAACGTGCACCATGCAGTAGTAGGGTGACCAGACGTCCCGTTTTGGTCGGGACAGTTCCGTTTTTGAGGTCCACTTTTGCCGTCCCGTCTTTTTATCCCAATATAGAATCATGTCCCGTTTTCGCAGGAGTACATATATGTTTCGAAATTGGCACCAAGCGAGTAGAAGTAAACGGAAACTATGCCTATTCGTTACAAGTATATTTTAGAAAAATAACCGTAGGTACCTTAAAATATTTACACAGAGAGTAAAATTTAGAACTGTTCTTGCCCACAAACACTTTCTCTCGCAAAGACGCGTGTGTAGAATTTTTTTTTTATTTACTGGATATAGCACGGATGTACAATCATGCAGATATAGCACGGATGTAGAATTTCATTCAATTTTTTCTCCCAATCTCAAACTTTAGTAGCCCCCCCCCCCCCCCCCCCCCCCCCCTTTTCCGCTGGGATGTCCCGTTTTCTACCTTGAGGAATATGGTGTAGTGGTACACGACCGCACGCTGGTACGGTGCTCATCCAGATCGAAATGGGCGAGGGTGAGGATCGACATAGAGGCTTTAAAGCCGCGGTCAGACTCCTCAAAAGTCACACAAAAGACAGCCTGCAGGCACTATCTGAGGCGTGCTTGTTCCTTGCATGACGGTCCTCATTTAAATAGAAGGCTATCACATTGGTCACATAAGCACTTTCCGGAGACATGTCCAAAACATGCAAATGCACGAAGCACACAAGTTTCGGACATGCAAGGGTCGTGTTCACAATTACTTGTGTCGTCGTGTCGGCAGAGAACACTGTGTTTCTTGTTTGATGTGTGAGCAGCGTGACCCCTGCTTTAAAGCTACGGTGCCATAGCAGCCGGAGAGCGTCAACAAAACTTTTTTTCCACGGGTGGAGCGCGCAAGGAAGCTAGCGCCATCTGGTGGTAAGCAGCGCGAAGCTCGAGAAAGAGAGGCACTGGTGGTTTCTTACCCAAACCACCATGCCACAAGAGGAAAACATATTGAAATGGTGGTATGGGAGGTGCTAACCACCGTGCTTGAAAGAGTTAAAGGGTAAGACAAAATGGCTAGGTGGCGTAAGCTACCGCCCAATCCAAAGGACGTGACGCGGTAGAGAAGGGTCGCCATCGGCAAAGTTGGCGTCGTTATGAAAATGTCAAAACTACAGCTGCGCTCCTTTGGACCCAACTGTACACATACCATGGCGGCAGCGGTGAACTTCGAGGATGGAAAGATGCAGTTCAGCGATCGGAGGGCACCCAGGAAAGACCGGACGGAAGAGAAAACCGCCGCGAAGAGCACAATGGCGAAAATGGCGGGAGGTCTACCTCGAAAATGTTCGACCGTTGTGACAGAGGCAATTGGAAATGTTGGATTGCAAGGTGGGAGCACTCCCGCATCCTATCAGGACTTCACCTGCGCAACGCGGGAACACGGGTGAGCACCTTCACGCGATGGGGAGAGAAGCTGAGGACGTCTTCACTAAAAGACGCCAGCGGCCGATCTTCCTTCATCTCACGAATACTACCTCTGAAAAAGCGATTCAATTATCGCAAGCAAGTGGCTAAACCCGGAGCGTGTACGTCACCGAACCTATTATTTAGTTTTATTCTCCAAGTTTTTGACAATAAAGGCTTGTCAACCTTCCATTTTGTGCCGTGTTTCATTGTTGCTGGAGTTGGCACCAGCGGTAACTGGGACCAGTTGTAACTGGGACCAATTCCAGCTGGGACCAACTCCAACTGGGACAGTTGCAACGGGGAATTGTTTCATAAACCAGTTGCAACTAGGACCAGTTGGTCCCAGTTGAAAATTTTCGCCTGGGTGACACGGGCGCTGTCAGGAGATCGAAGAGTCCTTGGCCTTTTCCGGTAGTTCTAGCTCCAAAAAAGGACGGGACAGCCAGGCTTTGCGTTGACTACCGCCAACTCAATTCTCTGACAACGAGGGATGCGTATCCTTTTCCGTCGATCGAATCCATCATGTATTCCTTGGGAAACGCCCGAGTATTCACAACACTAGACTGCAGCAGGGGGCTTTTCCAGATTCAAATCGTTCCTGCCGATATCGAGAAGACCGCTTTCACTTGCCATCGTGGGTTATTTGAGTTTACTCGCCTTCCCTTCGGACTGTCCAACTCGCCGGCAAGCTTCCAGCGACTTATGGACATCGTTTTGGGGGACGCCAGGTTTAATTTCGCAATGGCCTACATGGATGATGTTGTGGTCTTCTCCAAGTCATTCAGCGAACATCTCGTTCACCTGAGGATCATCCTCGGACGAATGAGAGACGCGGGGTTGACGATTAACCCGAAGAAGGTACAGCTCGCTTCTCCAAAAATCGATCTCCTGGGGTTCGTTGTCGATGAGAGAACCTTGAAGCCGAACGACGAGAAGTTAAGGGCCATCCTTGATTTCCCTCGGCCGCAGGACGTGAAGAGCCTCCAAAGGTTTCTAGGAATGATTGGGGTTTATCGCCATTTTATTCCGAACTGTGCCGAGCTAGCCCGACCGCTTAACCAGCTCCTGCGCAAAGGCTCGAAGTACGTCTGGCAACGAGAACAGGAGGTGTCATTCATCTCTCTCACTCGCGCGATCGCGGCGACTGCCAGTTTGCGACTGCCGGATTTAAACCTGCCATTCGTGGTGCAAACGGACGCCAGCGATTACGGCGTGGGAGCTGTCTTGTTGCAAGAGCACGAAGGCCAATTAAGGCCCGTCGCCTTTGCGAGCCGCACACTCACGCCGGCGGAACGCAACTACAGCACCACCGAGCGAGAGGGAGTGGCAATTATGTATGCCCTGCATAAGTTCGATCTCTACCTGGATGGCGCTGTCTTCACCATCCAAACTGATCACAACGCTCTCGCTTGGATTCAGAGGCTAAAGCAACCAGCCGGCAGACTGGCCGGTGGGTGCTCACTCTGCAGCGCTACGCCTACAAGATAGAGTATCGCAAAGGCACTGCGAACCAGGTCGCGGACGCATTGTCGCGCGCACCCGTGGAGGCTGGCCCGGGGGAACTGCCTCGGGCAACCCTTCACCCACGAGAGCAAGCTTGCGGGAACGCAAAGGAAACGGGCGAGGAGGAGAGAGCGCCCGGTCACGCGCCGGAAACTGGTTCCAGGGGAGCCATCCACGCGGGGAAAAAGACTCGCGGGAATGCGAGCGGTGGCGGAAAAGGTGATACCCCGCCTTGTGCGGCTGTGTGTGATGCCACAAATGAACAGGTGAACGCTTGGGGTACTGTTGTGAGCAGGGAAGAGTTGTTGGAAGCCCAGAGAACAGATGGTTTCTGTCAGCGAGTGTCGGAAAAGCTAGCGGGTAATGCAGCAGACGCTGGGAACGTGGGCACAGAAGAGCGGGTGTCAGAAACGCAGGCAGGCAATGCAGCGGACACCGGGAAAGCAAGTGCGAGGGTCGATAGAGAGATCGATTCCTATCTATTGGGTGAAAACAACTTGTTGCTCAGGTACATCCCCGAGATGGACGAACACGAGGGAGACCCATCCCCCTTCAAAATCGTCGTTCCGCGGAAGCTGCGGCGGAAACTTATGAGGTATTTTCATGACTCGGCCCTGGCAGGCCACGGGAGCGGCAAGAAGACTTACGAAAAGTTGTGTCGTGTCGTGACCTGGCCGGGAATGAGGAGGGAGGTACTTCGGTATGCCCGCAGCTGTCCAGCGTGCCAAGTGGCGAAGCCCCGGGGAGGGAAGCCCCCAGGCCTGATGCAACCTGTCAGCAGCCAGCGCCCTTGGGAGATGGTCGCGTGTGACATTATCGGACCACTGCCCCGAAGTCCACGCGGAAACCAGTACCTACTCGTCGTCACGGACCATTTCTCGAAGTGGGTCGAGCTTTTCCCACTCAGGAAACTAGTGTCTGCAAGAATCTGGGAACGACTGTTAGAGACATTTTGTCGCTACGGTTTCCCTGCTTCTCTGATCACAGATAACGCGTCGGTGTTCACAAGTAAGGTCTTTGTGGACTCGTGCCGGTCACTCATTATCCAGCACAAGCGAACAACGCCTTACCACCCACAGGCGAACATCACCGAGCGGGTGAACCGGA